>CM053789.1:294079254-294679254 GCA_028749045.1 Cupressus sempervirens
ACTTGAGAGATGTCATTTCTTTTGCCTCTAACTAGAAAGAAGAATCCTCCTCTAGTCCCCAACCCCCCACAACTCCCCCATTCAATTAGAATAGGCCATATTAAGAACTACCTAGATGGATATGACTCTATTAGTAAAGGCACCAAGAACTAACAAAATCTAGCAAAAGAATGGTTGAAGAAACAGGGTAATAAAAAAGACTACAAGAAAGAGAATCACTTATGAAGTCCTCAAATGAAGCAACCGTAGCAAAACCCAAGGGTAAAACCCTCTAATATTTTTGGTAGAATCCCCATTGTGATGGACAAAGCCACACAAAAGCCCTATAAGCTCAAGGCAAATAACTCCCAACTCCCACTGCTACTAAACATAATATGATTTTTTTCCCCCTTTAATCAAAGAAATCTTCTCGTAATCCTTCACAAAAATTGAGTCATCTTTACATGTTAAGATGAAAGAAGTAAGAAAAAATAAAGAGCTTCTAGGGAATCTCTCAGCATCCATAAAATTGAAGTTGCTAAGAATGAAGATCTTTAAATCACTAGCAAAAAATTTGGGTTTCTCTAACCAACCCAAGAAGACCTCATCAAGAGCAACATTCATCTACATAGAAAAAATATGACCAACTTCCCACTAGGACAAGGTAGAGGAAAAATGTTAATAGTCAACATACATTCCATCCCTCTTATAGAAACCCATAAGGTGAGGACATGAATCTCCAAACCAGACATTTCCTTAGAACTAGGGCATCTAGTCTTAAAACCAAACCCTCTTTCACCAACCCATCAAAGGGAAGAGATCCAAGATTAAGTAGATTAACCTCATATATCCTCTTGGGAGATAGATCTTCCAAGTGAAATATAACACTAGCCAACTAGAGAGCAAGGCCCAACAAAAATAACAACCATTGACAAAGTAGGGTTATGCAAGACTAGAAGAAAGGTGTTTCATATCCATCAAGGCCCCAAGTTTGAGGATATTATAGGGGATGAGAGGCCCATTAAAACCTAGCTAGAATCCCTCCAATTTGCAACCATACTTAATGTAAAAAAGGCCCTAAATGTCCACTAATAACATCATGTGGTGGGAACACCAAAACCCCTTGGAGACACCATCTACAAATAAACCTATGTGGAACATCCATGGAAATAAAAATCCTCAGATAGAGAAGGAGACTTTCTCTCCTTCCATCGTAGTGTATGCCAAGAAATTTGTAGCAATGCGACCAAAAGGAGAGCTAATTGAGAATGAAAGGAAGCCCATCGAGGTCATCTTAATCATCATCTATTGCCTCCAAAACCCCACTACCAATGGAAACCCTAGAATCACTTCTTCCTTCATCATCCTTCTTCAACTTGTAAATGCAGAAAGAAAGTTTTTAATATTTTTTTTTAAATTACAATGAGATTGAGAATTTTGACAACAATAAGTTATCTTAAACACCTCACAAATAAATTAACAATAAAATACTAGTAAAGGACTCCAAAGTAGTTATTTTTAAAGAGAGATCAATGCTAGGAAATAAAATAAAAATTAAGTTGTTTTCAAAGAGAGAAAAATGGAATCATGATATTGATTAATGTTATCCCTATATAAATCTAGATGCTATCAAACTTATGTCTCAAACTAGATACAATAACCTAGATAAAGCTCCCCAAAATCCTATTAATTATGGTTATTAAAGTCCATTATAGATGCCAATATCTTATAGTATACCAAATACAATTGAAATCTTGACACTTATGGATAGAATGTTTTTTTGAGAAGAAGAATAAAAAGGAAATTCAAAAGGTAATAAGGGCATCCTTTTTTTTTTTTTATTGTACATAGAAGAAATGTCTCTTGACCACCACACTTGTTGTGCTAACATGTTCATGACTTGACCTAGGAGCATCTTTCACCACATAATATTCTTTTTCAATATCCCTTCCAAAACCATCTAAGTTCACTCTTCATGCCATCAACTAAAATCCATTTTCAAAATTGTTATGTATCTCCATTATAGCCTTTAGGAGAATTTCCATCCTATCATCTATTTCTAGTTTCCACCTCTCCAATTTATGGTTTTTATTCTTGTAGCTTTATATTTCTTATGATCACTTAAGTTTTAAACATATAAACCCCACAAAAATTATACCAAAAATTGAGAAGTCCAAACTTTACACAATATATAACTCATATACAACACGACATCAATAGGCATTATATTAAATCTTACTTTTATGTTTTCTTTCCTTCATGTCCTATAAGTTTAAAATCTATAATGGTATCATGCTTGAAATGAATTTCATATACTCAAATTGAATTGATTTACAATTCATAATATGATGATGTAGCTTATTTGTAAATAATAAGGGATATATGTAGCTAGGGTACTCATCCAAAGATGCGGTTGGAAGAAATTATTTTCAGTGGGATTTCAAAGTTATTGCACTTAAAATTTATCGATATGCAGTTGAATGAGATACTAGAAGAATTCACTAGTCTTATCCCTCAACATTATTTAGCTAACTTTCAATGTTACTTCCTTTATTATATAGGATGTTTATGAAATTGAATGTTGTCTACTAGAAGAATTCCCTAAATCAGGGATACCAACTAGTTTTTTTATAGCTAACATGTGCGTATTTTACTTTCTACAAAGCAATATAACAATACAAGAAATTTAAAGACAATCTAAATGCTCCCCTAACTTTTTCATTATGAATATTCATTTGGGAAATTATCTAAAGGGCATTGATTATTAATAATTTTTAACTTCTTATATGTTTTTTGATACTATATTCTTTTGTCTAATGAAACCTCAAGAAAGTTGTTAAAATTTAAAAAAATTGACAATGCGATTGAGAATTTTGAGAACAATAAATTATCTTAAACAACTCACACTTAAATTAATAATTAAATACCAATAATAGATTTCAAAATTTAGTACACAAATAAAAAGGTAATATTATTCTCATGTAGAGATTAATGCAACCATGATATTGATTAATGCCATCCCTAAACAAATCTAAATGCTATCAAACTTCTATCTCAAAATAGAGACTAAAACCTTGGACAAAGCCCTCCAAAATCCTATAATTTATGGTCATTATAGTGGTCAATCTCTTAATATATACCAAATATAGGTGAAATTGTAACTATTATACATATAATGTCTACTTGTGAAGAAGAAGAAGAAAATATTAAATTCAAAAGGTAGTAAGGGAATCCATCATTTTTTATTGCATATGGAAGCGATATGTTGGAAACTACAATTAAAGCAATTGTTATGCTATCATTGATGTCAAACCTTATTGGAAAGATAATTTTCTATCTAATTTGAGTCTCATATCTAGATGATTGATGAAGAAGATTTGAGAAGTTGGTCATAACAAAAGAACTTATAGGAAAGGTAGAGTTATGAGAAGAAACTACAATGGACACTTGATTAGTTAAACTCTAACGAGATAAAGTGATTATTTAATCATGTTACAAGTAAAGAAGATGGTTATAATGACACCTTAAAAAAGTGATTAAAGATTGACCAAATGCATGGGCTTGATTGAGAAACAAAGAAGAATATTAAGGAACATAAACTATATGTCGAGTGATGCTAGTGTCGGCCAAGCCACAATCTGTGTCAAGATGAAATAGTGTTGACTAAGAATCAGTATTAGTTGAGTGTTAGTGTATATGCCAAGTGTAATATTGGTAGCGATTGAGTAACCCAATGATGACCAAGCATCAGATCATAGTTTTGGATGAGGGACAACATTTTGATAGTTAATGATAAAATCATGATTTGAGAGAGGTGATTTCTTGGACTATGTGAAGCATGTTGAAGATAAGGATGGATGACCTAGAACATTTAAATCAAGAGTAACCTTGTTTTTATGTTTTTATGAAAGGATTCATGAAGAAGTTTGGAGAATTTTGTAGAATAGGAAAGAACAAATGAAATGTTAGAAGGATTCGATGAATCTAACCTAAACCTAAGATCTACGGTGATCTTTAAGTGGAAATAATTACCTATTTAAGGAAGTACAAGTGCTAACCTAGCAAGGTTGGATTATTTTTTGATGCTATTGATTGGTAAACTTAAGCAAAAGGCTAAGAATAGTTGATAAGAGGTGAAGAATGATTTCATGAAGGGTTGCCAAGTGAATCAAAGACTGAGATGGAAATGAAGGTCAACAAATGGATTGACATTTAAACTAGACTATGATCTCTATTTGAAAAGTGAGTTGTAGTTCTTAGACCAAAAAATACTATTACTTTCTAACCATTGTATCAATATTGAAATCCTTTAATCAATGTTGACCAAACAATCATATGTAAATCCTTTAATAAAGGTGGCATGCTAATGGAATGTTTGAAAGTCCTCTAACAAGGCCACTCCTAAAAGGGTGAGTAAATCATTTAACAAGATCACATTTAGTACTGTGTTTTGTAAACTTTAACTAGGTTGCTTCCTAACAAAGCTCACTCCATAAGAGTGAATGATTGGTGACATGTTGCCAGTAGTTTTTATCAAATTAGGTTTCCATGTGCAATCCTAGTATCAGAATTGTGTGGATGTTATTTGTAATGATTTACTCTTAATGTTCACATCTTGCAAGTCTATTATATTTAGGATAGTGGATTACTAGTTTATGTTACTGAAAGTGTACTATAGAGGCTGAGCTAATGGATGTTCAGATTAGAAGTAGTGTAAGTGTTTGTTTGTTCAATTGGTACATCTAAGCCTTGAATAACTTATTTGCCCCCATCTTAGTTATTCCAAACATTCTAACAATTGCTATCATAGAAGTGGCTCTTGTAGAGAAAAGTTTGAAGGTACTTGAAGCTAAAGATCAAGATTTCAAAAAGGGGGTACCGAGATTGGACAGCGAGAGATTCCCTACATAGAATTTTTTTATGAGGCTACATCTAGCAATAATTGGTGAGGATGCAATACATTTTGTGAAAAATTCTTATTGGGTTGAAGCACTTAAATATAACTTTTTGAGTGTTTCAAATTTTAACAAATAAGGATACTAAGTTGAATTCCATCACAAGAAGGCCAAGATATTTGGTGTTGATGGCAAATTGATTGGAAATGGTGATCAAACAAAAGGTAACTTGTTCTATATAGATATATCTAATGAAACATGTTTTTATACAAAATATGAAGATAAATGGTTATGGCAAAAAAGGTTATGCCATGTAAATTTTGACAATTTGGTTATCATTAGTTAGATGAAAAGAGTAAGAGGATTGCCAAAATGAAAGAAACCCGATAATGCTATGTGTAAACAATGTCAATTGGGAAAACTGACAAAGTCTAGTTTAAAAAGAATGACAAATTCATCTGATGATATCTTGAATTGGTTTATACTAACCTATGTCGACCTATTGTTGTTCAAAGGTATTGTGGAGTTAAATATTTCATTCTATTTGTTGATGACTATTTTAGAATAATGACTGTGATGTTTCTCAAAGAAAAATCTAATAGTTTTCATTTTTTAAAGTGGTATTTGGCCAAAGTTAAAAAGGAGACAAGAAAGAGCCTGAAGTGCTTGAGATCTAATAGAGGTGAAGAATTCATTTGCAATTAATCTAACATAAGTTTCAATTATAGAGGAATCAAAAGATAGATTTCAGCACCTAGGACCCCTCCTAAAAAAGGAATAGCTAAATGAAGAAATAGATCAATAATGGGCTATTCTATAATACTAATAATGGAGAAAATGTATCATAAAATTATTGGAGAAAAGCTACAAGTAAATCAGTTTATACTTTGAACATAATGCAAGTTAAGAAATGTACACATGTTACACCTTTTGAATTGTGGTATGGATATGCACTTAATGTAAATTATTTTAAAGTTTTTGGAAAAAAATTCTATATAATGCCAAAAGTGATGAATGCACATTCCTCGATTATTCCACTAAGAGAAAATCTTATAAGTGTTTGAACTCTATCACTAACAAAGTTGTGAAAAGTGAAAATATGAAAGTTAATGAATATGCAAAAAAAAATGAAGTTGAATGCAAGATAAAACATGAAGATTATTGTACATTCATATATGTAAATGAAGGTGCTCCTAGTAGCCCACCTGAGCAAGAGAAGAAAGCTGCCAATAAACAACAAAATGGGAATATCAAGTTACAACAAGTTGTTATGCAATAGACTATGGGTGTCAAGTAAAAACAAAATAATGCTAAGTCATAGACATAAGGAGCCAAAAATCACAAAGAAAATGCCAAGAAAGAAGAACATGAACCAAAACCTAAACAAGAGAGAGAAAATAAAGTTGAAATTATTTTTCAAGATGAACTTATAGAAGAAGAAAAGAGGAAAGAACCTATACAAGAAAAAAATGTAAGAATACATCATTCACCTAAGAAAATTATTGGAGATAAATAATATGGTGTTATGACAAGGAAAGTGCTCTAAAGTGAGACATGTTTGCTTTGAAATTTTGAGCCAAAATTTGTATAATATGTTTTGGACAATGAGAATTGGATTCAAGAAATGAATGAAGAAATCGAGAAGATAGAGAAAAATAAAACATGGACATTGGTACCTAGACCTAAAGAAAAAAAATGCTATTGAAACTAAGTAGGTATTATAGAACAAGATAAATGAAAAATATCAAGTGACAAGGAATAAGGAACAAAGGTAGACTTGTATGCAAAGGCCATGCACAAGAAGGAGGAATGGACTATGCAGAAATTTTTTTACTAGTTGCAATATTAGGAGTTAGAAAACTACTTGCATATTCTTTTTTATAAACAATTTAAGCTATACCAAATGGATGTCAAATCTACATTTCTAAATTAAATACTAGAAGAATTCATACATGTAGAGAAGAAAGAAGGATTTTTTGACCCTTGAAAGAAGAATGTATTAAGCAAGATTCAAAAAGAATTTTATGGTTTGCATGTTAAAGACCCTAAAGAATTGTATGAAAGACTACATAATTATTTAGTGATAATTTGTTTTCCTAGAATTAATGATAACAAAGATTTGTAACTAAAGACTATTATTAACAACAAGGTATTGTTATTTGAAATCTTTGTCAATGATATCATATTTGGAGGGAAGGAAGCATTATGAGAATCATTTGAAAATGAGATGAAGAAGGAATTTGAAATGTCTATGTTTGGTGAAATCAAATTATGTGTTGCTTTACAAGTTTATCAACTAAAGCAAGGTATCATCACCACTAAATCCAAATACATCAAGGACACACTAAAAACATTTGGAATGGAAGATCAAGACTAGTTAGTACACCTATGGCTAAAAGACATAAGTTATCTAACAATGATGATTTTACCAATGTGAACCATACATTGTACAGATCAATGATGAGAAAACTACAATATGCTTTTCATAGAAGACTTGATATTGGATTAACATTTTGAATAGTTTTAAGGTATTCTACAAGTCTTAAGGAGAATAAGATGATTGTAGTTAAAAGAATACTGAGATATTTGAAAGGAACACAAGACTATGGATTGTATTGTAAGAAGAATGTTAAGTTTCAACTAAAAGTGCTTAGTGATTTAGATAGGGTAAGAAATTTTGATGATAGAAAAACTCTAAATGAAGAATCTTTATTTCTAGGAAAGGCACTAGTTTCATGGAGAAGCAAGAAGTAGAACTATGTTTCTCATTCAATAGCAAAATCTGAATATGTAGTAGCAACAGTGAATTGTTCAAACATCATATCAATCAAGCTATTGTTGAAAGGTATGAAGGAAGATATCACTGATCCAATCGTTATTTGTTGTGATAAAACTAGTGCTATAAACATATCAAGAAATACTATAATTCACATAAAGAATAATCATATTGCTATCAAGTATCATTACTCTTCAGAGCCAATTGAAGAAAAAGAAGTGAGATTGGAGTATGTTAACACTAAGGTGAAAATAGATGATATTTTCCCCAATGCTTTACCTAAGGATGCTTATGAATAGCTAAGAGGTAAATTAGGGGTGATTCCCCTAAACAAGACTACTTAAACTAAGATGGAGCTCAACATCAAATGTGTTGATCAAAATATATGACAAGTTGATGTAGAGAGTCCTAGTTTAGGAGTTGTCTAAAGTAGAAGTGGGGGAAGAAGGACAAAATCATGTTGTATCAGTCATACATGGATGAAAAAGGCTGAATTCAATAGTGATATGAAGATGTATACATGAAAATATGCATGAGTTAGATAAAGTGTCTTTAGAATTACTGTAAAAGAGGGAGAAGATGTAATTTAGTTATCATGAAGAGGGAGATGGATTATCGGTTAGCATGAGATTAAATACAAAAAGAGGATAATATATGCAAGGTGTTGCTAGCAATAAAGAAGAACATGATTGATTTCATGATCTAATATGAAAGAGGGAGCCTATGAGTTGCATATCAGAGCTATGTTGAATGAAAGAGAATAAGAATGAAACTAAAGAAATATATTGTTGGACATAGAGATGAAAATCTAGATGATACTATGGATATTACTAAAAATCTTATATTATACATAGCGGGGTTTTGCTTTTTCTAGTACATATTTTGAATTGCATAGTAACTAGATGTATTGCCATCAATGCCAAAGGGGTAGATTATTAGAAACTACAACTGGAATAATTTTTTGTTGTCATTGATATTAATGCTTATTGGTAAGATAGGTTTCTATTTGATTTGAGTGTCATATCTAGATGATTGATGTAGAGGAATTGAGAAGTTGGTCATAACAAAAGAACCTAGAGGAAAGGTTCAGTTACGAGAAAAAGCTACAATGGAAACTTGATTAGTTAGACTTTGCAAATATATTCTGATTATTTGATTATGTTACAAGTAAAGAAGATAGTTGTACTAAATCCTTCAAGAAGTGATCATAGATTGACCAAATGAATAGGCTTGACCAAGCAATAAAGAAGAATATTAAGTTACTTAAAGTGGATGTCAAGTGATGCTAGTGTCCACCAAGCTATAATATCTGCCAATAAAAAATAGTATTGATCAAGTATTAGTATTGATTGACAGAGTTGATCTCTTACAATATGTAATATGTGTTGAAGATAAAAGGATAGATGACCTAAAATGTTCAAATCAACCGAAACCATGTTTGAGAATTTCTATGCATGGTTTCACATAGAAGTTAGGATAAGTTTCTAGAATAGAAAAGAAGAGATGAAATTTTTGAAGGATTCAATAAATCTCAACTAAACCAAAGATCTTTGGTGATGTTTAAGTAGAAAAGTATTAGAATTAACTACTTAAGGTGGTATAAGGGATAACCTAGCAATGTTGGAGTAGTTATTGATGCTATTGATTGGTAAACTTAAGAAGAAGGTTGAGAAGAGTTGAGAAGAGATGAAGAGTAATTGCCTGAAGGGTTTGCAAGTGAATCAGAGATTGAGATAATAATGAAAGTTAGTCAATGGATTGACATTTGAGCTAAACTAAGATTTATATTTTCAAAGTGAGTTATATATTTGTTAGATCAAAACATGTTGTTACTTTCTAACTATGTCATCACTATTGAAATCCCTTAATCAAGGTTGGCTTAATAGTCATATGTAAATTCTTTAATGGAGGTAGAATTCAAGTGGAAAGTTCTAAAGTCCTCTAACGAGGCCACTCCTAACAAGGTGATTAAATAATTTAACAAGGCCACATTTAGGATTCTATTTTGTAATCTTTAACAAGGTTGGCTCCTAAGAGAGATCACTTTAGAAGAGTGAAAGATTGGTGACATTTTGCTAGTGGTTTATTGCAAATTGGATTTCCACATTACATCCTAGTGTCAAACTTGTCTCGATGTTATTTGTGATGATCTATGTTTACATTCTACAAGTCTATAATATTTAGGATAATGGACTGATAGTTTATGTTATTGAAACTTTACTATAGAGGCCGAGTTAATGGATGTTTAGAATTGAAGTAGTTTAACTTTTTATTTATTCAAAATTCTAACATTCTAAACATTCTAACAATAATTATAAATATTCTAATAGGATGTACTTGATTGCCACACTTGATTTACCAACATTTTCATGACTTGACTTAGGTGTGTCTTTTACTACATAATCTTCTTCATCAATACCAAAAAAGTCTCCTTCATATGTAATGTTAATTCATTCTATGATATAAAATTTACTCCAATCATCACCCTTACCCTCATTAGCCTTTAATCCTAGAATTTTATACACAAAGTCCAAATGTATAAGAAAATGTATCACCTTCTTATAGTTAATTAACCTAGACACATATTCAATAAGATCAAAACGTAAATCCATGAAATTATTAGGGAAATATTTTGAAGATAGTTCAAGTTTGTGCATTTACATTATAACCATAATAATGATGATCATGCCAAATTTTCCTATGTTTATGAGTTTGGTGGTGAAGTTTTAATAATTCTAACATGAAATTCATGAAAGAAAAGAATATTTTCCTATATTTACAACTCTGTGGTGTTGAATTCTACATGGTTTTAAAAACAAAAATCTTGAAAGGTACAAGATTTTTGGAAAAATTGAAATATTCTTGATCCATGGAACTCTCATGTGTTATCAATGAAGAGGAAATGATAGACTCTTGTTGTGGTAATCTTCATTTTTATCCAATGCTTTAGAACTCAATTGAGGAATTTATCATTCAAAAATACCTAATTCAAATAGAAAATAAACACAATTATTAGTGCTTAAGAAAGCCTTCTTGATGAATTTAATCCCAAGATTGAACTCAATAAAATGTTTACTAAAGAAACATGACCTTGTCTAATGAATTCATATAATCCCCAACTTTCTATACATTGACCAAAAATATGTGGTTCACAATGTTATTATTTTTAAATGAACTACAAGTATATGACATTAGATTAGATGCTAGAATAATTATAGGAAGACTACTAATGTGTACACCCCACATTGTAAAGATCAATATATTCACTATATTTTTCAAATTGGCCTGGTGGAAAGAAAAAAAGAATTTTTAGTACAATTTAACATTCAATGATATGAACTAATATAAAAAATTATCCAAAATCAATGTTTTATGGAAATCATTTTTTAGATAATGATTTTGCATCATCATATAAATATAAAAATCTTTTCTTCTGTATAGCATGGTTTTCGATCAGCATTAAGAATGGTGAGATTTATACACTATTGGAATATTTAGAATAACTAAGAGGGTGGGTGAATCAGTTATCCAAGGTCAACATATACGAATAAAACTTTTCAACACTTAACAAATTCATATGCATATATCCTTATCTGTCCATGCATCTAATAATTCCATAACTTAGTAGGTCATTGTCCTAGGTCCAAATAACTTTGTAGAAATGTAAAAATTAAAAACCAAAAAAATCATTCACATATTTTGACACAAGGATTTAACATGGAAAACCAATTTAGGAAAAACCACTAGTAACATGCTACCAATTTTCACTCTTCTAAAGTGATGCCTTGTTAAAGGCCAACCCTCCTAAAGGTTACAATGCACACTATTAAATTTGAGTTATTAAGGAATTTCAATCACCCTATTAGGAGTGAGCTTTGTTAGAGGACTTTAGAAAATTCTATTAGAATGTCACACAATTAAAGGATTTACAAATGACAGTTAGGTCTACCTTAATCTAAAGGATTTATCCAGACTAATAGAATTGTTAGAAAGTAGTAGTAGGAGTTGATCTAATAACAAAATACAACTCACTTGTAGATTATAGATCTCTGGTCCAATCCTCCATTATTCTTGGAATTCACACTCTTCATCTTTGATAGCTTGTTCACCCTTCAAGTATTCATCCTCTTAAGCCTTCTTACTTTGTATGACAATTGCAATCTCTTCTATTTGACCACCATATGAAGCAACACCACAGACTCCTCATCTTTATTAGGTTATTGTACATGAAAATAGTTTCTTTTGGCCTTGTATCCCTTTATAAAAAGAATTATGATCTTTTGTGGATAAATCACTATTTTCCATCTTAGGGCTAGGTCAAATTCATTGAATCCTCTCTCTTTCCATTTTCTTCCCTCTAGAAACTTCCATTACAATCCTCCTTAGATTCCCCTCAAAATGGTTTAGCTTGAATTTTGTGCCTCCAGCTCATCATACTTATCTTCAACATGCTTCACACAATTCAAGAAATCAACTTTGTCAAATCAGATCTATCAAACCTTTGATTCAACACCTTCTATTTTCATTCCACATCTATATTATTCACTCAACAATAATAGTTTTTTGATGCTCATCCAACACTAGGTTGCTTGGCATCTACCAATTCTTCCTTGCTAGGTCACTACTGTAATTACCTGATGCTCGAGACTTACTATGTTTTATAGACATTTAAGACATACTATATTTTCTTACACTCAACACCTAGCAATTTCTATTCTACCTGATCTAAATTTTCTCAACTTACAATATTTTCTCAGCCAAGCTTGACATACACTTTTATGAAAAAACTTCTTTGAGGCTTAGGTAAAGTGACCATTCACTTTAGCCTTAACTAGATCAATAATAAACTATGCCATCAATGTCTTACTTGGTCTTAGTGCTCCTTTTATACACCATATATCTTAACCTTTCTTGAGGTACTCTTGTTATCCTTTCTTCTCAAATACTCTTCATCAATCAATCAAATGATAGTATTTAGACCAAAAAGAAATTGTCTCACCAACAAGTACCAAGTTTGACATCAATGAAAAACTAATGCTTGTTCCATGATAGGTTTCATACTTCAAATAGTATAATTTTAACAATCTCCCTCTTAGGCATTGATGGAGAACCAAACCAAACAACAACACCAAAAAAAAAACCTCAGTACCTTTCAAACTCTCCCTTCTATTAGTATCTATCTTTCCTTTGTATAGGGTATTGTGAACATTTTCAATCTCTTTCAATGTACCTCTCCCTCTGTCTGGAATTAAAAAAAATAGTAATATCTTCTTCTTAAGATGTTTTAGTCTATATTCTCCCTTATTTTTTCTTCAATATTATCTCTTCCTCATAGTGTCTATCTCCATCTTTTTCTTAAGAACTATCAATGTATCTCTCCCTCTTTGACAACAATGCCAAAAACTTGTCATCTCAACATGAAGGTGTTATCAATTCAAGTTCTCCCTCTCACCTTGCTTGAGATTGTAAGTCTTTTGTTTCATCTTTGTGATCACTTTAGGTAGATCCTAAAGTAAGATCCGCTGCACCAAGTTTTAAAACATGGCATTCAACTTAGTTGATGCAGGGCACCATTTATGCTTCTCAAGTTGTTTGAGATAGGGGTATCACCCCTAGTCTAACTCTTAGATACTCATGTGCATCCTTAGTTAAAGCCTTTGTGAATACATCATCTCAAGTTACTTTGTATTCACATGCTCCATTCTCACTTTGTTATCCTGAACCAATTCTTTCAAATAATAATATTTAATTTCTATGTGCTTTGTCTCTGTATACATCACATTATTTTTAGAAATGTTTATAGAAATTCTATTGTAATAGTATGTTACCATAGGTATAGTGATTTCCTCTTTCATACCTTTGAGTAGCTATTTGATCCATACCACATTTGTACAATTCACTATAACAACCACATATTCAACTTGAACAATAGATTGTGAAATACAATTTTATTTCTTACTAGTCTAGTTAACAAGTCCCTTTCTTAAGAAAAATGCTCCACCACTTCTACTCTTTCTATCATCAATGTTTCTAGTGTAATCACCCTCAACAGAAGCTCTCAATTAATACTTGTCATTTTTCTTGTAGTATAAACCATAGTCCTTTGTCCCTTTAAGATATCTCATTATTCTCTTAACAACCATTAAGTGATTCTCTTTAGGATTGGTAGAAAATCTTCAAAAAATCTTTACAACTAGTACAATATCATATCTTCTATGCACTAAAAATTGCAATTTACCAATCATAGACATGCACAATGTTTGATTAACCTTAGCAAAATCATCAATTTTTTATAGTTTGTGTCCTATAGCCATAGGTGTGATAACTAGTTTTGAATCTTCTAGACCAAAAGTCTTTAAGATCTCCTTCACATACTTAGATTAAGTAATGTAAATACCATCTTTCATCTAATGTACTTGCAAACTAACAAAGAATTTAATCTCTCCAAAAAAATACATCTCAAATTATTTCATCATTTTATGAGAAAATATCTTGCACAATGCATTTTGTCCTCCAAATATAATATCATCAACAAAAATTTCAGCTAGTAAAATACCTTTACCTTCTTTAGTATTCAAGTATAGATTATTTTCTTCATCGGTCTTCACAAAACCAATCCTTACATGATAATTATGTAATATTTCATACCATACTCTAGGAGGTTACTTTAAACCATATAATTTTTTGTGTAATCTACATACCTTTTTCTTGTTGTCTAGGTCAAAAAATCCTTCAAGTTGTTCAATGTAAATCTCCTCTTCATGTATATGATCTAGAAATGTTGACTTAATATCCTTTTGATAAAAATTGAAACCTTTGTATGCAAAGCAAGCAAGTAAAGTTATCACTAATCCCAATATAGCAACAGGGACAAATGTCTCTCCATATTCAATTCCTTCTTCTTGAGCATAACCTTTGAAAAATAGCCTTTTCTTATTTCTTGTTACTTTACCATTCTCATTCAATTTATTTGTGTACACCCACTTAGTCGCAATAACATTGTTATTCTTTGGTCTAGGCACAAGTGAACAATTTTTTTTTTTCTATCTAATCAACCTCTTTATTCATAGCTTTAATCCAGTCTTTATTTTCTAATGCATCCTTCATAGTAATGGGTTCATGTATTGTTAGAAAGGATATATTTCAAAGTAATATTCTTCTCCATCATTAGTGTCCTAGCACAATTTATCATAGATCTATTCCTCCTTTCAACAATCCCATTTTGTGGAGGGGTCCCAGGTGTAGAATTTTGTCTCTTGATTCCTCCATCATTATAGAAAAATTCAAATTTATTTGATGCGAACTCTCCACCTCCATCAGATCTCAAACACTTTGGACTCTTATGAGTCTCTTTGTCAACTCTAGCCAAGTATCACTTAAACACTTGTAAAGCATCAGACTTCTCTCTTAGAAACATAATAGTCATCATTCTAGAATAATAATCAACAAATAACATGAAGTGTTTGTAAGCTTTTTAGCTTTGCACATTAACTAGCCTACACATATCAGTACAAAGTAATTCCAAAATTATGTTTGAGGTATGAATCTTACTTTTAAAACTAGACTTCATCATCTTACCTTACTGACATTGTTTGCTAATCACATTATCTAGTTTCTTTAGTTTTGACAAACATTTGACTTTGTTCATCTTACTAACACTAACCAAATTATCAAAATTTACATGACTTAGTCTTTTATACCATAGCCACACATCATAAATTTGTACAACAAGAAAAGTAGCATCATTCATGTCGGGATAAAATAGATTACCTCTAGTTCGATCACCATTTCCAATGAGTTCACCACAAGCATCATAGATCTTATCATTTTATTTTTTTAAAATTCAAACTTACATCTAGAACTATTCAATTGTATTGCACTCAATAGATTATAGTTAATTCCTTCTACATGGTAAGCATTTTTGCACTTAATCTTATCTATCAATTGTATTGATCATTTTCCATTTATTAGACATGGTGCATCATTACCAAATCTAACACTATTTCCATCATAATGCATAAGAAAATTAAACTTAATTTTTTCTCATATAATGTGATTAGAGAAACCACTATTGATGATCCAAATGTCACTCTTGTTCACATAGGACACTAATGTAGTTGGCTCATCGGAATCAAAATCATCCTTCATGCAAGCCTTCTTTCCTTTGTCTTTATAATCTTTGTTGTTCTCACCTCCGATACCAATTTTTGGAATATTTATAATAACAAAGAGAGTGGGTGAATCAATTATCCAATGTCCAAATGTACAAATAAAACTTTTCAACAATTAACAAATCCATATCCATATATGCTTATCATGTATGCATCCAATAATTCCATAACTTAGTAGGTCACTATCTTATGTCAAAATAACTTTGCAAAAATGTAAACATTAAAAACCAATAACATGCTACAAATTTTCATTGTTCTAAAGTGATGCCCTATGAAAGGCCAACCTTGTTAAAGGTTACAATACAAACTCTTAAATGCGACTTTTTAAAGGATTTCAATCAGCTAGTTAGGAATGACCCTTCTTAGAGGAATTTTGAACATTCCATTACAGTGTCACTCGGTTAAAGGATTGAAAAATGACTATTAGGTCAACCTTAATCCAAATGATTCATCTATGCTAATACAATGGTTAGAAAGTAGTAGTAGGACTTGATATGATGACAAAATACAATGCCCTTGCAGATTATAGATCTCTGGTTCAATCCTCCATTATGCATGGCATTCATACAATTCATCTATGATAGCTTGTTCAATGTTCAAGAATTCATCCTCTTAAGCCTTCTTTCTTTGTATGCCAATTGAAGTCTCTTCTATTCAACCAGCATATTAAGCAACACCCTAGACTCCTTATATTTCTTAGGTTCTGGCCTTGTATCCACTTATAAAGAGAATTATGATCTTTTGTGGCTCAATCACAATTTCCCATATTAGGGTTAGGTTAGGTTCATCAAATCCTCCTCTTTCCATTATGTTCCCTCTAGAAACTTCTTTTACAACCCTCCTTAGATTCACGTCAAAATGGTAAAGCTTGAATTTTGTGCCTCCATCTCATCATACTTATCTTCATCATGCATCAAACTATTCAAGAAATCAAATTTGTTAGCTTAGATCTATCAAATATTTGATTTAACACATTTTGACGTCACTCAGCATATATATTGTTCACTCAACAATAAAAATCTTTTGATGCTCGACCAACACTAGGTTGCTCAATATCTACTAGGTCTTCCTCACTTGACCACTATTGTTATTTCCTGATGCTTGACATTTACTAAGTTTTATTGATGCTCGATATATACTATATTTTATGACACAAGACACCTACTCATTTTTTCTTGACCTAAACTAAATTTACTCAACTAGGATTACCAAACGCTTTTGATGAAATCACTTCTTCTAGGACTAGCTAAAGTAACCATTCACTTTAGCCTTAATGATGCAAGGATGGGACGAATAAACTAAGACCAAAGGCACACCTAGCTATCCAAACCACATTGGAATAGTTAACACAACAAAAGAAAACATAAATGAGGGCAACACCATAGAGAGAGAACAATATTCTTTATTGATTCATGAAAATATTATCATACATGCCTAGTTGTAAGGCCTTCTGGGTTATGGCCAAATATAGACATATTGCTGATCTAAGATCTAGCTTCAGATTCACACATCCCACTTTTGCTCTCCAATCTTCTTTAATACTCTCTAAAATCTCTATTGAAAGACTAAAAGACTCCAGAAGACCCCTAATTATACTAATCTAAGCCACAAGTCAGCCCATAATGCAAATAAAATATAAATACATAAATTAAATGCCACAAGTCGACCTACAATAGCAAAAATGTCTAGAAATTGAAGTTATAGAAAAATCATGATATTGCATAGCTCTTGAATTAGAACTCATGGTTCCAACTATGGGTAGTACTCTAGGTCCTCTATGAACCCTTAAATGTGAAAAGCTTGATTCCTTAAGAAAAATTTTGCATCCACTTTGAAAGTCAACCACAGAAAACTATCGTGCAAAACTGTCAAAAATTGATACTCCAAAAAAATTCCCATCTCTCCTAACTTATGAGGAGGTAGAACTTGTTCTTTGGCTCTTAGATACCACTCTAGGCCCTCTTCAATACTTGAAGTGTTCAGCTACTAAATCATTATGAAAACTTAGTTACGTGGCTTGCAACAGGCACCCAAAAACCCAAAAATGCAGTTTCAACAAAACCTAATTTTAGCAAAAAAGTAAAAACTAAAAACATGTAGGATATTAGTGCAACCTAGGATACTCCTACATCAAACAACTAGGGTTGGAAGAAATGATTCTCTTGAATCATTGAGATGTCACAACCGAAGCTTAATCTAATTTATATTGAGAAATCCATGAAGCATCTTCCATACTTTGTTCTTCCACTTCACCAGGTATTCATAATAATATTTTCCCCTTTTGATTTTACCAACTCTCTAATCCAATATCTATTCAATTTCTTCAATCTACTTCTTAGGATGATCCTTTGGAACAGAAACTTCATCATCTAACTCATGATACTTGTATAAATCAGAAACATTGAATATAGGAGTTATGTCCATGTCATCAGGTAGCTCAACTTCATAAGCATTACTATAGTCAAATTTATTCAAGATTTTACAAGGTCCAAACCTCTTCATCTTCAACTTGCTATATTTTTCAACTAGAAATCTTCCTTTCTTTAGATGAACCATCACCCTATCACCAACTTGAAAATCTTGATGTCTCCTAGACTAATCAACATTCTCATTATACTTCTGATTATTTTGTTCTAACCTCAACTTCACTTCCATATGCAAAGAGTCCATAAAATCAAAAAACTCCTCTCCTGCAACACTTATCTTTCTTCACTAGTAATATCTCTAAAATTTGATACTCCTCTAGGCTTCATTCTAGTAACAATCTCAAAATATGTCTTCCCTATCCTCCTATTCACAAAATTATTATATTCAAATTTAGCTTGTGCCAATACCATCTCCCAATTACTTGGCTTATTCGCAACTAAAAATCTTAGAAAATTACCCAAGCTTCTATTCACAACCTCTATCTATCCATCTATCTATAGATGGAATGTAGAACTAAACTTCAACTCAGTACCCATATTCTTCCACAAAGTCCTCCAAAAATAACAAACAAACTTATTGTCTCTGTCAGAAATAATACTTCTCAAGGTAATGCATGCAATCTCACAATCTCTTTAAAGAAAAGTTCTGCAACATGCTCATCATTTGATGTCTTCTTACATGGTATGAAATTAGCCATCTTAGAAAATTTTTCCCCTACAAAAAATATGGAATCATATCCCTTCACTGTCTTAAGTAATCCAAGAACAAAATCCATACTAATGTCACTCCAAAGTTTCTTGGGAATAGTAATAGGTATATATAAACCAATATTTTGGCTCACTCCTTTTACAACTTGACAAACTGATGTAGAGTGGTTAGCATAAGTGGTGGAAAGATGCAAATAATTCTTCAATGGAACTATAACCACTCTAGCCCTTTAGGCTCAACAATAGTCAAATATCCTCAAATGACTCTATTTTGCCTCCAAATGTCTAGGATGGATCAAACTACTATAAACAAGGTATATTAAACAAGATTAAATCACTTTTAGCCTTTATTGCAACTCCCATCAATCAAATTCTTCAAAACTACCTTCTAGGCATATTTGCCCCAATTAGCCCTGCAGTGACTGTTTTTCCTCCTTTTCACAAAACATTTCCGAAGGAATCTAGAAAAAAATTAAATCCTTAGATACCCTTTTCAGAGTTTTTCAACATAATGAAATTTCAACAATGACTTCTTTGGAGTGCATTCCCTTAAAACGTGACTATGACTGTTTTAGAGAGCTAAATAGGTGGATTTTACAAAGCAACTATACTCCAACTACATCCAAATTTCATGAATCTCATAGGATCATCATTATTTACACCCAATCAAAGGAATCCATGACCAATTTCAGCCTATGAGGTGTTTTAATGCAAAAGCCCCAATTTCATGGCTCAAAACCCTCAAAACCTAGGGTATCATAAAACTTACTCAATTTGGCACTTCTAAGGCCCCAAGTTAGAGATCCACCATGTATTCAATATGTGCTAAAATATTCTCCAATAAAAAGTGCACGTCCATAAGCCAAATGTACGACTGCATAAAGGTTGGCTTCAAATAGGGTACCCAAAACCATGCTTTCACGAATCAACTTTGCATTTTCGCACTCATTAGCCTGAAATCTTCATATTTATTGCATATTTAGGGTTAGTACACCATGTTAGAGGTTACAAGGTCCATTCCATTGGTTAGCTATACAATCATAGGATGGATCCCTCATTTACATGCTTAAAACAGTGCAAATCTATGAAATATAATTTAACAACAAGAATAGAACTTGAAACTTGTTATAAAATGTACTAGATCTGATTCAAAATCACCCAATAAGGCCTTACAAACATTAATGAAATATTCCTACACTAAATGCACTTCCAGTTTTCAGGAAAACTCAATATTTCATTTAATTCCTAACTATTTTGTACAGTTTCCTGTGTGTTTTCCATACAATCAATGCATTTTTTCTTTATTACAATTGAAATAGGCTCTAAAATATCTGTTCAACCAACCAAGTTGGCTGAAATACCTTATTTAAACAAACAAATGAAAAATCCCTCTTTTCCCTCCTAAACAAAATGTAACCGTTTGAATTTAAAATTCAAATTTTAAACTATGGTTTTATTCATTCCCTAACTCCCTGATCTAGTCCATTAACTTGTGAATGTTCAAATGGATTTATTAGATGCACCTAAACATGAAACTACCCCTAATCTACCCCATATGGCTCTATTGGCCATTTTGCTCCTAGGTCCTTACTAGGACTTCTAGGACTTGTGACTTTCAAATCAAATTTCTCATTACACATTGCCATTATTGGTTTTAATATGTCCCAATTAACACATAGAGATGCCTTTGATCTTCTAATTTCATCTAGTTCCAAGGTGTTCTTAGATTATTGGATAGGTCCCCCTGCACCATGAACTCCACAACTCTTTACAAATTTCTAAGAATCCTTATACATTTGTGGCCAATAACACTTCTCTTTCAACAAACTCAATGTCTTATCAATTTTGAAATGTCTGACCAATCCACCACTATTCTTTTCCTTAATCATATTCAACCTCATAGAAATTTTAGGAATACACAATTGAATACCTTTGAACAACATACCTTATTGAATGAAATACTCATCATACTTACTTATGTGATCTGTCAAATTTGGTGCTCTACACTCTCTCCATGCCTCAAAAAAATCAGGATCAACATCACATAACTCTTTCATTTCATCAAAACCAAGAACTTTAACCTTCATTTCAGTCAACAAAGAATGTCTTCTACTCAATGCATCAACAACTCTGTTAGTAACTCCACTCTTGTGCTCAATGAAAAATGTAAAATTTTGCAAGTACTCAACCCACTTCATATGTCTTTGATTCAATTTATGTTGACTTCCCAAGTATTGTAAAGCTTTATGATCAGTATAAAACACAAACTCCTTAGGAATCAAATAATGTCTCCACTTCTTCAGTGCTTGGAAAATAGTATAAAATTCTTGATTATACATAGAATACTTCCTTTTAGCATCATTTAACTTTTTTAACTAAAGAAAGAAAATAGTTTACCTTCTAGACTTAATACAACTCATACTGCATTACTACTTGCATTACAAATAGAACTGAAATTCTTTATAAATTTTCTATTAAAACTAGCCAAACCATTAAATAATCTTACCTCACTCACATTCTAAGGTGTAGGCCATTCCAAAATTTCTTTAACCTTCTTAGGACCTATCTTCAAACCATCAGCTGAAATAAGAAATCCCAAATACACAATCTCTTCTTGCATAAAAGAACACTTTTTCAGATTAATTAATAACTTTTCCTCTTTCAACCTCTGCAATACTTGTCTAATATGCTCAAGATGTTCCTCCTTAGTCTTACTAAATATTAGAATTTCATCCAAACAAAGAATCACAAACTTACCCAAAAATCTTTTCTGAACATCATTCACCAACTTTATGAAAGTACTAGGTTCATTAGTCAAACCAAAAGGCATAACCAACCATTCATACAAACCATATTTTGTCTTGAAAGTAGTCTTTCATTCATCACCTTCTTTGATTCTGATCTGATGATAGCCACCCTTCAAATCGATCTTGGTAAAATGATTTGCTCCACTCAAATAATCCATTATGCCATCCATCCTTGGCATAGGAAACCTATATTTCACTATGAATTTATTGATAGCTCTGTAATCAATACACATTCTGCATTCTCCGTTATTTTTAGGTGCTAATATAGAAGATACAACACATGGACTCAATTTTTCTTTGATTAATGCCCTTTGTTGCAATTCATGCACTTGTCTATTAAGTTCTTCATTCTCTATAGTTGTCAATCTATATGTTGCTTTGTTTGGAAAACTAGCTCCAGGAATTAGATCCATACAATGACTTATACTTCTTACTAGCGATAAACCATTAGGAATATCCTTATCTACAATATCTTTATAATGATTCAATAATTTAGCAATTTTTGTTGTCACTTTGTCATTACCAACTTCTATTGCTTGGTCATTACTACCAAAACTTGGTCGTCTAGGAATTATGGCAAAACAAACTTGATTCTTCTTCACTTCTTTTTCAAATTACTTTCCATTAACCATGCAAACTTTTATTATAGTACAACTGACCTCATCTAGACTCTCAATCAAAGGATGAAATATTTTTTTCTTTCCATTTACCCAAAGAGTATATTGATTCAATCTTCCATCATGCACAACATATCTATCATATTGCCAAGGTTTACCCAGCAGAAGGTGACAACAATCCATGGGCATAATATCACACAAAACTTCATCAAAGTAATGTCCAATCTTGAACTTCACAAGGCATTTCTCACTTACCAATACCTTATGCTCATCTTTGATCCATGAAACATGATAAGGTTTGGGATGTTTTAGCCTCTCCAAGTGCAATTTTGAAACCAACTCTTCTAATGCCAAATTTGTTTAACTTCCACTATCAATAATTAGCTTGCAACATTTTTCAGCCATCTTACATCTGGTCTTGAAAAGACTTCTCTTTAAACCAGGTACCTCATCACTTTCCTTGTTATATAAGCTTCTTCTCACCATCAAATTTTCTCCAGCCTCAGGTCCACTTGGTGAACTCTTAATGTCTTCTTGAATCACAACATTTTTATTATTTTTTACACTTCCAAAAGATCTACATTCAAAAGATCTATGCCCTTCTCTACCACATATGAAACAATTACCATGGAAACCACCTCTAGGATAGGAATTACCTCTTCCTCGGCAAGATCCAATACTTCCTCAGTATGAATTACAACCTCTCTACTTGGTCTTTTCTTTGTCATCATTCTTCCATTCAAATTTTCCTTTATCCTACATAGAACTATTAGATCTACTATCTTCTCCATAATATCTACCTCTACCTCTCTGGAATCTGCCACCTCTACCTCTTTGTCTTTGTTCATGCTACTTTGTCAAGATCTCCTTCTCTTTCAAGGAATACTAATATGCTTCTTCCACACTTTCCAACTTCACAAAACTTATTTCATCCTCCATTCCAGATCTTAATCCATTTATTTACCTTGCAATTTTCTCAATGTCATCATCCATATGTCTAGATCTAATGTCCACTCTATAGAAATCCTTAGTATACTCTTTCTCAGTCATGTCTTTTTGCTTCAAATTTTGCATCCTTCTCAACAAGATAACTTGGTAATTAGTAGGAAGGAAATTGTTCTTTACCTTATTCGCCATCTTCAACCAAGTTTTAATCTTCTCCTTTCCTCTCCTTTGTATATTCATTTGCAAATGCTCCCACTACAATGAAGCTTGGCCTTTCAACCTAGTAACTACAATCCTCACATTTCTATTATCAAAAGTGTTTTAATACTCAAATAACTTCTCCATATCTAATTTTCCATCATAAGGAACAACTTCTACAATAGGCTTTGAATTTTCCCTAGACAATATGTTCAACAATCTTTCCTCATCTTGATCTTTTTTAGGTTCTAGATTATGGTTTGGTGTTGCTACTTCATCATCACTTACATCATCAAGATGTGCTCCTCTCCTCTAGGCTATGTCTATAGCATCTAATCTAGCTTTAATTTGTCTCAGTTGATCCAATATAGCATTATCAACATTTCCTCTACCATGAACCATCTTTACAAATCAAGTTCTTGCAAGATCATAACCCTCTACAGGTTATAGGTCAAATCTATAGATTAGAAATCCAAATCAGGGTTCTACATGATTCAATCTCCACAAGGATGAACCTCTAGCTCTAATTCTACCTGACGCAAGAAAGGGACAAATAAACTAGGGCCAAAGGTACACTCAACTATCCAAACCACCTTGCAAGAGTTAACACAATAGAATAAAACACAAATGAGGACAACACCATAGAGAACAATATTATTTATTGATTCATGAAAATATTATCATACATGCCTATCTATAAGGCCTTTTAGGTTATGGCTAGATACAAATATATTCCTGATCTAAGGTCTAGCTTTAGATTCACACATCCCACTTTTGATCTTGAATCCTCTCTAAATACTCTCTAAAATCTCTACTAAATGACTAAAAGACTCCACAAGACCCCTACTTATACCAATCTATGTCACAATTCAGCTTAGAACACAAATAAAATACAAATACATAGATTAAATAGCACAAGTTAGCCTGCACCAATAATTAAATGTCTAGAAATTGATGTCCGAGAAAAATCATGATATCTCCTAGCCCTGATTGCATTAGAACTCATACTTAAAATTGTAGGTATTTCTCCAACTCATCTATAAGCCCTTAAATGTGAAAAGGCTTATTTGTTAAGAAAAAGTGTGCATCCACTCTAAAAGTCAAGCATAGAAAATTGTCTCACAGAACTGCTAGAAATTGATACTATAGGAGAATTGCCATATCTCCTAACTCATGAGGAGTTAGAACTTGTGCTCTAGACCATAGATATTAATCTAGAATTTATTGAACCTCTAAATTGTGAAGCCTCTAGAACATTATGGAAAATTAGTTACATGGATTGCATTAGGCACTTAGAAACTAGAAAATGTAGTTTTAGTAAAACTCAGTTTCAATAGCAAAGTAAAAATTAAAAACATGTAGGATAGTAGTGCAACCCAGGATGCTCCTACATTAGTTAAATAGATCAACAATATACTATATCATCAATTCCTTACTTTGTCTTAGTGCTCCTTTTATACACCATGTAAACGAACCTTTCTCTAGGTACTCTTGTTATCCTTTCTTTTCAAATCCTCTTCATCAATCAATCAAATGATAAGATTAAGATCAAAAAGAAATTATCTCACTAGTGAGTAGCATGTTTGAAATTAGTGAAATAATTATTGTTCCCTAATTGGTTTGATACTTCAAACAATGTATTTTTAACATACAACACATCTAGTGGTTCCCATTTTCTTTACGCATGCTCTTGTACACCTATAATTCTAAGTTTCATCTTATTCCTTGTATACAAACTTCTCTTTACCAATTAGCAGTAAACTTGCATTCAAACTTGGCTGGCCAAAGTGTATGTCAAGAACAACATTCCTATTTTTAATGGATAACAAGTAAAAAATAAATCAATTGACTAGAAATGAAGCTATCAAGGTAAAAACGCAAACCTGTGTCACCCTTTTATAAAGGAAAAGGCTAACAAAAGTATAATTTTTCACCTTCATTGATATAAAATTGGTATTATTATTTTGAATTTGGAAATCAAGTAAACTAATGAAATGTGTAGAAATGGATGAAGCACAGGATTATAATTTTTAATAATTATTTGGAACAAGAATTGATATATTTTCTTAATTTTTATAGTTTACTTTTTGGGTGCTGAAAATTTTTGAAAATTAGGAGTCCAATTCCTGCCACAGAACTATATGGAAATAAACTTATTTTCCTTTGATATTAGACTATGTTATAGATAACATATATATCTAGAACAATAAAAATAAAAAATTATCTTTAGACCTACATTTTCTCTTTTATGAGGATTGAAATCTCAACTCACCTGAAATCAAAAAATTTCATCTCCCACAACATTTTTCAAAATAAATCTATTCTAACCAAGAGAAAAATTATACATTCTAGAAGAGGACTCTCTCCTTGAGAATGTCATACAATTTTTAGATTTTTTTGATATGATATAATCTTTTTTTCTTTCTCAAAATTGACATCTTTTCAAGTGTTAAAATACATTGTTGTAGAATTTTTTAATTACAATATACTATATCTAATTAAAACACTGTAAAATCTATATGATAATTTTCTTGACTCGAAGCACTATAAAATGGTGCTTACAAATTATTTTAAAAATATCATAAAAAAGGAGTTAGAGTTATTGAAATGCCACTTTTCTAAAATAATTTTATTTTTTTAGTAATTGGACATAAATTAGTATAAAACATGCATTTAAAATACATTTTGAATTGGAAAAGTGTGAGACCATATATAACTTAGCTAGAATGAATTTATCTAGATCATACAATTTTTAAAAATAGATTTTTAGATAGAAATACACAAATTCAGTCATTCTAATAAGCTAGCCTGAAAGGTGACACAACTTTGTACTTTTAACCACAATAATTTAATCATTCAAAAATATAAACTCACACAAAAATTCTAAGACTAGTCTTCATGCCATTATTGAAAAGATATTTTGAAAATTGTAATATTTGTGTATTATACCCTTTGGGAAAATGTTCATCCCATCAAGTATATCTAGCTTCAACATTTGAATTTAGGGTTCCTATTGGTGTAGTTTTATATTTTTTATTGTCAATTAAGACTTAATAATATAAACCCCACATAAATGATACCAAAGGATAAGATATCCATAATTTATACAATATATGTAATATATGAAAATGAGAATGTATTAGGCATTGTATGAAATCTTACTTCTATGCTTTGTATCCTTCCCATGCTATAGGTTCTAAATTTCCAATGGTATCTTTATTAGCATGAATGTTGATGATATTCCTATGGAGAATTACGTTAGCATTGCTGGAGATAAGATTTAATGGTTATGTGTTGCATTCATGACAATGTTTGTAATTTATGTCAACATACTTTCTATTCTATGAAGACTGGTAGAGTTGCAGAGGAAGAAGTGTTTAGTGCAATTCAACATTTGATGATCATATTATACATAGTTTTAGTTATGCTATAAACTATTTCTATATTCTATCGTTAAGAGTGCATATAGAAATATGAAGTATGTACAAAGCTATGCAGATTTTATTGAAGTAATATTTCAGAGAGCATTTAAGGCAAGTGGGTGGTTGTGTTTTATTTCTATATCTCCATAGAAAGATAGAATTGGCTTGACTGGGATGTAATAGAGGTTGAAAATATCTCAAAGATGTCTTGGTTAAGAGGGTATAATCTAATAATCATTGCGTGAAAAGTTATGGAGACTATGAGCTAATAGTTTACTAGTAGTCTTAAGGAAAGAGTTTAATTGTGGTTTAATGTGTAATTTAATATCTTATTGATGTCCTATACCATTCTTTTACATTGGGAAAGCCTTTGGGCTGAATCAATACTTTCTTTTAGGACTTGATATAAAAGAAAGGTCATTTCCTTGATGTAGAGGGTGATTTGTGTGATTGTAGTATCTAGTACAGATGTGTGATCATTATTGTAAATATATATTATGTTATGGAAAATATTGATGAAGATTGATGTAATATGAGATTAAAGGGAATTTTATTAAAAAAGGATTTGTT
The DNA here is from genome assembly GCA_028749045.1 of Cupressus sempervirens. Taxonomy (NCBI): domain Eukaryota; kingdom Viridiplantae; phylum Streptophyta; class Pinopsida; order Cupressales; family Cupressaceae; genus Cupressus; species Cupressus sempervirens. Next base: position 294,106,769 of record CM053789.1, read on the forward strand.
GTTTAGCCAGTGTAGACATTTTGGATATACTTATCAAAAAGATTGCTTGACGGTATTTGGGAAGTGAGTTTAGTTTCCCTCCTAGATACTATTTTGATAGTGAGTTCAATTATTCTCACTAAAAATCCTAATATGGTTGGCATGTCCCTTAACAAGGTTTGAATCTCCTAACAATGATTCAAAGTCACCAAATAGGGGCTCTATATACTAATTGTATTTCATTCACTGTTAACATGATCTATCCTTTTACAAGCAACTTATAATTTGTACATCATCTTATGGGCTTCATTCGCACCTACATTTTGCCTCTAATCAAGGGTTTCCCAAGTTAAAATATTTGGTTTTATCGTGTATGTTTATCTTACTATGGTTTTTGCATCTATTGCTAACATATTTTAGAATTAATAATAATGAGAGTTTTTTTAACTACATAAATAACTAACCCCCCACCCCCCTCCACCCCACACCCCCCCACCATGTTATCATGGTGAAATTAACTTTATAACAATTAGTATCAGAGCATTAGATCCTTAATGGTAAATCTTAACATCTTGTGGAGATCCATGGTTACTGTAGACACCTAAATCTGATCACACCACTAGTTAATCCTATTTAATCATCTTCTAGAAAATTATTAATAAAATATTTTATATTTAATTAATTAATCATCATCCCCTAGTTTGTTAATTTATTTAATTAACTATAGTCCAATTGATAACTCAAAATTAATTTATCAATTAAATCCCTATTCCTCTATTAAATTAAATAAATGCAAAAAATCTATTTAATTTAATCCCACATCCCCATTTATTAAATAAATTATTTAATAAATCAAATCAAAATCACTAACCATCCCTAAACCCTATCACTACCCTAATTGAACTCATTCACCCATACTAACCTCACTTAGCCAAATAATTAACCTGCCTCATTATGCCCCAACCCACATCCCTTTTAATCTCATCCTAAGCTAAGCATAATCCCCCTCCTAAATGTGTGTGCAAATTTAAACATGGGTTAAGACTTTCTAACCCAAAAAAAAATAAAAGGTCTCCCCTATCCTCTTTCATTCTTATCCAAGAACATTAATTGCTCTTACATGCCATTAATTCCCTTCAATGCCTCTTACATCCTTCTTGTACACTCCTCTTCCCACATAATTCTCTTTGACCCTCCATTTTGACCACCCAATCCCCATGAGGCACTTGTCACAAGGCTAGAGCTTTGAAGAAGCACAATCCATGTTCTCTCCATTCCTTGCATCCTATCCCTTCCTCACCTTTTCTCCATCCTCACATCCTAATCCTCCAACCATCCATTGGCCTAAAAATATAGCCCTTCCCCTCTCACAAATCATTCAAGTTTCATGCAAACATATAATGCCCCATTAACAACTACAACACAACCATTATACATCCATACACACCTTCATTATTTCATCCTTCATCCACCCCCATTCTTTACGAAAAAACTCACCACTTGAAGCTTGAAGCACACATCAGAAAACATCCTTCCATATTCAGACACATCAATGCTATCACAAGTTATACTTGAGGAGCTTACCATTCTTGGTTTGCCTGCCTCAACATTGTTTCCTTCATCTCATCATAAGTGTAGCTAATTTACTTAGTTTTTGAATGCTATTATAATTAGTAATAGTTTAGACTAGTTTAATAGCTCTCAAAAATCCTCATTCATTCATACTTTATCCAAGTCTCCACTTATACATCTTTCATCACCCCAATCCACTTTTAGTCCTTATACTTCTTATGCTACATTTCCAATCCTCCATCTTCCAACTTTACTTTTAGTCCTTATATTTCTCTTCCTCCATTTTATCGTTAACCTTGTTCAACATCGTCTTTCCCACTACTCAATAACCTTTTGGGGTGTGTGCCGATGATGATCTTTTCAAATTCCTCATTGATTTACTTACAAGTCTTAGGTCTTCCCATCCCTTATTTTCAAACACCCACCTGTCATTCCACTCATTTAATCCAATATTTTTCTACCCATCCTAACAAAATCAATGAGTAAAAATGAATAAAAAAATTTTTAAAAAGTTTAAAAAGTAAAAAAAAAAAAAGAAGCATCCATTGGTAAAAACTTGGTCACTCAAGTGCGTTAGAAGAGTACCATGATGAAAAATTGTAAAAATAGAATCGTGCATAATCCCTCTATCCAAATGCTCTACCCACTTGGGGCAAAATTCATGCATCCACCATACCAACCACGTCTTATCAATTTCACCCACCATCCTCCTTTAGATCTTGATAAAAATAAAGTCCACAACTAGATACATGATTTTGGTCATCCTTTCCCTTCAAAGCTTGTATCCACCTATCATTTTTCTACCCACTCTTTCTTCCTTTTAATCCCTCCACCTCCTCTTTTTAAAATCTCATCCACCAATCATAAATATCCCATATCTCCCTTTCTTATTCACCTTTCCTATCAAAGATGTCATATAGCTTGATATCCTCTTACTTTCCAACCTTCTATCCTATCACACCCCTCATAAAACCTTCCTTAGCTTCCATCTATCTCCCTCATCCTCTTGTTGAATAATCTTTCATCATGTCACAACCCTTATAAAACCTCCTCTTGAATAACATATGATAACTAGGGGCATTACATTTCTTTGAAATCATGTCATGTTCATCCTTAGATCCCCCCATTCTAGTCTTATTTTCATCTAGTCATACATAAATCCATTCATCTACCACTCCCTATATTTTTTGTATTCCTCAACCCAACCTTCTACTAACCATACCCTTTTCATCTATCCTTGGACTTCCCATCACCTCTCCATCTTTCCATTGCCTGGTACATCCCTTGTCATTAGTATCTAGCTCTAGACTATCCCCATGCCCCCCAACATTATCCATTCATATCCTACCACTCCTATAAATCTACCATCAACTACATCATCCCATTGCACATCTTTCAACTCATCCAATCAAATGCTTAATATTCTTCCCAGCCTTATTTCAAGCCATTTTCATAATCCAATCGTCATAATTGGGATGTATCCTTCATACTCCTTTTCTTAAGGTATACCTTTCCCTTATCCACATCATCCTATCAATTATCAATCAATGTTCATTCACTATTTCTTCATCTTGAGCTTTCCCATCCATTATCTCTTCATCTTTAGCTTTTCTATCCACTACCTATTCATCTTAAGCTTTTACATCTACTATCTTATAATCCTAATCTTTTCATCCTCTATCTCCTCATCCTAGGATTTCCCTCTATCTCCGCATCTCAAGCTTTTCCTCTGTCTCCTTCTCTCACACTTTTTTTTCTATCTCCTCAACCTTATCTCCTGAGCTTCACACCTACCATCTCCTCATCCTCAAATTTTCCTTCCCTATCTCCTTATCATGTCATCCTTATCTTTTTTATTCTCTATCCCCTCATCCTATGATTTTCATTCCATTTACCTACGCATGTTAAAATTTTCTACTATCTTATCATCTTGATATCTTCTTCCACAATCCTATCATACAAAGTTTTCATACCATGATCCTTGTATATATTTTGGTCTATTTGTTATCTATCCCAGCATTAGTCCTTTTCTTTGTCCCATTATACATCTCCCAACATTATGTGTCCATTAGTGTCTAATTAATTTTTTTCATTCAATTTGCTACGCATTTTAGAAAGTCCTCATGTGAAATCCTTTGTCATCCAAGTGTTGTCCTAAAAGTCTTTGTTTCTCTAAATCCTCTCACCCTTCTGGATACCATCGATAGATCCTTGTAGGATGCAACTTTCCTCTCATCAAATCTTGGTCTATGTGTCTCCCATCCTACCACTATCTTTGGCAAAAGGTTATTTTCTATTGATTTACTCATACTTTAGTTATTGGATTTCAATTTTGGTTCTTGATTATTTTTTCCAAAAAATTTGGTTGTTCCCTCCTCAAGGTCACCATGATCTTTTATATTATGGTGTGTTCCAAATGGGTCAATTTGAGAAAAAGGTTTTGATTAGGTCTTTTTCATCTTGTTTCCTGCTTGTGTCAGTTTGATATGACCCTTCCAAATTCCAAACAAGTGATCACTTGTGGTTACATGATGCACTTGGGAAATATCATTTTCTTATGGGTTACCCAGTATCATTTTCACTCTGATTCCTTTGGGATTTATGTGTGATGTTTGGGCAATCCTTGTGTATTTGTTTTGAGTAAGTCCTATTTAATATTGGTGAAAGGACTTGATGTTCTTGGTAACCTTGGCATATCCCCAATATTCCTATATCAAAATAAGTGCTCAACTACATGGTTGTGCTCCCCTTTGGAACACCACCATGCTCAAGCTTTAATGGATTCCTTCACACCTCACTTTCATGGAAATACAAGGCATTTTTCCACATCCTTTTTTATGCATCCAATCCAATCAGTTCTCCAATCTTGATCCCACCTTTCTATCAAACCAACAGTTCCCCATCTCCTTTCCATCTCCCACATTGCTCCTCCCATCCCCTCCCAAAAGTCTTTAACCCATAATTATTCATGTGCCACTAGTTTTCCTTTGTCTAATTCTCCTATAGTGAGAGTTTGAGTCCCTCTTAGTCCACTCATAGCCAATATTAATCTTCCCTCTTGTCCTAGATTCTCTTACTTTTCAAGAAGTCATTAGGCCTTGTCTTCTCTCCCTACAACTTGCTTGAGGATACATTATAAAGCCCATTATCTCCTCTTCTACTCATGATTTGGGCAACCATGTGGCCTTAAAATTCTTCTTCACCTAATTTATATTTGAGCTTCTTTGAAATAGTATTGTCCCAACCCTATGTCAAAGAGGGGAAAAAAGTAGACACCTAAAACTAGTTACACCACTAGGTAATCCTATTTAGTCATCTTCTAGTTATTATAGATTAAATATTTTATATTTAATTAATTAATAGTCATCCCCTAGTTAGTCAATTCATTTAACTAACTATAGTCCAATTGATTAAATAAATTGATAACCCAAAATTAATTTATCAATCAAATCCCTATTCCTTTATTAACTTAAATAAATGTTAAAAAGCTATTTAATTTAATCCCACAACCCAATTTATTAAATAAATCATTTAATAAATCAATTCCAAATCCCTAACCATCCCTATAACCTATCATCACTCTAATCCAACCTCTTTACTCATACTAACCTCACTTATCTAGTTAATTAACCTACTCATTAAGCCCCAACACATTTGCCTCCTAATCTCATCCTAGGCCAAGTCTACCCCCCTCCTAAACATGCACACAACTTTAAGCATGGGTTAAGACTTTCTAACCAAAACCAAAGGCATATGTCTCCTCTATCCTCTTACATTCTTATCTAAGAGTAGCTATGGCTCTTACATGCCATCAATGCCCTTAAATACATCTTAAATCCTTCTTCCACACTCCTCTTCCCTCATAATTCACTTTGACCCTCCAATTTTTCAACCCAATCTCCATGTGACACTTGTCACAAGGCTAGAGATTTGAAGAAGCACAATCCATGTTCTCTCCCTTTCTTACATCCTAGCCCTTCCTCACATTTTCTCCATCCTCACATCCTAACCCTCCATCTCATCACCCCTTGGCCTATAAATTTAGCCCTTCCCCTCTAACAAATCATTCAAATTTCATGAAAACTTACAATGCCCCATTAACCACTACAACACAACCATTTTACATCCTTTCCATATTAAAATCTATACACACCTCCATTTTTTCATCCTTCATCCACCTCCATGCTTGACCACAAAACTCACAACTTGAAGCTTGAAGAACCCTTGAGTACACATTCATTCATATTTGGACACATTGACATCATCATAGGTTACACTTGACGAGCTTAACATTCTTGGTTTTCCTGCCTCAATGGTCTTTCCTTCATCTCATCATAAGTGTACCTAATTTACTTTGTTTGTGAATTTTAGTCTAATTAGAAATGTTATTTTCACACTAGTTTAATAGCTCTACAGGTCAATAGCAATATTTTTGGCTACTTTCTCCAAAACTTTATTCTCAAATATCCTTTTGGCCCTCTATAGAAGTTTGTATTGTCCACTTAATTTTTAATTATACTTGTGAACTACTTCAACAAGTTGATCTAGAATTGGTTTCTTTTCATCAACCTTAATGGTTAGTGCATCAACAGATATGCTCTTAATATCTTCGAGAACTTAATTTTTCATTTTCCTCTCATCTCTAAGGTTTAACTATTTTTCCCTCTTCTTCCAAAACTGACCAAGGGTATGTATTTTATAATGAGTCAGATTAGAAACATCCCAATTTGGTATTAGAATCTCCTCTTCTAGATCAATTTATTCAATAGAGGCTTCTACCTCTTTACCCTTTTCTTTCTAAATAATAGAAGTAATAATTTCCCTTTCTTTCGTCAAAACTTCAGTGGTTGATTGAGGTTTAGCCTTAACTGTAATTGCACTTGTCATAGTGAAAACAATAGTATAAATAGTATCATTACTATTTATAAAAGGAAAACTTACTAATTTTTGCTATGACTCTATTTGATCCATTGTTGTAACAATAGGAACTTGTTGCTTGGTAAATGAAGATGTCAACATAACACTTAGTAGGATGGTTGCAATTGTTAATTGGGTGCTTGATAAAATACTCTTTGCCTTAAATAACTTTGTAGTTGCCTTCTTTGAGCTGGATTGCACTAAGGATTTTCTCAGAGAGAGTGGGAGTGAGGCCATTACCTCTATTGCTATCTTCTTAGGGTCCGAGTCTTGAATACTTTGAATTTTAGGGAGATCTCCACTAGCACTCTGATCATATTCATCTTCTTTATTATTGAGATCTTTATCAACATTATCAACTTCATCAATTTCATCATCATTTATTTCCTCATCATATTTCTCAACATTTTCTTCCTCATCTATTTGCACAACCTCCTCACTAGGCATGTACAGACCATTGATGTTCTTCCATGTAGTTTTGTTGTAATTTACAACCAACTCAATGTCTTTTGATAGGATCATGAATGCATTGAACATATGGTTAGCTTTTTTTTATTCTTCTTCAATGATTCCTTCACTAACTTATCAGATAGACACAACATATGTTATCTCATGGTTTGTTCTCCAATGTCCTTGGCAATGTTTAATGCATTATTCTATTGTTGTGCAACAACTTTAAGTGAGAAACCATTAACTTTCTTTGTTAGTTCCTCTAGAGAATACTTCTACTTTTCCATGTTAGCCAGTTGGACTTCCTCAATTTGATTATTCTCTTCTTTGGCTCTTGTTTCATACCTAAGAGATTTGATATATGCCATGCCTCCTCCATTATTTAGTCTTTTTAGTGTATCTTGGAAGGTAGGGGAACACCTCTTGAAGATTACTTATTCTTCTTCATCTTTATTTTGTAATCACCAAAATTAATTTGAATTGTGGGGCTCTACAATTGACTCCTCAAACCAACATCTCTGAACCTACCTTTACTTTACTACTAGAAGATTGCATACTACTTAGTAATACTTTAAATGCGTGCATAAACTTTGATGAAATTTCTTTGAATCACTTGGGTGCTTTGGAATGCTCTTTACTCTTAGCTTTGAAAATTTCATGGCAAAATAAATCCTTGGATATCTCTTTTTAAACAAAATTTAGTATTAAAATTGCCATTAATACATTGTACAATAGTTGGCTCAGTGACAACCTATCCAACTTGGCTATGTCTTCATCACTCGAAAGATACCTTCAACTCAGTAGGGTATCCAAACTTAAAAGGAATATCAAGATGATAAGAACTTCAAACTTGGTAGAGCCATCAACTCATAACGAACTCCAATCTCACCATCTGCATCTAAGCTCGGTTAGGTCTTGCGACCCAACCATGCTCGGTGATGTCTTGTGGCAAAACCTTTATTGATAAGGTCTAAGACATCACTTCAACTTTCATTCCAACTCTGTGATCCTTGTGCATCTGAAATGCTAATATGGATATTTTTCTTGTTGACTAGAACTGATGTGAGATATCTCCTTCTAAATCACACTTTTGGTCATCTCTAGAAATAAATAATTTGTAATGTTTGAGTCACCTAACTTATTGAATTGGGTGTCAACACTTTCATTACTTTTATTTGCATCCTCAGGAGATTTATTTAACCATTGTTACCTCATTTGACTTTCGATATTGTTAGCCATTGCTTTCTTTTAATCTTTAACTCTTCCTTAGTTCATGTAGTGTCTCTCTTCCTTGTGTTATGTTTTATGCGATTTGGTCCAATGTGCCCATACTTTCCACAATAGTGATATCTTTACCATGTGTTGTAATCCCGACCAAATATATCTTTGATAATTTTTTTGACTAGGTTCCATTTCTTGGTCTTGCATTCTATGGATTTGTTCCCTTATTTGTTGCAATTGAAACACTTACCTTCAAACTTTGATTTACCATTACTCCAATGCTTTTTTGATGCATGTCCTATCTTTTCAAAGTGATTACAAGTAATTCTTTTGATCATTTGAGTTCCTTGTTGAGATGATCACCTTCTTTTGTGTATCCTAATCCAGTTTTTCCTTGGTGCCTAAATTGAGTTTTCTCATTCAATTGATTTGTGCTTTCATGAGACTTCATCATCCTCTTAGTGGTTTATTTCTCTATGCTAAGATCATTATGCAATCTTTCATTCTTTTTCCTCAAGTTATTAATCTCTTGATTGAGTTGATCAAACAAATATGCTTGCTAAAGAGATAGTTGTTGAGTTTCATTTTCCTTTTCTTCTATTTTTTATTTGGATTTTTTCTTTTGTTCCATGACTAATTGAATTTCTTGTTCTCTTTTCAAATTTCTAACTTCTTCATCAAGAATAAGGCTCTTCTCAAGTAGAAATTTGTTTTCTACAAAAGCTTCATTTGAGATGTGTTTTCCATTTGTGTTGCAAGATCTTTTCTTCTTTTCGACGATTGAGAGAGTCGTTCATTCATTTTTTGGAATTTTTCCATGGCCAATTATAGATCCAACTTTTTATTTTTAATAACTTTCTCTAGTCTATATACTTCCATTTTCTATGAAATTTTCTCAAGTTGCTAAACTTCTAATTTGAGAACCAATGCTTTGATACCAATTGATTGAATTGTAGTATAGACTAGGTTACTGAGAGGAGGAGGGTGTGAACTAGGAATGAATAAAACTTTAACTTCTATTTACCAATTAAAACTTCACAATATATTTTTATCTAACTTTATTCAAGAAACATTAAAATTAAAAAAAAAACATTCATAACACTTGACATAGTATTTGGTAACCCTGAAACCTTCAAAATAGAAAATAAAATTAGGGTGGGGATTATATCAAAAAGATTTATTACTACAATATAAAGTTATCCTTTTGAAGCATACAATTCATCAATTCTAGTGATATGTCATGTTAGGAGAAATAAGGAATATTAGGTCCACCTTGTGAAAGGATTTAAAATATACAATGAAGTATGTACTATGTTAGTAGATTTGGAAAAGACTGTTAAGTCCACCTTTTTAGAGGATTTGGCTGATATGTACCTATTAGGATGAATAAGTGGTTGATCTTGTATTCCCAAGTCAATTTCCTAAATGGCATTCCTTTGAAATACAATGATCACTTGACTATGATAGATAAGACTCTAGTTTTCCTTATACTTCTTGTAACATTCTTAATCCACACTCATACTACTTTCTTGATTCACTTTAGGGAATGTGCAAGATCGTGGTCATCCAAACTATTATCTTAAGTGGCGATAACAAAAATTAGCAAATCAATGTTATGCCAACTTGACATGTAATTTTTTGATAAGTAGGAGATAATTTCCACAACAAGTCAAATTGTGATATTGCTATCAGGATTTAACTGTGTGATTTTTTGAGTCAAACTCATTGACCTATGTTTCATGAGTAGTGATTCAAGAAAATGGGGTTGCAAGCTTTGGGTTTAACCATGGAGGAAACTCCATAGTTAAACACGCTTAGGCTAGAGTAGTACTGGGATGGGTGACCTCTTGGGAAGTCCTGGTGCTTCACCCTTTGAGAATCACCTAGATCCAATGGGTGCTAAGTGTTCCATTTATTCTCATGAGAGATGGATTCATGTTGAATCACTATGCGTGAAACATGGGTCAATGAGTTTGACTAAAAAAATCACATAGTTAAATCCTAATAGCAATATCACAATGTAATTTTCTACTTGTTATTAATTTTACATCAAAAGGTTTAGAGAAAAAAATCCCTAGGAAACTACATTTAGTTTCCAAACTTCTAGGTCTTATATAAAAAAAAATAACAAAATTGATTAGTAAAAATTTTCAATTCTAATGCAATAGTACAAAAAATTTAGGACAAAAATTAAAAATAGATGTATATCTAACCACTTTAACTAATTCAAAACTCTACAAAATATTATTTTTCTTTTCTTTCCCTTATAGTAGAAGAAGTATAGAATGTGATGCATCTTTTGGATTTTAAAAATGTTGTACCATTTGAAAGTTTTAGTTGTTTTTCAAGTAGTATGTCAATCAACACTTTATATGTAACTCCATTAGAAAATAAGTACTTATTACTTACTGAACTCATAATTTGAAGAACCCTAAATTTATGGAAAGCTAAGAACATTCTTAAGAAACTATTTTCATTTCATCAAATTTTGGTGAGAAAAAATTTTCAACTACATGATTGCAATAAAAACACACAAGAATAGGCCGAAAACACATTTTTGAGATATATTTTAAGTTGACCAAATAGGTTTGGTATCAAAAGATATAGTAGACCTTATAAAGGTATTCATTACATTTTTTGTAGTATTAGGATGGGTGGGAAAAAAATTGGAATAGATTTTGAAATGCTTTGAGGCATTTTAGTACTACAAATTTTTTAGATCACCACTTTTGGGCACACCATGATCCTACATATACCCTTCTATGTTATATTGGATATGAAAATATATATTTCATATATATGACAATCCATTAAATTAACTTCTAGATTAGCTATAACACATAATTCAAATAATCTTCATTAAGTTGGGTTCCTGTCGTAACTGGGATTCTAAACACCACGTAGGTAATATTACGATACTTGAAAACACTGTTAACTTGGAAAATATGATTTTCATTTGAAACTAATTCTTGGTCCCATTGATCACTCAGAGTAGCAAGAGCTTAGTTTGAATTGGCTGACTATGCGAATACTAAAGAACTCAATAGACTCAGTTAACATTGAATGGATCAATCAACAATACTTTCATTCACTTTGTTAACATTGCCAACTCAATAGATGCTATAGAGCTTGGAAAACACTACAATCATCATCTCTTATACTAAAGAGCTCAATAGCAATTTATAAGCTCAGCTTACAGTCCACTTTTCCTTAGAAGTTTGATAGACACTATGGTACACGACTTGCACTACATTATGTTTCAGATTCCCAATAGACACTATGAAGCTTGAGAGATCATTCTTTTTGCATATGAAGCTCAGTAGAAATGTAATCAACTAAGTGTTAAGTCATTAATAGAAAAATGATTTAACCATAAGGTCAACAAAATTATGGCTACTTGATGTATAATGATTATGGTGATGGATATGGATTAGCATTTTATGGTTTAGGTGTCCTAATAGAAATTGAGATTAGTTGATATGTTCATGCTTTAAGAGTCTGTGATTTGAGACTTAATACAATGTTTGATTGTTAAAAGTTGATTTGTACTAATGATGATATGAGGTGTTTCACCTTATGATGATGATGCTAATTATAGTACCTTGCTGATTAGGTTATATACATTTAGATAGTTTAGTATACTCTATTGATGATGTTTATGATATTTTGGGTATATGTATGCATTACGGCAATTATTTCAGTATTTTAATTCCAACTAAGGAATATATTATAATGATTCAATTATATATGAATGTGATGTTATCAAACTATTAATATTCCAATTAAGTCTGTAGGATAATTAACCATGTAATTAATCATAGAATTTGTAATTGACCCTATATGCAAACTGTAAGACTAAATTTAAATCCAATAAAATGATTTGGACCTCATTGTCTAGTGTTTAAGTTAGTATCATAATCTAAATTCATGTGTATCATTCTATAATTTATGATGTGTTGAATTTTATGTAGAAAGAAATCTTATGGTGTCAGTTGACACTCATTATATGCATATGTGTATGAAGTCCAATATATCAATTTATGGTTAGAAGAGTAACTTGTTAATCTTAGACGGATTAGTTAGTAACCCTAATTAGCTTATGTTAATTAGGGTTTAGTGGAAAGGTTACATCCTTAGGGTTTTTTAAGACCAAATATTTAAACCCACTTGTATAAGTCCTTAAAAGATAGTAGAGGCAAAATTTAAGTTTATTCAAGTTACCAAATAGTATGTATATGAATTAGGAACCTTTTCCACCCTTCTAGAACTTCCTCGCAATATTTATGACCCCTAAAATATCCCAGTTTTCCTTTTGTCTACAAATGGATCATCACCATGAGGTTACCCAACTTTCACTCTTTCTAAAAGGTTTCCTTTATGATAGGGGCATGTGGGAAGACCATAGGAGGCTTAAAGTCAACATTAGAGTTATAACTATTTTGGGTAGATAACTTTAGAGGCTATTTAGAGTCCCTCAAAAAGTTGAAGGTTGTTCACCCATTCTCTGCATTTAGAGAAGTCAAGTTACGAGTTGCAAGGAGAGGATTTAGCTCATCTCAAATTTCATTTCCATAACCTTTGTGGAGCTAGGCTATCCATTTCCATGGTTACGTTCTTTGTTCATTGCTTGTATATGTTAAATTCTTGCATATTGTTTTGTGTGTGTGTGTGTGTGTGTGTGTGTGTGTGTGTGTGTGTGTGTGTGTGTGTGTGTGTGTGTGTGTGTGTGTGTGTGTGTGTGTGTGTGTGTGTGTGTGTTTGTGTGTGTGTGTGCGTGTGTGTGTGTGTGTGTGTGTGTGTACATGTATATATCATGTGAGGGAAGGGAATTATGGATTTTACTTGTTATATTTCCATGTTTCTTTTCCTTTTTTATCTTGGAAACTATGAAGGGACTATTGGAATTACTCACCCTTGGATAGGGAAGAAGTAGCCATGTATGGGAGAAGGAATTTAGTTGCACTCAAGGTCAATGCAGAGTCTCTTCTCATGATGAGAAGAGGGATAAATTAAGATGTTATGGCCCTTTCTTGTAAATAAAAACTAATTTTACTTTAGGGAAATAAGGAGAGAAAAAAATGGAATTTTATTGATTTGGAAGCCTTAGGAGAGGCATTTGATTTGTGTTCATGATTGATATATCCTACCTAGAAAAAATCACCTTCTCCCTAGTCATAGGTTTATTATGAAACATGTTGTGCATACCTTGGATGGGAATTATACGTTGAGTTGTGTCATTGTGATTGTTTTCTTAATGTCACCTAGTCAGTTACTATTTCTCCTAGCTTGGGGTATGGCTTCACATCGAGGCCTTGGTGGGAGGTGATCTCTCCATAGTTGTTCCTTGTGTTTTGTAAATTGTTTGGAAAGGATCCCATGATGGAGAAATCCCAATTTTATTGGGACACTAATGGTGTTCTTGGTGTCATGTTATTGGAGTTTTCTCCATTGTAATACTACCTATGGAATTGTATATTCATGTTGAGAATGGTCATTAAAGGAATGGATTAAATGTTGCAACTTTAGTATTGATAAATATTAATTTAAATATTCTATGAAATAAGAAAGTATTTGATTCAAGTTTTATTAAATTTTTAAATGTATTGCCTTGCAAACAGAATGTTAAAGATAGGATAATCTCTATTTCTCTCCTTGAAACCTTGGTTATTAAGCAGTATAATCAAAGTTCATGTCATAATATCTTAATGGTTAAATGTTTTGAATTATAATTTCAATAAATCATCTCTAGGATTGTGAGTTTTAATAAAATATTCAAACATTATACGTTCATCCTACTCACACCTCTAACCTTACGTAGTAGAAATTTGATAGAGAAATGAATTAAATCCTATATTGTAATGTGTGTGGAATATGTATGATCACTCCTACCTTAGATATAAACCTTATATCAATACTTGTGTTTGAAACTCCGTAAATAAAATGAAGAAAATAATAATGCATAATGTCCCCTACAAACTCCAATTTCGAAACCTTTTACTAAAAAAGAGAATAGAAAATGTATAACTCTTATGTATTTGGGAGAGCCAAAAATGCTCTCTAAAAAATGTATGAGAGATTTCAATTCTCTTTTGTGATAGAGAATATTTCTTCTATATTCCTTGCATTAAGATATTTTAATCTACCTTATTGTATTGTTAGTGCAAACCTTATGGGTAAGTAACATAGGACAAACTTAAACTTGTAGACACTATATTTAAATAAAAAACTAAAACAAGTAAATTTTAAAAATTAAGTGAGGGATGGAAAGTGAAATTCATTGATCCCACCTCCACCTCACCGTTTTACCCTTAGATACTTTTTGTACTAGCTTCCATATTGGGTGGTCCATCCTTCTTACCCTTGGTGTAGGTGCCCCACACTGCAAGGGGAACACAAGTCAACAAAATATTAAATGCCAAATTTTGGTTACCACTCCCAAGACTCCTCCTTGCATCATTTCATGCATTTGGAAGAATGGGATTACCCACCCTACACCCATGGGCAACATCTACCTAATAGAATATATGCATTATATTTGACTTTTTCTAAAATTTATTAATTAATTTAGAATTTATAGAACCACCATCTTCTCACTTTTAAATTAAATAATAAATTTTAAATAAATGTCCGATCTAGTGCATTCTTTCTGCTATTTAGCCATGGGTGCACCCACGTACTTACCACCTTTCTAGCCTGACACATTAATTGGGTCATTGGCTGTTTGGAGGGAGATGTAACTTGAGATGAAATTTTTCCCACAACTCCCAAACACATTCGACCTCACACCCTCTTTAATTTTCCCAATACCTCATGTAGGCTTGCAAGGTCAAAAAAAAAAAAGGGATATTATATATTTAAATGCAAATATTTACCCCCCCTACCACTACCATTACCACCTTTTTAAATGGGAACCCATCGTTGCCTCTCACACTGCTCCATGCTTGGTGTGCTAATTCATGTAGAGGACATGTTAGTCCTCTTAATTGTTATGCTAAATTTGAAAAGGACATCCCCAACATGTGGAGGATCAAACTTCTCTTGTGGGGTTAGGTGTTATGAAGGGGTAGGGTATTTTTAGTTGCAAGTTATGTTACTATTAGAATTTTAAATTAATTTAAATATGAATAGTTAGTTTGTGTTTGGAAATGATAAAACTACTTAGTATTAGTGTTGATTAGGGTTAGTATTTTAATTTGTGAATAGGGATTTGAATGTGTCAAGGGTTATTTAATGAGCTTTAGGATGAGATTAGGATTATAAGTTAGATATTAGTATTTAGACATTATTGGTTGGTGTTTAGAGAATTGGGTTAGTATACAACTAATTATGAATTTGAATATTTGATTAGCATGTGAGAAATGATTTTTTTCATTTAATAATTTTATATTAGATTGATGGGTAAGTAAGATTAGTTAGAATTAATTGTCGTCGATTCACAAAGTAAACAAAAGTAAAGTTATAAAAAAAAAATTTATGGGTCAGATTTATTTCAATGTTAGAATATTAAGTAAACTATATTATTTTATTAAGAACAACTTTTAAATAATATTTTATAATGATTTTATGTGTTCAACTATGGGTTCTATTGATTCAAATTGTTAAGGTTAAAGGTTGAATGGGTCTTACATGCAGATATCTAGTTAGTGGTATAGGATGATGTGTTAAAGATAAAATATGTGTTATAAAATGATGAATATTTAATGTTTGGATTAGCTTCTAATAGGTTTTTTGTATAACTAAAATCAATCATTAACATGATAGTATAACTAAAATGTAATAAGTATTTTTCATCAAATTCAATTTAATATAACTTATGTTATTGATTAAATAACATGATGTGGAATTCATTATAATAAAGTAAGGTTTATAAAACTATTAAATAGAGTTGGAATCCCAAATGTGACAATGACAAGGTGTGTTCCCACCCCCATGAAAAAAGTTGAAAACTTGTTATTCTCTGCTAAAAACTAAACCTATCCAAGTCAAATCCAACTTGAGATATTGGAAACCCTAAATTCCTCTAAAACATGATGTCATAGTTCAACTATGTTTAATTAATCATCTTAATCAACATAGACTAGGGACTTCTGTAGCACTTTGATTTATGGGTTTCGAGTTTGTGTAGTATGAGTGGATACCAACTCTGGATCCCTTGTGTAATATAATTTGAACTTAGCTATGTACCTAGACCCCGTAACTCAAAACTAATTGTACCAGGTTATCACCCTTTTGTAGCGTACTTGATGATGATATACATTTTATGTCAGTATGTGTGTTAACATAGTTTTCATTACCTTTAAAGTAAATCATGTGTTTCTGCCCCGATTATTGGGCATGATAAATTGTTGGAATAATTAGAATAATTGAGAGGGGGGAAGGGTGGGGTGGTGAATCAATTATCCAAGGTCCAAATGTACAAATAAAATATTTCATTACTTAACATGTATAGGTGCATGTATTGATTAGATCATCCAATATCTCAAACCTTAGTATATTATGGTCCTAGATCAAATGAACTTTGTAAGAATGTAAACATAAGGTAACAAAAAATCATTCACACAATTTTACATACGGACTGAATGTGGAAACCAAATTTGTGAAATCACTAGTAACATGTTACCAATTTTCCCTCTTCTAAAGTGAGCCCTGTGAGGAGCCAACTCAATCGTCCATCTTAAGGTTAAGTTAGATTCATTTAATCTCCCATTCTTTCTATTTTGTTCCCCCTAGAATTAACTTCTCTTAAAATCTTCATTAAATTCATCTCAATATGTTTTTTCTTGAATTTTGTGCCACTAGCTCATCAGGCTTATCTTTGACATGGTTCACACAATTCAAGAAATCAACTTTGTTAGTTTAAAGTCATTGAATCTTCAATCGTACTCATTATCATGTCATTTAGCAACAAATAACATCTGATGCTTGTCCAACACTTGGTTTCTTGACATTCACTAAAACTTGCTTGGTACATACAACAATTTATTGACCCTTGACATATACTACATTTTTTCAGCACATACTATTTGTGCACTTTTCTTGGAAAATATTTTTATGCTCGACTTCCACTATTCACTTGGTCAAGCTTGGCTAAAAAAATTTATTACATAGTCTTCTTCTAATCTTTTCTTGTGTATCCTTCCATTGTAGCATTAAGTAGGTAAAGAATACACTATATCATCATTGTCTTATTTGGTCTTAGTGCTTCTTTTATACACCATATGACTCAACCTTTCTCTAAGTACTCTTATTATTTGTTCTTTTCAAATCCTTTTCATGAATCAATAAAATTATACCATCCTAACTTAAGTAAGAAATTATCTCACTAACAAGTTGAAGGTTTGACATCAATGGAAAAATAATAACTGTTATACATTCTTATACATTCAGCAATCTTCTTTTTCAACAATTATTCTAAGTGAGGAAAGTACCATATCATTTGATTGATGAAGAGGATTTGAAGAAAGTATGATGAAGTAAAAGTTAATATATAAGATATTCAATGACATTTGAATGAGTTGGGAAATGATCTTGTAATATTGGTTTGATTAGTTCACAATCATTTATTTCTATAATATGTTGAAGATCCAAAGCTTAACTAAGTCACAAGGTTAATTAAGGGAGATTCTATTGACCGAGTGATTACATTATTGCCCAAGAAATTTTAAAGAAGAAGCAAGAAAATACTATTTCCTAAGCAAGTTACTAATAACCAAGTTATATCTTGCTCAAGTAAATATATTTTTTATTGAGTGGCATTTAGATAAACAAGATTGAGAAATTAGAATCTAACCCTAACTTTTGAAGCAAACTTGGAAAGTTCAAGAAGCTCTACTATAAGGGTAAAAGTTTATTGCAAGATTAATGATGGAGAAAAATCAAGAAGTATTTTATGTAGGAATTAAATAAGGATAAGGATTGACACACAATTCAATGTAAAGTTATATTTTTTGTGCATATAAATTCATTGTGTGAAGGAATTATGTTACAAACCTAAGATCAATGATTATTATTAGGATGCAAAAGATGAAAGGATCTTGAAGCATTGAGAAACCTATTTAAGGAGGAGAAAATGATAGATTACGTTGCTGATCTACTAATGTGTTGAGGTGGTCAAGAGTTGATGCAAGAGTTGGAGATATGATTGAATGATGTTATGGAGAGAAAATCTGTTGAAAGAGAAAATAGCCTTGTGAGTCAAGCATATACAAAGAGAAGAAAATAGAAAGTATCTCATAGAAGATAGAATCAGCAAAGTAAGATAAAGAATAGAGCTTTGATCAAGTAAATGTAGTTGCTATTCTTACAGATCACTTAATTCTATTTATAATTTAACCCTTGTGGAATAAAATCATAGAAGTAATGAGTGGACCTTACAATTTTGTGAAATCTTATTTGGTAACATCAATTAGTGGTGTTTGTAAGTTTTTTAAACTAGACCATTCATTATAGTTCTAGACAAGGAGTAATCAGGGCTAGAAGATCTTTTCATGAAATCCTCGAACAAGGTCACTTTAACAAAGTGTACGTGTCCTTTAACAATGTAGTCTCCTAATAGAGATCACTTTAGAAGAGTAAATATTTTCATTTTCACATCCCATGTGGTTTTTCTTTTAACAAGGTTTATACATTAAATATTGGTCTCAATATTGTTCGAATGTTATTTGTGTTTCATGAAAAACATGTCTTTACAATTTACTACAACTTAGTAATAACTAAATCATCAACATGTAATAACAAGAAATTTATTGACAATCAGTAATGCAAGGAAGATATTAATAAATGTTTGAGAAGAATTTTATGAATGAGTAAAGGTTTTTTGTTGGATATGTCTACCGAGTGATTGGATGAACATAAGTTGTTATTGTTGGTGATTATGTTTCTTTGATGATGATGAAATATTAAAGGGACCATGGGATAACTAGACATACTTGATTCACCCCCTCCCCTCAGTTATCTAACAATTTAGTATCGAAGTACAAAGTTTTCAAAAGAAGATTTTTAAAATAATTTAATAAAATGATAAATATGCATAAGTGAGAGCCACCAAAATTGAACAAGGAGAACTTTTTCTCATTGAAGGACTGAATGAAGCTACATCTTTCTAGTATTAGGGATAATGTCACACATTATCTTGATAATGAATATGTCATAAATGTTGATCCTCTAGCTATAGATCAAATAAATGAAAAGAGGAATCAAAACAATTTCATGATTAATATTGCATCTGTTCTTACTAATGTTGAATTTGATGATGTTAAGAACTACACCGTGACTACAAAACAAAAGTGTCATAAACTAAAGCTAGTTGGTAGAGGAGATGAAAAGTAAGGAGAGATAAATCTAAAATCTTGAGAGGTAGTTATGATGACATGAGAATAAAAAATGGTGAATATTTTGCACAATATACAAAATAAATCAAGGATGTTATGAATACAATAAGGGAGGCTATAGGGAAAATATATGATTATGAAATTGTAGGTAAAATATTTGCAATTCATTTTCCTATTTATACTATCAAATTCTATTATCTTTAAGAAGTAAGAGATATTCCTTGTATTTGTCTAATACTTGTTGAACTAATTAGTTCATACACAACAATTGAGTTGAGATACTATGAAAAAATTATGGTTATGATTGGAAATGATTTTAAGTCTTCACTAACCATCAATGATTTATAGAAAGAGAAGAAAGCCAAAGAAGAAACTAAATTAGAAACTCAAGATTGTCCATATGAGATTGAAGAATTTCTTGCAAGAAGGTTATGAAGAGGTAAAGGTAGATACAAAGGTAAGTTTCCATTGATCTTTCTCAAATGTGATGAGGTTGGTCACTTTGTTTCTAAATGTCATAACCTCAAGGAAAAATTGATAGAAATGATAGAAATAATAAGATAGATTACAAATCTAAGAAGAAAAAGGATTAAAAACACAATGAAAAGAAGTCATGTTACATTTCTGACAAAGAACATACCAAGACAAGTACTTATGATGACAAGGAAATGGTTGAAATGGTTGAAATGGTTGATGTTGCAATCATGGAATAGTAGAATGGTGAAAGGTATGAAAATGAAACTACTTTTATTTCACATATCAAAAAGAATGATTCTTCAATAATTGATAATGGTTTTTCACATCATATGACTCATGATCTAGGGTATCTGCAAGATCATGGTGTGCCAGTAAGTGGCAATTTGAAAAATATGTAGTTTTGAAATACCTCAAAGCATTTCAAAATCTATTCCAACTTTTTTCCCACCCATCCTAGTACCAAACAAAAAAATTGATACCATTATAAATCCTAGTATATCTTTGGATGCCAACCCTATGTGGTCAACTTTAAAAATGTCTCAAAAAACATTTTTTGGCTTGTTCTTGTGTATTTTTTAATTTAAACATGTATCTGATGACTTCTTTTCCACCCAAATTTGATGAAATCAAAAGTGTCTCTGAAGACTCTTCTTAGCTTTCCACAAATATAATGTCTACTAAATTATGAGTTAAATATGTAATTATTACCTATTTTCTAATGGAGTCACGTATAAAGTGTTGATTGTCACACTGATTAAAAAAAAACTATAGCTTTCAAATAATACAACATTTTTTAAATCTAAAAGATACATCACATTTCTTGCTTCTTCTACTATAAGGAAAACATAATAATTTATAGAGTTTTGAATTAGTTAAGGTGGTCAGACATGAGAGTTTTTTTATTCTGAAAATACCATAGTAGAAAATTAATAATTATTTATTTATTTAAAATACAAATATCCAAAAATATGTGTCGCATTTAGGCATGAGTCTACTTCTTATATCTAGAATCTTATTAAAAAATATTATAATTTGATTTTGATTCAGGTGGTCTGACATACGTGTACTTCTTATTTTTGTCCTTAACATTCTGTACTATTACATTAAAATAAAAAAATTGACCAATCAATTTTTATTTTTATTTTTAATAGGGCCTAATCGTTTAGAACTTAAATTCAATTTACTAGAGATTTTTTCTCTCAACTTTTTGATAGAAAGTTCATAACAAGTTGAAAATTTTATGTCAAGTTGACATAACCCTGATTTCTGATTTTTCATTCCCATTTAAGGGTATAGTGTGGTTGACCATTATCCTGCACATATGCTTCAAGTAAGTTTGAAATATTTGATGAAATAGATAATGGTGGAAGTATCAAGTTTGGTAGTAATATTCTTTATTTAATGAAATGTAAATGTTCTTTAATGTTGAATGATAATATTACATGTGATAATGAATATTGGGTTCAAGGAATGAAATATAATTTGTTGAGTGTTTCTTAGTTGAATAACTTAGATCACAAGCTAGAATTTCAAAAAAGGAAGGTCAAAATCTTTGAAGAAGAAGGCAATCTAATTGGAACATGAGTAAAAATCAAAGGTAACCTATTCTACCTTGATCCTACAGTTGATGTCATGCCTGACCACTTCTTTGGTTTTACTGCATATTAGGAAATTGTGGTTATAAGTTTTTCTCTGATATTATGTTCATTTCATCTATTGAACTTAGTGATAATGTCCTTGGGACATGTGTTTTATATCTAAACATTCAGCTTGTTTCAGGATTCTATATTTGAATTCTCTAATTTTGCGATGAACTAAACTTTTGGATTAATATTAGAAACATTTTTTTGGTGAAACAAATTTAAGAACATTGCGAGCTATTTATTGGCCAATGTTATATTCTGGTTATGCTATATGAATTTTCTTTGCCTAGGTATAATTGTTTTAAAAAAAAGTTCTATTTAATGTTACCAGCTTAAGGAAACATATATATATATATTCTTATTCATCTTTTTCTGTTACCGCTGTGTAGTCATTCAATTGATATTGTTTGGGGATTATAACCTTGAGTTTAAATTATTGGTGACTTATGAAAAAGGTGGGGGTATTCATCTTATATGTTTGTAATCTTATCTTAGAAGAGTAACTTGCATATATATTTATACATTCTTTTGTTTCTATAAGGTTTTAATAAGAGGCATCAATATGTATATGTGATGTTTTTTATTTATTTATGGCTTTAACTCGTGGCTATTAACATTCTCTACTGAATTAGGTCACATCATATTGTTTTATAGATGTTTGAAATAAGGTTTGAATAACACAAACCTAATGGGATTCGCATGCTTATTTATCAAAGGGATATTTGCTTTTATCTTAGCCAAAATATGGTGGAGGTAGTGGACTTATCGTATACACGGCCCTATTTTGAATGAAAGATCATTGAATGCAGAAGTTATGGGGTGTTATGGCACTATTAGTATAGTCGGCCATTTTGTGTTGATAGTTGGGTTATTTGTAGAGTAAGGGCCAGAAATTTGGCCGCATTGCTCTGATTGAAGAACATTTGTAACCCTTGTTGCTGTGTAATCAGGTTCATGGAGGGATTTGTTGAAAATGATCTTTAGTTGTTAAGGCCGAGCATTGTGGTGTTGCTCTCAGCTAGTTATTTTGATAAATTTCTCTTGGATTATGTTTTTGATCATCGTATCCACCATTGCAAGCCATTATTTGGGTCTCTGCATTTTGGAAGTGTGGTATTTATTTTGGGATTTGGCTTTCTCAGCGGGTTGCTGAAGTTCTTGGAGCTGAGCAATTACCCTCTACTATTTTTCAAGTAGGGGCAATTTCTTACCCTAATCTCCCTCTCTTTATAACTGCATTTGTATTTCAATATGTTTGGTTAAATACAGATTAATAGCGATATGTTGAGTATCTAACACTTAAGCATGGGTATATGCGAAGTTGGGTTATATGTATCTCATAGCTCTATATGTATCCATACTTAAATGTGAGGTATGGTGCTATATTTTGAGTTTTTTTGTATGCTGTATACTTGTGAATGTGTAACCTTTCTTGTCCAAGGGTTAAGATTTAATTCGAAATGGATGTCTATGAAATTTGGGGCATAGTCTTTTTGTCAAATAGTTTGCGTGAAGTAAAGTATAGGGGGCAACATAGAGATGTTAGATTTAGCAAATTTGGAATATCTTAAGTTTTCAATCTTTTGATTATCATAATCCATACTTCTGATGGTTAACAGTATAGTATTGATTTTTGGTTGCATTAATTCATAGAAAGTTGACAGTCGGTAGTGAGGACTTGTCGTTGTTATTTTGTTAAACAGTTGGCATATATTGCGAGTTCTTGGGTTTTGATGAACAGTTCAATCTCATTCGATATATGAGGTTTTAAATTAAGATTTATAGTTTATCTTTGTAATAAGGAAACTTGTGATTTGGTTGTGATAGATGCAAGAAACTATCGATTTAAATTGTTTGAACTTGCTATCGTAATAGCTTCCTAGTAGTGCTTCCCTATTCTTGAATCATGAGATGACAACTGAACATTATCTATATTAAATAAGATAGAAAACGGTTTATGTTCATAAATGATTGTTGTATGATAATGGGAAAACCCCATGTTGACTGCAAATTTTTGAGAACAGATGACAATAAGTTGATAATCGATTCACTTTGATATAACAGTAGATTTTGTTTAATTGAATATTAGAAATTCTTTGGATATTTTTATTTTATTCTTTTATTCACAGTAGATTGGATAGTATTGTAAAAGACAGAACAAAAAAAAAAAATATAAATTAGATTTTAAGAATCAACAGGTATTGTTGAATAATGGAGTTGTAAATGTCAAAAGAGATCATTCTTATATTTGGAAAATATGGTCTTAGTTGATAGTTGTATAGAATACTGCAATAATAGTTTTTTTATAAACTTAGAAATTTTGACTATGATTAGAAAAGACATCATATTGTTTTGATTGGATAGCCAAAAATGTAATGACAACGTTGTTATTGGTCATCTGTTCAAACAATGATGGGATCTGAACTTGTAAGAAAATTGTCAATGGTATTAGAATGTTGTATTACAACCCAGTCATAATGTTGAAACACAAAAAGAATTTATTTATATTAAAGGTTATACTCTGTTTTAATGAGAGTCAGAGCTATTTTCCGAATTTTATTGAAATGGAAAGTTGATTCATTTTAAGTTTCAATTATGAAATATGTTGATGGAATACATTTTCAAAACAAAGGTATCTTTTGTATTTGATCTGACTGTTTAGCTATTTGAAAGGATAAGTAAAGATTTTTATGACAGCAAGGATGAATACTATAGTACTAAGGTCAGTAAATATCATTAAGTTCAGATGTTAATCTAATTGTATTTACGGGTTCTATTTTATTATAATATTTGTTTCTATTGTTGTAGTAGTCTAAATTTACCTTGGAAATAGGCAATGTTAAGATATGTTCGAATATATTAGACGATGTAGTATCATGTTGAATACTGAATTATATTTGTAACATGAACATTCTTAGAAAATCTGTTTGATGTGTATTTTAAGAATAGCTGTGATGAACATATATCAGGGTGGCTGAATTTGGTTTATCTTATTCAGTTAATTAAATTCAGTGATAACTATAAAATGAATTGGGTGGGTTAATTACATATATAAAAGATAGTTGGCCTTACCTATGACTTAGACCTTTATGGTTAAGTACAGAGAATAGGGCATATCTCTATTCTGTCATTGACAAGTATAATAGAGAAACCCGTTATGTCTTGACTATGAGCATACCATATAGGGATGCAGTATCTTAGTGCCATAACGATGACACCTCCATATATATATGTTTCATTTACATGTTATTCTTAGTGCGAGTTTAATTTTACAATAATAAGTAAAGGTTTACTTCTTGCATATTAATTTTGGAACTGCATTATGTTGTAGTAAAATGGATATTTGCATTATGGTTATGTATATGTTTGGTCTAACATGCATGCAGGTGGATTACGCTATTCAATTAAGTGTGTACGGAGCGCTCTTTTGTTTTGTGTTGCTTCCTATGTGTTTCCAGGTACTTCAAGTTTACAAGTAGCTAAAGATACTTAATGAAGTTCTTCCTAAATCATTATTCATTTGCTTGTAGGGTCCATATTTGGACATAGGCATTTAAGGATGAGATTGTACTTCATTATCGTACTGAACTCAATATGTTTTAGAATCTTTATGGAATCATATTTGGATGATATTTCATCTATTTTGAGGTTTTCAGTTTGAGAATGGTTCAATTTGTGTACTTGTACTTGTATTAAGAGGAGTTTTATATTTAAAAAAATAATGTGTACTTTGTACTTGTTTTTGGATTCCTTTTTATTGGTTTTGTGGATAGTAGTAGTGTTACAGTTGATATATGTATTATTTCTAGAACTAATGATGTATGGTTTTTGTATTGAAGGTTTTGTTATTTAAACTTTGAAAATATGGTGAAGATTACTAGAAAGAAAAGCATAATCTGAGGCATAACAAATTTGGAAAAAAAAGATCATGATATGTCCAAAAAATGTCATCTTGGTAAGATGAAAAAATATAATTTTTATAAAAAGTCACAACTTCCAATGATATTCTAGAATTAGGGCATACAAATTTATGTGGTGCAACTAGGGTTGATAGTTATTATGGTGATAGATACTTTATATCATTTTCAGATGATTATTCAAGATGGTACCTATAATATTAGTGAAAGTAAAATCACATTCTTTTGAAATGTTTAAATGGTACAAAGAAAGAGTTGGAAAGAAAACTAGTAAACATTTAAATGTTTAAGATTTAATAGAGGTGGTGAGTTTATGTCTATTGAATTCAATAATTTTTGTGTTGAGCAAGGTATTGAAAGACAATTATCTATACCAACGACTCCAAAACATAATGATATTTTTAAAATGATAAATAGATGATCTATCATATATTATGCAAAGATGCTAATAACATGAGAAGGAGGCCTCTGAGATATTCTGAATAGAAGTTATCAATATTGTTTAATTCAGACTTAACCAAGTTTAATTGAAGAAATAAATGGGTGAACCCATGATAGTGGGTTACACTTTTTTGCCTAAACTGACACTGAACTCTGAATTTTTAAGAAAGCATTCACTTTCAAATGCAAATTCCCGTTTAACGGTTAGGAATTTGAAGATGAAGTAAACTAGAGTCTTTTAGGATTTTGTGTCTAGATTCTAAATCTATTTTAAAAATTAAAAATTAAAAAAATGATTTAATGAATTATTTTTTCTCCTACGAAAATTGGTATGATATCAAAAACCTGATTTTTAAAGAGTGACACTATTTTTGACACACATAACTTATTTTCTACAATAGATATCAATTTGATTCTTTCAAATTTAGTTTGTTAACATCCATACCTAAACGGTAGAGTTGGTCTTATATCTTTATCATTAATATTTCATATTTTATTGTAGTTTAAAGTTGGCATAACACTAATTTAGACATACGTGACTTTTGACACATGTAACTTATTATATATTTACCCAATTTTTAAAAAGTAAAATTTGATTGAAAGGTGACTCAAATACAGAGACCGTACTTATTTTTCAAAAATTTTACTTTTATATTTACTATTTTTCCATGAGCGTTGAATATCTTAGTTTATTTTTTACAATAAACCTATATTTAATTCATGTTAAAAAATATATACCTAAAGAATTTGAAAAGCACCAAATTCACAGTCATTAGAAAGCTAGTTTAGAGTATTTCAATCATGTACAATTTTAGGTCTTTAGTGCTCCATTTGAACCTTGTAATTCAGCTCCAAAGAAAGGAAATCATTGAAAAAACTTCAAACTATTCATGGGGGCTTCTAACTAGCTAGTTTCGATAGAAACTTAGTTTCTATCGAAACTATCTTATAAACTTTTGATAGAAACAAAATTTGTTAGTTTCTATCGAAACTATTGGTGGCTTAACAATGCAGTTAGTAAACCGCTTACATAGTTTCGATCAAAACTATCCACCTAGTTTCGATCAAAACTAGGAAAGCCGGGTAACCCCTTAGAAGCCAACCATAGGGGTTTTTTTCTAGTCAGCTCCTTAGGATTTTTCCCTAGTTGGCTAATAAAGAGGTTTTTTTAAAAAAAAAATTTGTATATAAATACGAGTTTCATTTTTTACAATTTGCATTTATGTGAAATCAAGTTATTGGCTTTTGAATTGGGTAGAAAGAAATATATGACAAACTTCAACCTATTTTTTAATTTTGGAGGAAGAATTTACGACATGGGAAATAAAGATAAAAGAGCTAGTAAATATGCACGAAGAAGAACTAAGGAACAAGAAGATGAAAATCATCAAAAAATGCTAGCAAGATGCTATCTTAGATCAGGTACACATGCACAATCTTTTTTCCAATGTATTTAATTAGTTTATTTAGTTAGGATTAGGGTTTAAATCCAATTAGGAATATCATATTTATCTTAAATTAGCATTACTAGATTAACTTAATATTTAGAGTTTATTTGAAATTATGTTCATATTTAGGCCATTAAGGTTTATTCACTTATGTCCATATTAGTCCTTAGGGTAAATATTACATTATGAATAAATTTAAATTATGAATTTATTTAGCATGAGAATACCTTGTTTATTGAATTATGTTCATAATTTATAGTCCATTAAGGTTTATTATATTATTATTAAAATTAAATAAATGAATTTATTTAGGACGTAGTCAACCAGGACAACCTACCGACATTGGAGAAGGTTCATCCCAAGTTCAAACAGGTACATGTGCATCTCTTGCAAGTATATAATATAGATCTTTCTAGAATTCTAGGTCTCTATCAAACTTTATATCTTTAATTTTTAAATTTAGTGAGTGATATTTCCCCTTATAAACTTACTTGATTTTATTTTTTATATCGTGCATGTGCAATTCTAGTAGATGATGAAAATGTTGGACATGAGGAAATTGAAGATGAAACAATGGATATTGAAGAAGGACCATCTGAAGGTTAGATAATTTAATCAAGTAAATAATATTTCACTCTTAGTTAAACATGTATATATGTATACATATATGTCCCCTAAAGAGATTGTATCTTAAGACTTTGTTTCATTTTTTCTTGTGCAACCCGAGATCAAACAACAAATGAGAATGTTAATTTAGCTCAATGATTGAAGAGAAAAATTAATCATAGAAACATAGATCATTTAATTGAAATGGATGTGGAAACATTGAGAGAATATGCTAATCAACCTACACATACTACGAAGAGGAAATTGAATAAAAAGTCTAAAGACATAATTGCACAATTTGAGAATCTATCAATAGTGGAGAAAACTCAACTATTATCAATTTCACTTCTCAAAGATGAATTAAAAGAGCCACTAAGACTATTGGGTATAGATACCTAAGTATAAAAAAGATGAGGACTTCTAAACTAGAAAAAGATATTGTTGAAAGTGTTAAGGAAGGGTTACATTCCATTGGGAAAAAAACTAGATCTGCAGATAAATCCATTGCACAAAGAGTGATACTGACATCTATTTTAAATAAGAAAACATCCCAAAATAGACAGATCTCTTCATTATCATCTCACTTTGGGTATAGTCGGAAGACAGTACTACATTATCTGAAAAGGAGAAACAATTTGAATGATAGTACATTAGAAGACAATTGGGCACTAATGTGTAGATCTCCTCGATCTGACATGATTGGGGAAACAGTTAAGAACTTAGTTATTCAATTTTGGATTGATAATACTCATCCTTCACCAAATAGAAGAGATATCATCAAGTAGAGGATTGGGCCTAAGGAATATATTCAACACGCAAAAGATTGGTTGGATGTCACTCAACATGAATTGTATCTCTCATTTTGTAATTTAAATCCTAACATAAGGATTGGACAAACAATGTTTAAAAGATTGAAGCCCTATTTTGTGAAGATAAATAAATCTTTTGAAACATGTTGTTGTCAATATCATGTTGAATTTGATCTATACTATGAAGGGTTTCAAAAGATGATAGAAGAAAGTGGTGAAACTTCTCAAAATACTTTTCCTAAATGACCGAGTCAATTCATAACATCAATCTTATGTGACAAACCAAATGATTGTGTCCGTGAAATAGATTGCATAAGAGGAACTTGTGAAACATGTGGTAACTTGACTAAATTTCCTTTGAGAGAAGAAGATACTAATACGACAAGGATGGTAAAATGTAAGAGATATAAGTACATAAAGTCAGAAACAAAAGCTGGAAAAGAATCAACAAGGTTAGAATATGTAGAGGATGAGATATCGGCTAGAGAATTTATGTCAAATTTGTGTAAATTAATTCAACCATATATATGCCATGCATTTTTTGCTAAGTGGCAAGCAGAACAATTTCAAACACTAAGAGAAACTTTCCCACTCTGAACAATTCTATCTGTTGTTGACTTTGTAGAGAATTACTCTTTCGTATCTCAAAAACAACTTCAAGTAGAATACTACTATACAGAGCAGGTTACTATTATGGTTCAAGTTTCTTATCGACATGCACAAATTGATTTGGATGGTGTAGAAAGTACAAATCAAGCACGAGTCATTAAAAAGGAGTATCACTTTTATATTAGTGATGACAAAGAACATGACACACATTTTGTGGAACATTGTTTTAAGACATTTTTTGAATATTTGAAAAACAAAAACATTAAAATAGAAAAACATTTGGTATGGTCAGATGGATGTGCAACACAATTTAAATCAAGTAGATCATTTTATGCATTATGTAGATATCATCGATACCTTAATATACCACACATTTGGAGTTTTTTTGAGAGTGGACATGGAAAGGGTGAGCATGATGGTGCAGGAGCTTGTATCAAACATGCTTTAAGAAAGTATCAAGTGGACTATAAAGGATATCACATTAATAATTCTCATGATGTGGTTGAGTGGTGCAAAACAAATTTTTCGATGCCAACAAATATAGATAACACACCATCAGAAGTGGATCGAGTCATACCATTTAGAGTGTTTTGGGAGGTATCAGGTATATATAAATTAATTTGTTCATATTTTTAAATTGAATCTTAAATTTATATTTAATATGTTACCTTAGATGATCTCTAACTAAATTATGGACCTTGTGTACACATTCAGGTGTTGATAGAAGATCAATGCATGCATGCAAGAGGGTAGAGAAGACATGATCTTTGCATTCAGTTATGAGTACAAATAGTAATGTGTGGTCATTGTATACAAGAGAATACTCATGTTTTTGAGCTAATTGTATTGATGAAGACTATGGTGATTGCATTAATCAAGAATGTGGATATGTGGGTGAATGGACTTTGGTGCCACTAGATGTTATTAATACGAATGAGTTTGAGGATGAAAACTATGATGATATTCCATTGATTTCTAGTGATTATAACCATATTTCAGGATTGATCAGAGTTGGTATGTATGAACTATATATATACCTGGATCATGTACATTTATACATTTTTCATAATTTTGGTTAACTTTTATTATATATATGTACTTATGTAAATGACATGTATCCATAATTTTGACATATATAAGTTTGTCTAGGAAATTTTTTTGGAGTCATAGCAGAATTGAAAAATGTAGAAGGTGCTAGCTATTATTTATTATCTTGCACCATGGAAAGAGAGAAGCTAACAAAGACTAAAATAAGTGATGAAATTGTTTTTTCCACAGGTTAGTATATAGTTGAATTATGTATATATGTATGTCAAGTATCTATATTTTTAATGAATTCAAATTCTTTGACTTAAATTCAAGATTGATGCATTTTTTAAATGTGTACATGTGGAGGTTTTCTTGTTGTACAAGGAACATATTTGAAGCAAATAAAAGTACTTAAAAGTGGGATTCATTTCACCGATTATCAACCTAACTATAAGGTTTATCAATATAGTAACCATGTTATTGCCACTGGTCTAACTCTTCATCCAGTCAAAGGACCTGGAATACGTAAGTGGAGGCTCCATATTGATGATCATGAGAAAATATTAAATGTTATCCAATAACGAGCTGATCCACTTGATATGAGATAGAAACAACTCCTAATTTAAAATGTAACTCAAGAACAATTTGAAATTTGGTTCAAACTATTTGAAATTTGGTTGAACAATCATTTGATCAATTTGAAATTTTGTGGAATAACTAATTTTCTAAATTGAACTTTTACTCTTTCATTTTGAATTTTCTAAAGTAACTAATTATAGAAATTATGAACTTATATGTACATGTGTGTACACTAATTACCTGACATGTGCACCTTGAGGGAAAGAAATTCGAACACCACTCATCTTAAGAGGATGAAATTAGGAGTTTGTAAAATTAATTATATTGAACTTTCTATTTCACTTAACTTGTCAATTTTTGGACACATGTACACTTTCAATTTAACTAATTAGGACATGTGCTTTCAATTCAGGACATGTGAGCTTTCAATTTAACTAATTACCTAACACGTGAGCTTTCAATTTTAGGACATGTGAGCTTTCAAGTTCAAATTGCGATTTGTTTAACTAAATTTTGAACATGTACATGTTTTAAGTTGGACTTGAATTAGAACATTGGGATTAAGGGGATAAAATTCCAGGATACATGTGTGCACTTGAATTAAAATTTCAGTATGATTAAAATTTGAAATGTAACTCAAGAACAATTTGAAATTTGGTTCAAACTATTTCAAATTATGTTGAACAATTTGAAATTTGGTGTCCAATAACTAATTTTCTAAATTGAACTTTTACTCTTTCATTTATAAATCAATGCAAGAATTCATTTAACTTTCTATTTCATTTAACTTGTCAATTTTAGAACACATGTACACTTTCAATTTAACTAATTAGGACATGTGCTTTCAATTTTAGGACATGTGAGCTTTCAATTTAACTAATTACTTGACATGTGAGCTTTCAAGTTCAAATTGCAATTTGTTTAAACTAAATTTTGAACATGTACATGTTTTAAGTTGGACTTGAATTTTACAACATTGGGCTTAAGGGGATAAAATTCTAGGATATGTGTACAAATAAAAGGGATGAGTTCTATAGATTTACTCGAGTTAGGAATTATGTACAACTAATTACCTAATACTTTAACATTTAATACATGTTCAATATATTACCAAACATTTAATTACATGAACTATATATATATATATATATATATATATATATATATATATATATAGATATATATATATTTAATCAATATATTAAACATGCACGTACATATCTAAATAAATTACTTACATATCTTAGATAGAAACAATTTATAATATACTAGATCCAGATCTAGTATGTACATTAGATTCCACAACATAATGCAACATGTATCAATCATCTCGAGAACAAATAACAAAAACATGTATCTATCTAGAGATCTATCAGAAGATAATATCAAATATAAATATAGCGTGCACACATGTAGACATGTAAATCTAGGTACATCTATATCAAATTAGATATAAATATAACATGCATCATGTGTGTATATAAAGTGTCTATCTAACATATATGAATGTCTCTCTGGATGAAAGTCTACAACAAATCATCTAGATAAAAAAAACTATAGATCATCACATGCAAGACTATCATCGCCACGCCTCCTCACAACACACTCTAAAGACTGACTAGTATCAAGGTGCTCACTAGGATGTGTTGACCCCTATATATAAATTCAAGAGAAAGTGATATCAATACATACATACATTTAATCAAGAGAAAGTGATATTGAAATACATGTACATGCATTTAATCAAAACATAAATAAAAATTACCTGTCCACTATTGACATCATCCAATGAGTCTCGATGACGTACATGATCTGGCATCAAAGCTAGAGTAAAAATAGGCACGTCCCCCTACATTGTACACGTGCACGGGCAACACATCAAATTAAAATTTCTCTACATGATTACATTTGAATCTATGTGCATGATATACATGTACATGTGCACACATGCACATGTCTAAATTAAATTAGTTTTAAATGATTGAAATTTTAACATGAACAAATTTTTTTTACCTGTGTAGATGGTGGCATCTGATAATACTCAGACTGCCTAGCATCGATCATGTCCACTAATGCATCTAGATTTCACTGCATCGCATCAAGCTTAATCTCTGCATCTACGCGTGCCCCATGGCTGGTGACTGGCACATGTCCTAATAATGACGAGCCAAGTGGACTATGTACATGAGATGGCATAGAAGTAGAATCATCATGTGTCAACAAGTCCATCCATCCTATGGTCCACAAATTCAAATCAACATCATCAAGGCCCACATCTAAACTCTGAGCCTGCAATGTAACACTGGCTGAAGGGTCTGTGGTATGTATATGTCTCTGTGAAGCAAAAGACTGGTCAGTAGATGGATCATCATGTGCACTACCACCATGACCACTACCTGATCGATGAGAGGAATATGGCTGAGGATGTGTCCTAGTACTACCATGGACACGACCTCGAACATCTGATATGGGTATGCCAAGATGCTCTGATACAAATCTATATGTATCTAATAAATCCTCAACCAGACCAATCATAATATCTCATGCCAACACTCCAGTGAGACCCTCTAAGCTAGCCACTGAAGGGATGTCTGCTGCACTATACAAGTCTCCTGAAGATGAAGCATAGGATGATGATCTGGAACGCTGATGAGACATCAAATACTGACCAACCTCATCACTCAAAATAGATCTGACAGCTACTGCAATCTCTCCAACTCCCTGAAGGACCCCACGTAATTGAGTGCTATGCATGGCCTCATCAGCTGATGGACCTAACACAGGAAAAATAGCAGGTGCCCTCTCTCCAACAATCTATCTATGTGCCAGTCAGGGACGACCTAGCTGCCTATCAACCAATCTACCACACCCCTACCCTAAATGTCTTGGTAAATCTGTGTAGCTCACCGCATTGCATAAGTGAACCTTTGCATAAAGTTGTCAGGCAAAATAGAGTGGAATTTGGTCGTTATTTGGATAACGACCATGGGTAGCAAGGAAGTGTGGGTATATAAATGCAGCCATCTGTGGATCTATACACTTAAGGGGAGAATACCCCTTTACATAATTTTGTGAAAGATAATGAGGGAAATATTCCCTCTTCAGGACATCTTTGGGCACCAAGCCCTGTACCTCCTGGAGTGAAAGACCAGAGGAGACCTCTCGTCTCTTACTGTCAAGGACAGCCTATACAGTATGTGTAGAATATGGGGTAGCACCATGAATCTCATCTTGAATAAATTTCAAGCTACGTAAGATAGTCTGGCATGTACCACTATAAACACTGGAGCATGTGTCACTAGTCAAGGATTCCTGGAGTCTATGAATCTACTAGTTAGTGTGATCATAGAGCTCCTGAGGTGGGATAGGTAGCTGATCACGGGGGACATGATGCTGCTCAGGGGGGATAGGCTCCTGCTCAGGGCCTGGGATAGGCTACTCGAGCCTGGGTATAGGCTGTTGCTCAGGGCCCGGGATAGGCTGCTCGGGCCCGGGTATAGGTTGCTCAAGGGGGAGAGGCTACTCGGGGGGATAGAAGGCTATTGATCAGCCATGTCAATGTATGTAGGTGCGTGTATAATGTGTAAACCTAAAAATTAAAATTAAAATGTATGAAATTTAATAAACTTGAAATTTATATTAACATATATGTATGTACAATTTGACAAAATTAAAAAACTTGTATCTAAATTGTTTTAATAAAATTAAACATGCACGTACATGTTTACAAACAATAAACCTTATGAGTTATGGTATAGTCATATACCTTATGTAAGTTATTTCAAAATATTTGGAAGTAAATGTTATTTTCACAAGTATGCTAAGAATGGTAAACTTGGTGTTAAAGGAGATGAAGGTATATTCCTAGGATAATTATCTAAGACCAAGGCTTACAAATGCTTGAACAAGGCTACTAATAAGATGATTAAAAGTGAAAATGTAATATTTCATGAATTTTCAAAGAAGAATGATCTAGAAGGAATGAATGGACCTAAAGAGTGTTAGGTTCAACCATGAAAAAAAAAATCAATTACATGAAAATATAAACAATATTAGAAAATAATAGATCACATAGAAAAGAACACAAGACACTAAGATTTAACGTGGTTTATCCAAACCCTGGGCTATGTCCACCAAATAGCAAGTCCGATATTTTTACTATCTAGTGATTACAACTTGATTACAATCTATAATACCTTACAGTTCAATATCGCTACAAGCCCTTATAAATAAATACTATTGCAAGCCAATTTTTTGCATTACATTATGAAGCAACCCTAACCCTAAGCTCTTTTATAAAAGTATTAAACTACTTTAGGGTTACAACATGTCAGCAATAAATTGGCGAATATTAGCCCATACTTTAGTGACAAATTTATGAAGTATGTGCAATACTTCCTTAATCAATCACCACTAACTAATAATCTCCCACTTGGGGACTAATCAGACTCCACACTAGACAACAATCTCCCACTTGGAGACTGATCTTGTAGCAATTTCACTACCACATGGGGTTCACACCAGATTAAACCACCCTAGACTATGTCATTCTTATATTCCTATTCAATCTAGAAGACCAACTAAAGGTGAAGAGGAATGAAGCTTGTCCCTTGTCACTACCTCTGTAAAAATATTTGCTATATTTTCATCTGTATGTATCTTATTGACCTTTAATTTTCCATCGTCTAAAACTAACCGAATGAAATGGTACTGCAACTGAATCTATTTAGTCTTTTAATGTAGAGCTAAATTCTTTGCAAGATGAATGACATTGACTATTTGTAAACAAATAATTACCCCTCTAAGGGTGTCCTAATTCTTCCAAGAAGAACTAAAGCCATATCATCTCCTTGGCTACCTCTATAATAGCAACATACTCTAGCTCTGTAGTGAATAATGCATTAACCTTCTGTAACTAAGAAACCTAGCTCACTGCTGCCCCACCAATAGTAATGACATAATTTGTAGTACTCCACTTGATATTAATATCCACTACCAAATATGAGTCAACATAGCCCTGTAAATTAGTGGTAGAGCCCCGAAAGTGTAAACACTTAGTGGATGTACCTCTCAAATAATTGAGAATCCATTTGACTACATTTCAATGCTTAGTTCATTAATGACTCATATACCTACTAACAACTCCCACTACATGTGCAATATCTGGCCAAGTACATACCATAGCACACATCAAGCTTGCTATAGCTAAAGCATAGGCTACCTTGGACATCTTATTCTCCTCTTCTTGTGTCTTTATGTAGGGCCCATTTGCCATTGCACCAAAAGCCATGACTGTTAGTGAACATGGAACACCACATAATTAACCACCTATGGGCAGGGGAATGTGTCGCATCACCCAACAATCTCTCCCTTGACGCGCATACCAGGTGCTTACTTGGGTCAAGAAGGCACCAAATAGATTTGAACCCATGACCAGGCCAAAACCAGGCTCTGATACCAATTGTAGGGCTCATTTTTCATTGCACCAAAAGCCATGACTGTTAGTGAAGATGTAACACCACATAATTAACCA
This sequence comes from Cupressus sempervirens, assembly GCA_028749045.1. Taxonomy (NCBI): domain Eukaryota; kingdom Viridiplantae; phylum Streptophyta; class Pinopsida; order Cupressales; family Cupressaceae; genus Cupressus; species Cupressus sempervirens. The sequence continues at coordinate 294,143,329 of CM053789.1, forward strand.
CTTGTGTGCAGGGGAGCGTGTTGCATCACCCAACACTTTAGACACATCTCCTTAGTCAACTTTAAAAAGTTGTGCTGACAGCTTCAGCATTCTCCATAGAGAAACATTGGAAAACCTTCTCAACATAATTAGCTTGAGATAACATCAATTTTTTGTTCTTCCTATCTCTACAAATCTTCATACTGAGGATTTGTTTTTCTGCCCCAAAATCCTTCATAGAAAAGGCATTGGCTAACTGGTGTTTTAACCCTTTACTATGATCCATGTTAGACCTAGCTACAAGCATATCATCAACATATAAACATTAAATAATGTAGCTATCGTAATCCAACCTCCTAAAGTACACACAATGATCAAAATGACATCTATTATAGCCATGCTCATGCATAAACTTGTCAAATTTTAGATACCATTGCCAAGGAGCTTACTTCAAGCCATATAAACTCTTCTTCAATATGCACACTAAGTTCTCCTTACCCTTGACCTCAAATCCCTATGGCTATGCCATATATATCTCTTCATCCAAATCACCATGAAGGAAGGTTTTTTTAATATCAAGCTACTCCAAATGCAAATCTTTATTAGCCAAATTACTTAAAATAGTACAAATAGAAGTCATTTTAACAACAAGAGAAAATATCTCACCAAAATAAATTCCTTTTCTCTGTGCAAATCCTTTTACAAAAAACCTAGCTTTAAATCTTTTCTTACCTCCATCCTCTTCTTTTAACCTATAAAGTCACTTATTCTATAAAGCTCTTTTACCTACAAGAAACTTGCATAAATCCCATGTCTTATTCTTCATCAAAGAGTCCATTTCATCTTTCATTGTAGACTCTCACTAAATCTTAGTTTCCACTTGTACAACTTCACCATAACATTTAGGCTCATGACCATCTATTAATAAAATAGAATACAAAGAGGGAAAATATCTTTTTGGAGGTCTACTCATCCTTGCTGACTGTCTAACATTCACTGGTGTGTGTGGTATTTGTTGTTGCAGTTATTGCACATCATGAGGAATTGTTGGAACATCAACTTTTGGAGTACCATCCAACACTACATAATCATCTTCTTTCTTTTCATGTTGCTGCAAAAAATCTTTGTACAACACTTTCTCATTGAATATGACATCTTTGCTTCTTAAAATTTTATGATTTTCAAAATCCAAAAGCCTATAACCAAATCCATTAATGCCATATTCAAAATATACACATTTCTTTGACTTAGCTTCTAGCTTGGTTCTATTTTTAGAATCTATGAGAAAATGCTTCACAACCGAAGGTTTTCAAAAAAAATAACTCACCTTGTTACCAATCCATGCTTCCTCTAGAATACCACAACCCAAAGGAGTGGAGCGACCTCTATTAATAAAATATATAGTAGTATTGACAGCCTTCACACACATATGTAAGGGCAACCCAAAATGCAACCTCATACTCCTTGCACACTCCATTATAGTCCTATTTATGTGTTAAACCACTCCATTTTCCTATGAAGTTCTCAAAAAAGACGTTTTGTCTATGAATACCATTAGTGGATCCAAAATCTTGAAATCCATGATTGCAATACTCACAACCATTATCAAATCTAAGATATTTTAATTTCTTACCAGTCTCATTTTCAACCAAGAATTTCCATTTCTTAAAGGTCTCAAATACATCAGATTTTTGTCTAAGGAAATAAATACATACATTTCGAGTTGCATCATCAATAAATGTAACACAATAATGAGATCCACCAAGGGAAGATACCTAAGCTGGTCCCATACACCATAATACACAAGCTCTAATTTCTCCTTTTTATTTTCCTTCCCAATCTTCACAAAACTCACTCTCTTTTATTTTCCATACACACAACTTTCATAGAAATCCATATTAAAACATTCTAGACCTAGTAAAACTTTATTTGAGTGAAGTAATTTCATAATTTTCTCACCCATGTGCCCAAGTCTATTGTGCCACAATGCTATATTAAAATCTACAACAACTATTTGTTCTCCCTGCTCAACTATAACAACTATTCCTAAACATTGTTTTTTCTCTAAAACAATTAAAGTAGAAGGAACAATATGACCTATACAAGGATATAGGGTGCCCAATTTCACACCTTTTTTTACTACAAGGGAACCTTTTGAACCCTTCCAAATTTTATCATTAAAAAGTAACTACACAACCATTATCACCAAGTTTCTCTACTAAAATTAAATTCCTACTTAGTCTTGGAACATGTCTTAGCTCATGTAGGAGGCAATGATTACCATTCTACAACTTTATCTTAACTTTTCCCTTCCCAAAAATTTGACTAGGTTCATTATCCCCCGAATAAAAAAGTTCAAAATCCCCTTGGACATAATCAATGAGATAACCTCTATGAGGTGTCACATGAAATGAAGCACCAAAATCTAAAACCCAAGAATCATCAACACTTTCTAATGATAGAAACAAAGCATCCTCTTCGAATTTGTTACTTACCACATTTGCCTTCTTGTCTCCATTTGTTTTATCTCCTTCATTTTTCTTTCAAGTCCAATAGTCTTTCTTTTTATGCCTTGTTTTACCATCATACCAATATTCATTTGGTCCTCTTGATTGAGACTTCCCCACCTTTGACTTTCCTCTTGATTTCCCATGATTTCTAGAATTACTTCCTCTCTTAGTCATTTTTCCTCAACTTCGTGCATTCAAAGCACATCCTGATGTAGATCCACTTAAGGTTTTCCTACGAGTTTCCTCACTCAAAATAACACTGTTCACATCATCATATTTTAGGGTACTAGATCTAGAAATAGAATTACTCATAGCCATTACCATACCACTCCAGCTTTCAGCCAAAGAACACAAAATCAAGAGAGTCCTAATTTCTTCATTGAAATTAATACTCATAGAAGATAACTAACTAGTAATAGTATTAAACTCATTTAAATGATGTCAACAAATCCACCTTCTATCATTTTCATATTAAATAAATGCTTCATGAGAAATACCTTGTTTGAAGCGGAGGGTTTTTCATACAATTTCTTTAGGGTTTCCATCAACTACTCTGTTGTCTTTGCTTTTGAAATATTAAATATCACCGATGGTGCCAAGCATAATCAAATGCTTCCGTGTGCCTTTTTTTTTCTAAAAGATCACATTTGTCATTTAACATATATCCCTGATTCCATGTTTTTCCTTCCAACTACTTCAATAAATCCTTCTAATAAAGATAGTCCTCTATTTGCATTTTCCATACCTAAAAGTTCTCCCCATTAAATTTGTCAACCCACAGCCTACCCTCATTTACCATTTCTCCCACTCAACTGTGAGACTTTCTTGTAGAGGATAACTAAAAAAACAACCTCGCTTTTATACCACTTGTTAGGTTAAACCACGAACAAAAATAACAATTACATGCAAATATAAACAACATCAAAAAATAATAGATTGCATAGAAAGGAACACAAGACACCTAGATTTAACGTGGTTCACCCAAACCCTGGGCTACATCCACCAAAAAACAAGTCTGATATTTTTACTATCTAGTGATTACAACTTGATTATAATCTACGATCCCTTATAGCTCAATACTGCTGCAAGCCAATTTTTTGCAAGTATTAAACCACTTCAGGGTTACAACATGTTGGCCATAAATTGGTGAATATTACCCCATACTTTAATGGAGAATTTATGAAGTATATATAGTACTTCCCTAATAAGTCACCACAAACTGAAAAAGAGTACAATAAATTTATTTATGTCTATGATGATGCATTGGATACTTTACCTGAGTCACAACAAAAGCCTATCAAGCATTAGACAATAAAACCTGAGTCACATATAGTTTTACCCAAACATTAGATAGTTGTACCCAAGCATCAGATGGTGATTACCAATAATTAGGAAGCTATACCCAAATGCCAAACAATAAAAACTAAAGTAGGAAGATGAACTCCCACTAAGGAAAGAAAATATTGAAAAGTAGAGAAATGATCCTATATTAACCAAATATGTTAGAGAGAACCATTAACTTCCAAAAACAATTTAAGATAAAAGTGTGAGTAAGAAATAGAAGAAAAATAAGAGAAGGTACAAATCTATTAGCTAATTTCAATCCTAGATCAGTTATAGTTGCATTCAACAATGACTATGGGATAAATCTTACGAATGTGGAGATTGATCAAATTAAGAAGAACAATGCATAGACGCATAAACCAAGATCTACTAATAGGAATGTTATTGGAACAAAGTGGAATTTTAGAAACAAATTTGATGAGATTGGAAAAGTAGTAAGAATCAAGCCTACATTGGTTTGCAAAGATTATTCCCAAGAAGAAGGAATTGACTATGGTGAGACTTTTGTACCTCTTATAAGATTGCAAGGATTAAGAACTCTAGTGGCTTATGTGACATATGTGAAATTAACGATATAACAAATGGATGTCAAATCTGAATTTTTAATTAGAATTTATGAGGAGGAAGCCTACATTTAACAACTAAAAGGATTTTTTGAACTTGGAAATAAGGACATGGTTTGTAAATTAAAAAGAATCTCTATATGGACTGAAGGAAGCTCCAAGAGAATAATATGAAAGGTTCCACTATTACCTTATTAAAATAGGGTTTTCTAGAGTAAGTGAAAACAATAATTTGTATTGAAAAATGAATCACAAGAAAATTAGTTAATTTTTGAAATATTTATTGATGACATGATATGATGCAGTAGTGGCAAGTAGAAGCCCTCTAACAGTGAACAATCGTGAGTGCCAAGGTATCAACTATCCCAAGTTTGGATCCAAGTGCCACATACTTATCACAATTAGGGTAAGAACTAACAAAAATGGCTATCACAACCCAAACATCCAAGGAAACTTAATCATTAGACTATGCCAAGTCCAAGACACGAAATAATTGAGAAGTTACTAAGAGGCCTCTCTAGCCCAATAGAAAATCAAACCCAATTAAATTGCTTATAAAAATAAGGGTGACCTACAATCACTATTATGCCCTATTTAAGTCCTATTCCTTTAGTTCAAATGGTTGTTTCAACCAAAAGTAACCCATAACACTAAGGTGCTTCTCAAACTAGGAATTTGGCTTTTAGCCCTTCTAAACTAGTATTTTGAATCTAGATCCAAATAACTCCAAAAAAGATATGAATTAGATTGAGGATCCCAACACCCTTTTGGGACTTATGGACCATATCAAAGCACCAATAATTGAAACCAAATGAGGCTCATTGATTTATCCAGTTCTAGGACAGGGTTGATAGGCGTAATTAGGTTTGAATTGCACTACAAGTGCTTCTTCCTCCAAATCAATGCCAAGATCAATGATGGGGTCCCTTGAGGGCATATAAAAAATTTCCAAGTACAAAATCTAGGGTCTTGATGAATCTCCAATCATGTTTTATCATGACTATACTAAGTCATTGGTAGGTGTACATATGGGTCGTACACCTAGGGTTTTATGGTGAACACACCTCTCTATAGAACTCCATCTGTAACCTACATTTTTTGAAAGCACATAAAAAGGTTTAATTCCACCAAGGGGCATTTGATTCCCATGGTGGAATTGGGTTAAAATATCAAACCCTATCTAAAACATGCTAGAAACCCTCAATCCAGGGAAGCAAACAAAAATTTTTGATAAATTTTGATCTAGGATGAGTTAGATCATGAAACCTATTATATATGAAAGTATATTGGATACACAAAGTTTTGATCTCAAGATATATATAGGCCTGTACCTATCCATACTAGGGAATTTTTCTTAAGAATTGTAGATAAATGGTTGTTATTTTATTGATAAAACTACCAAATTACATCTGCTTGCCTATCACTAACCTATAAGGGATGATATAGGAACTCCTAATGGTTACACAAATTTTTTGAATGAACTATTCAATTGAGAGTTATGTTTACAATGTTTGACAACTTTTAAGAAAGTTGCTCGAAAGTTGCATGACAACTTTTAGAGCAACTTTTGCCTAATTTACAAAATTGCAAAACTAATGACCAAACTTGCTCCTAGCATTAAATTAATGATCCAACATGGATGTAAAACCTTAAAAACATGAAAAATTCTAATTTCCTATGATTTTTATATGTATAAAGCATTTTTTGACCATAGTTAGCCAGGGGCTTATAATTATGCAAACCCTGAAACTAGGCCTTACAACTTGGTCTAGGTGCCTGATTAAGAACATTAAGATAATTAGAGAATTTTAGAACTTTTAGGTGTATTTTTTTTTGAGTTCAGAGTAGGTGCCCATGTGCCATACCCCTTTTTTTTTAAAACTCAAGTCCCTACTTGAGGGTAACTACTCGAACGAAGTCCCATGCTATTTGATTTGTTCTTCAATCAACATGTAGCATCTATGTTGGGGATTCCCTTCCATTTGACTAAGTACTACATGTAATTCTTAGTTTTGGTTTGCCTTAATATCTTTGTGTCCAAGAATTCTTATAACTCCACTAGTTTTCTTTGGGGAAGATTAGTAGCATAGTCTTCCTCTTTGATGTCTTTGCCTTCCTCATTTAATGAACTTTCTATAACTTTATATGGTATGAGGTGTGCCATATTGAATATTGGAGAGATTTGCAAAATTAGAGGAAGGGATATTTCAAAGGCATTCTCACCCTTTTTTTTTAGTATGCTACAAGGACCTACTTTCTTCATTTGTAAATTGGAGTATCTACTCTTAGGTAGTCTCTCTTTCCTTAGAAATTCACAAACCTTGTCTCCTACTTTGAAGTGGAACTCTCTTCTTCTTTTATAAACATTTTCTTTATACTTCAAAATTGATCTTTTTAATGCTTCCTTTACTTGTTGTTGTACCTTTGTGATGAGCTCTCTACCAATTCTTTGCCTTGGGCACTAATTCTGAAATCAGAGGGCAGTTCCATTAGATCCAATGGTCCAGTGGGGTGCAATCCATATACTACTTGGAATGGAGTTTTACCAGTTGACCTATTTGTAGAGTTATTGAAGGAAAAAATTTCTTGGGGAAAGATTTTATCCCAACTTTTTGATTACTGCTTGGTTAGGCATCATAGGAGATTGGCTAGGGACATGTTTACTACCTTAGTCTACCCATCTATTTGTCAGCGATATGCAGAGCTATAGGTGAGGTTTGTTCCCAACTTCTTAAAGAGTTTCCTCCAAAAATGTCCTTGTAACTTTACATCCCTATTAGATACAATTGTCTAAGGTAAGCCATGAATTCTAACTACTTCTTTCAATAATAGATTGGTACAAAATGAACCATTTTGTTGAACCTATCCACTATGACAAAAAAACTATTAAATCCTTGCTTAGTTTGAGATAGTCCCATTACAAAGCCCATTGATATGGACTCCCAAGGTCTTGAATGGAATGGTAAGGGTTGATAGAGCCCTTTATTTGTTATCATTTATTTATCTTGCTTGTAGATTGTGCAAGTTTCTATAAGCTTTTTGACATCATTGTTCAACTTAGGCCAAAAATAACTCCTCTTCACCATGTCTACAATTTTATCAATGCTAGAGTGACCTCCTATGCCACCACAATGCTTCTCCCTTATTATCTTTGTCCTCATTAAGAACTTTGGTATAGATAGTTGTGTTCCCTCAAATAGAAGTCCATTATAAATTAGATATTCAAAAAAGTCATTGTGATATCTTCCCTCCATTTTTTTACAAATCTAATATACTTCTGCAAAATCAGGGTCATTCAAGCACACGTGCTTAAGGGACTTAATTCCTACACTTTGTAACTGCACTTTTTAAATAAGACCAATCCTCTTGCTAAGGGCATCAACAAATTTTTTTGCTACACCTTTTTTATGCTTAATGTTGAAGGTATAGACCTGCAATGGCTCTACCCATTTTAGATGCCTGAATGAAAGTTTTTCTTGTGAATTGAGGAAGCTTAATGCATGGTTGTTAGTGTAGACTTTCTTTTGGGATCAAATAGTGCCTCCATTTGTTGAGGGCTTGGACCATGGAATAAAGGTCTAGGTCATATGTAGAGTACTTTCTCTTAGCCTCAATTCAATATCCTTGAGAAGAAAGCAATTGGTTTTCCTTCTTGGCTTAGGATTGCACCTATAGCCATTTTTTTACACCTATTTCTACAATGAAGACTTTGTTGAAATTAAAGAGAACCAAGAAAGGGCATTGGGAGACTCTATTCTTCAAGTATTGGAATGCATCATTAGCTTCCTTTATCCTTGATAAACTTCCTATAAAAAGTTGAAAGGCCATGGAAGTTTCTTACATCAACTTGGCTCTTTGGTGGAGGCCAATTAATGATCAGTTCTATCTTCTTAGGATCTATATTAAGGGTAGCTTGTGAGATCACAAATCCCAGGAACACAAGTTCCTTCCTCATAAATATACACTTTTTCAAGTTGATCACCAACTTTTGGTGATGGAATCTTCTTAGTACCTATTCCACATGATCAAGATGATCATCCTTATTAAGACTGAATATTAGTATATGATCAAGGTAAATAACAACAAAATTTCCAATGGAATCTATGAATATCTCATTCATAAGCTACATAAATGTGCTAGGGGCATTTCTTAAGTCAAAGGGCATTGCTAATCATTCAATCAAACCTTTAGTAGTCTTCAATGCTATTTTCCATTCATATCCTAGTTTGATTCATATCAATAAATATTTGAATGCTCAACTTATGTTTATATGGTGCATGTCCTGATATCTTCTGGAGAGGGAAATATTGTTAGAGGCTTAACCACACAACCTTGAACCATAATTTATCCCCACACAATCTCTAACAAGAAAGGCCCTCCCTACACAGAATAGACATGGAACACCTTGTCATCCACTAAGCATTCTAGTATCTAATCACACAACTCAACTCAACAGCAAGAGAATACAATAAAAATGATCATGTATGATCTATTAAATGATATTATTCCATATTTAATATATCATATCTTACTTTTATTTATATGTCATTGTAAAATCCATCACACTTCTTCAACTTTTCCATGGTTATACAGCTGATAAATCCTAGGTGCTCAGGTCTTAGAGCAATCAGATATGTCTGTTGATTCTCAACTAATACATGAATATATATAGATTACACACACACACACACACACACACACACATATTCCAACTTATCACAATCTTTGATTTGAAAAATATATTCTTAAAGATTTGCAAAAGATACTATGTTAATTCCAATGGCATAATGATTCATGGATTCATATCATGGTTTGTTGGTTTTTACTTGTCGTGAACAATTCTAATTTAAAGAGGATCAATCCTACAATATCAAACAAGACATAATCATGATAAATATTGTATTTTACTACAATGTAATTTTATGTTATTGCACCCTTGACCAAGAAAAATCATATTTGAAATATTGGATTTTGGGTATTCCACATAACCTAGATTAATTAATAATTGTTGCCTTGTTGGATTCTCAGCTACTTACCTCTCATTTCCTTACAAAACATCTATTATAGTCTTAGCATTATTGAAATGTCTTAATGGGAAGAGAGCTTCTTAGAGGGGGGGTGAATCAGAAGTTTTGTCCTTTTCTCTTGTTTTAAATCCTTAATAACATATAACTGAAATTAACATGCATGCATATAAGCATTAAACAATCATGAGAAGAAAACATGCATCACCACATAACACTTGACATTTTGGTGACCTAGAAACCCTCTAGGAACAAGAAGGTAAAACTGGGGTGGGGATGATACCCACATAATTACTGCAATAATTGATTTCAACTACTTCTGATGGTTTTCCCTGTTAAAGGCCTGCTCTGTTAAAGGCTTTACACACTATCAGATGTGACATGTTGAAAGGATTTACAAACACTTTACACAAAGTGTCACCCTATTAAAGTATTTAAATAAGGCTATTAAACCCACCTAACTAAATAGGATTTTCAACTTCCTAACACAATTGTGAGAGAGTATTAGAATAATACACCTTATCTAATCCAATCTCTGATGCTGATCTCAGGTACTTGATCTACTCTTCTATCACTGATCTCTTCTAGATCTAATCTGCTGATTTTGTTTCCAGCTCTGTTCTGATCAACTGGATGTTTAAGTGGTGTCCTTTCCACTAAATATTTGACACCAAATGTTCTGCAACAACCTAAATAATAGGCTCTACTTTTCCATCTTTTTTTAACTCTCTTTTTTGTTCAATGGAATCAAGACTCCCTTCCAAGGATTAGTGGTTCATTATGCATCCTTGATTCAAGTGTTCCCACTCAAACCCTTGAAATTCACCCATTGGTTGCATGTAGTCTCTAATTTTTTGATTACATGCATGAGGATTGCATAGGTGGTTGGGAGGATTTGATCTTATCCTTTTACCCTGTCATGAGTCATGCATAACCATTTCACATCATGGTTTGTTGTTGTACAAACTTTCATGTTGATCCTGCATTTCTTGGCACATGAAGTAATATTGATGCTCAACACCAACTATTCTAGATTGCTCGGCATCCACTATGTTTCCTGGTTACTCGGCTCCTATAGAATTATTGTGTGACTTGGCACCTATAGAATTCCTATGTTACTCGACACCTATTAAATCCCTATGCTACTCAACACCTATTAACTTCCTATGTTACTCAACACTATCTGTGACTCAGTACATATGGTGAAAAATGCTCAAGTGTGTTGACAATCATTTGTCAATCTTACTTATTTTATCAACAATCTCCCCCTTTGACATGAGTGTCAAAAACACTTAACTGATCATTCATGATCTAATCCTTATGTGTACATTCTTCACTTGCTTAACTTACATACAAAATTTCAAAAAAAAAAATTATAACCAATCAATATACCTTATGACTCCCCCTGAGTTGTTTATGCCTTGTCATGTCATGAAAATTGTGCCAATGTGCCTGATCTACTTTGTTCTTTGACCTATTTCTGACCTATTCCTAACTTTTGAACCTGTTATCTCCTTATCTTCTTGCTATATGCATTTCTCCTCCTTTAATATATCTCCCCCTTAGTAAATTGTCTCCCTCATTATCTCCCCCTTTTTGACACTGATGTCAAAGGGTTCTAAATAGTAATGCCATGGTTGGCCAAAAATGTCTTGTTTACCTCAAGGAGTATTTTTAGAGCTGCATCCTAGTTATTCAATGCAATGTCCAATGACTTGTGTTGGATTGCAAGCTCTGCTGCTAGATCTATTGGTCCATCATGTGTAGAAATATTTGGATCTTTCTTGAGGATTGTTTCAGCATACATTTGCTCCTTGTGATAACTCCAAGTGAGGAGTGATAGAGGCTTGTATTTGCATCAACTTTTCTTTAATAGAGGCCTCTTCTATTGATAATTTAGCTAATTCCCTCTAAGTGTGAAGTATTTGAGTAAAATGCTTCTCACTGTGTGGAGGATTTGAGGGTAGTTACATATTAGAGAGCTTTAGTTTTCCCTCAAGGTTCAAAATTTTAGATTTATTTCTTGTGTGAACCTAGAAATATCACACAATTTGCTGTAAAGGGAAAAGATGTTCCCTAGTATAATCTTTACCTTATCCAATTTCTTGGCTAGTTCAATCTATCCTAAAATTATGTTATTGGCTATCTCTTGGTTGACCTTTCTTAGAAACTTCTTTTCTAACCATTCCATTAGATTTTTAGTTTATCATGGTTTTTATTATTAACTTGATCAACTATATCAGATAGTTGCTCAAGGATTGGCTTGCTTGCATATGGAGGTTGTATGCTGAAGGAATCCATGAATATATCATTGATCTCATTCATTGCCTGCTTGTATTTGTAGTTTTTCCTCGTTGCCTCTTGCCTCCTTCTTTTGTCCAATGCACTTTGTATTTCATTCATCTTTTCCTTAGTTAAAGTGATTGAATCATAATAGGGTATTTGGATTTCTTCATCAAGCTCAAGAATACCATAATGAATGGTCTTGGCTACCCTAGTAGAACTTGAGCCTAGTGTTCGGACTTGTAAGGTCAACATGTTAGTACTTGGCTTCTGAATGGGTTTGGTAGGAGTTCCTATTTTTGGAAATTCAACCAAATTTTGTATTGCAGACTCCTCCTTATCCTATGTTTCTTCCCTATCCTCTTCTTGTGCCACTATTGTTGGGGGTGTACTTGTTATCTATATTGATGTACTTGTGACTTCCCCTGTTGTTGCACTCAACTCCTAATGAGCTTGCATGGCTATTATTGGTGGTGATGGAGGTGGTAGAAATGAAAGACTAATGATTTTAATGTTCTGAGGTGGTTCTTGCAGTGGCACCTCACCTTCCTTGATTTTATCTACTAACTTTTGGAGCTCATCTACACTGACCAATATGGGACTTGTACACAATTGTGTTTGAAGAATTATTTGGTCAAGGATCTTAGTGAGATCCTTTGCAGTTAGTGGATTGATTTTTTGACTTGTGGTGTCAGCAACATCCTTAATTACTATGATTTCTACAGGTGTGATGGAAGAGTGAGCAGGGATAGGAGGTGGTAGTTGTGTGTCTTGCACACTTTGGTCTTGTTGCCCATCAGTACCCCTATCTTCATCTTTTCCTTCCTCCTCTTCAACCTTTTTCTCTACTTCTGTCTTCTCTTCTCTCCTCTTTCTTCTCTCTTCTGGCTTAGCAGCAGCTTCTTCTTTGTATTCCTTTTCAAGGACATCTTTAGTTTTCTTATATAAATTCTTCCATGATCTTGTGGTTATTTGTACAACTTCCTCAATTTTGTTTTTGAGAATGGAGAATTCCCTATATTTAGGTGTAAACCTAGTGTTATGCCTTTTGACTGCTTTAGTTATTTGTTCCCTTGTCAAATCAGGTAGTATGCTTGCTAGGGTTGATTCTCTCATCTCCTTCTCCATTTTCAAACAAAAATGCCATCTATCTTCTACAATTTTAGACAATTCTTTTGGCAATTGTCCATCTAGTTCAAGAGGTGTATACTTGAACTATGCCATCATTGCATAGACTAATTCTTCTATCCTATTTTGTTCCTCTTTAGGGAACTTATTAAAGTCAATCTTTTTTATGTCACTTAAGTCTCCATTCCTAATCTTTTCACATAATGTATCAATTGAAGACTTAGGAGGATGACTTACCTTTTCAGATTGATCTTCCTCATCAATATCAAGTTGAGCCACATATCTTTTTCTTTTTCTTGGCTCTTCTTGTGCCTTCTTGGTTTTCTTCTTCTTCTTTGTAGCTTCCTCTTTGGCTTTTCATGTAGGGACCCTTGTTGTAGCTTTGGTTGTTGGCTTCTTCATTGTTGGCACGACAACTTTCTTTGGTTTAGGATGAGGAGAAGGAGGAATCTTTGCCTTCCTTTTGATGACTTTTCCTTTGATGGGTGCTTCCTTGGCTTCTTCTTCCTCAACACTCTCATCTTTGTCTTCACCTTGGCCTTGTGTCAATTCAAGTGGCCCTTATTCTGGATCATCTTCATCTTTCTCATCATTACCTTCTTCTTCATCATCACTAATCTCCTCTGCTTCTTCTGCTGCACTTGTTGCTTCAATGCCAAATTTCTTCTTTATTTTCTTTACTAGCTTCTCCTTCTTTTTCACTATTGTGGTTGCTTTAGTTCTATAAAAAATCTTGATCTGATAGTGTCATAGGTTCCAAATGCCTTTGCAGTTTTATCCATCTCCTCTACAAGTAGTGTTGTGATGGTTGCTAAAGCTTGTTCAACATCAATCTCATATCCCAATGGTCTAAGCCATCTTACTCTTGGAAGGACTACTTCGATGTAAGTATAATCAATGTCAACAAGAAAGAATATGTCATTTACATGAACATTTTTCTACCAGTGAAACTGGTATCCTCATTCTCCTTTTCATTGAGCTTTTAAAATCATCAAAATATATAGTCATTTAATCATCAAAACTATCTCCCATCTGTGTAATGTAATCATTAATTTCATCAACAATTGTTTTATTCTAATCCCAGTTGACTTTTCCAAATGAAGGGAATTCCTTCATCACATAAAAGAACATGCATACCAACACTAACCCAAATTTGCATTGTACTCCCTTGGACTTTCTTATTGCTCCAAGATTTTCATTTATCTACTGCAACATGAGCTCTACAAAGTCATAGGTGTAGTCTTTCTTTACAAGCTTATATGCCACATCCACTCCTATGTAGGGCACACTATTCAACCTGTTGGATTGATAAAACTTATGTGATATGATCCTTACAAAAAAATCTAGAAGGGGATCATAAATGGTGTCTATGGTCAAGCCTCTATTATTCCACTTTGCTCTTGTTTTTCTCAATGGTTTCCTTCTTTTCAATTCTAAGTGTCTTGGGCTGATCTAGGGTTGGAAAACTTGTCACCCTATGAACCATCTTCTTAGTAATTTTAACTGGTCCTTGCTCTAAGTAGAATGATTCATCATGGATTCTCCTAAGTACTATATGTATCCACTCAGTTTTGAATACGATTGGAAAAACTAGGGCTTTGGTTAAACCCTTCTTCTCTACAATTGAAAATTCATACTTCAAGATTCCATCATCACAAAGTTTGTATTAGGCATTGTAGATTTCTAGGTCTCCTATGACTCTAATCTTACAGTTGTAGCACTTACGCACATCTTGGACTAGGACAACTTTTTCTAGAATCATAAACAATGCACCTGTAGGATCATTTTTGTATGCTACCTCTGGTAAGGGCCTAAAATCAAGTTCTTTAACCTCATTACTAACAAGCTGAATCTCATGGCTTTCCTTTCCTTGGGTTGACTTTGAACCAGACACCATTTTGGCCAAACTAGGGTTTAATGTTTAAAGAAAACTTCACAAACTATACAACTTGGCACCTAAAGGAAATAATTGGTTAAATACTTAAATCACTTGGGTAGATGTTGAATCACTATAAATTGCTAGTTGAATACTCAAAAATTGCTCATTCATGCTCCTGGTAATCACTCTTCATTTGAATGGCTCAAAATGAATCAATTTTCACCTTTAAGCAGCTCAAAAACCTTGCATTTAATGCATTTTTGCACATTCACCTGTCACTTAGCTTCCGTAGATTTTAAACTTGGCATCCACTCCATTTTACTCGATAACCATTCTCACTCAACATCTACTAACTTTGTTAATAACTCAGCAACCACTGCAATTTTACTCAGCTTCCACTAAACTTCTTGACTCGGCATCCAAAGTAGTTTCACTCGGCAACCAAAGATAGCTTGGCATCATCATTCAAATTTTTTCTTGGCATCTTATCTCAAGCAGATTTATACTTTGTAGTGCTTCTTCTCTGTTTAGGGATAATGTATGATACTTCCTTATATGTATCAGCCCCATAGGCTCAACTTGTGATTAGTTGGATGAGATATGATCACTTGACCTCTTGGGTGAAGTGACCCTTCCATTGGATGTACTTGGTCCATCTTTTTTCTACCATGTCTTCTTCATGTCTATTCTGATGTGTTCCTCATCAACATTTCCTTTGCCCTTATTTACTTTAGTCTTGGGTGCCTTGGCCTTTGTTGGACAATTCCTACTGAAATGTCCAATTTTCAAGCAACTGAAGTAAGTAGTTTGGTTCAACCATCTTTTATAGTTCCCCTTGAAATGTGTTCTAATGCAATTCTGGGGTATGTGACCATACTATTGACAATAATGACAACTTTTTCTTGTATTGTAGTCCCAATTGTAATGGTGTACATAGTTTTCCCTCCTTACATGCTGATTTGGTGTCCACATAGGCTTTGATCTACATTCAAAGACTCTCTATCCATACTTCTTGCAATTATGGTAGTGTCCATCAAATCTTTGTGTCCTTGTGACTTTAGACCGGCAGTCTTGTGTCAGGTGACCTTGCATGTTGCACTTGTGACAATAACCCTTGCTTTTGGATGTATTTGGCTAATTGATCCTTCTACTCCTGCAAAAATTAGCAATATGCCTCTTTTTACTACAGTAATGACAAGTGGGTTTAGGATCCTTACCTTTGTCACTTCTTTGCTCAGCACTCTTTGATGGTTCACCAACTTTAGTACTGGTGTATCCAAGTCCTAATGTATCATGGGCTGATCTTGGGGATTTCAAAAACTGTTCAAAGTACTTGATAGCTTCACTTGACTTGTTGAGATTCTCTAATGTTTCTTTTTCTCTCTTCAATTCATTCTGTATTTTTTCATTCTGCATCCTCAAAGTAGAGATCTCAATATCTTTCATATTGAGTTCATAATGAAGATTCATCAGTTGGCCAAGTGTATCCATCTGCATATTTGAAATCCTTGTTAATTCAATACATTTTTCTTCAAGTCTGTTTGCAAGATTTCTTTTGTCATCTTCCATCATGGCTCTATCCTCAACTGCTCTTTTCTTTTGCTTAGTGATTTCACATAGCATCATGGCCTGTGATTCATTCTCCATCTCAATAGTTCTTATCTCTTCTGCTTGAACACTATTTTTCTCCATCAGTTCTGCTATTGGTGCATCAAATTCTTTGGAATCTCCTTTGAAAAATACTTGTGTGGTGTCAATTTTCTTCTAGTGAATATCATTTTTAGCTATAGCTATTTCCTTCGTTCTTTTTAAGGATTTTCTTAATTCCTCTCTAGCTTCCTCTACCTTGTGTAGAGTGAGATGCACATCTATCGCTTGGTTCTCAATGATCTTCCCAAGTTTGAAGACTTCCATCTTTAGATCTTTTCCTCCAAGCTATTAAGCTTCTTCTTAAGATAATTTGGCTTTGATACCAATTGTTGGAATGTCTTAGTGGGAAGAGAGCTTCTAAGGAGGGGGGGGTGGTGAATTATAAGTACATGCCTTTTCTCTTTTTTAAAATCCTTAATAACATATAACTGAAATTAACATGTATGCATATAAGCATTAAACAATCATGAGAAGCAAACATGCATCACCACATAAAACTTGAGATTTTGGTGACTTAGAAACCCACTAGGAATAAGAAGGTAAAATTGGGGTCGGGATGATACCCACAAAATTATGGTAGCAATTGATTTCAACCAGTTCTGATGGTTTTCCCTAATAAAGGCTTGCTCTATTAAAGTCTTTACACACTGTCAGATGTGACCTGTTGAAAGGATTTACATAAGGTTGTAAAACCAAGCTAACTCAATAGGATTTTCAACTTCCTAACACAATTATGAGAGAGTATTAGAATAATACACCTAATCTTATCCAATCTCTGATGCTGATCTTAGGTACTTGATCTACTCTTCTATCACTAATCTCTTCTAGATCTAATCTACTAATTTTGTTTCCTACTCTGGTATGATCAACTGGATGTTTAAGTGTTGTCCTTTCCACTAAATCTTTGACACCAAATGTTCTGCAATGACCTTAATAATAGGCTCTACTTTTCCTTCTTCTTCTTTTTAACTCTCATTTTAGTTCAATGGTGTCAAGACACCCTTATAAGGATTAGTGGTTCGTTATGCATCCTTGATTCAAGTGTTCCTGCTCAAACCCTTGAAATTCACCCATTGGTTGCACGCAGTCTCTAATTTTCTGATTGGCTGCATGAGGATGGCATAGGTGGTTGGGAGGATTTGATCTTATCCTTTTATCCTATCATGAGTCATACATAATCGTTTCACATCATGCTTTGTGATTGCACAAACTTTCATGTTGATCCTACATTGCTTGGCACATGAAGTAATATTGATGCTCTGTACCATCTATTCTAGATTGCAAGGCATCCACTATGTTTCCTAGTTACTTGGCCCCTATAGAATTACTGTGTCACTTGGAACCTATAGAATTCCTATGTTACTCGACACCTATTAACTTCTTGTAGTACTCAGCACCTATTAACTTCCTGTGTTACTCAACACTATCTGTGACTCGGCATATATGGTGAAAAATGGTTAAGTGTGTTAACACTAATTTGTCAATCTTACTTATTTGCTCAACAAGTATAAGAGTGATTGTGATTTTTAGTAGAATAAATATGAACAAGGTAGTTGGGTGTTGTAGGAAATAAGAATAGAGTGTTGCTAAATGATTTTGTATCAACTCTTCTTTTATTTTCTTCAAGGAATAATCACAATATGAAAATTAAATGTCAATCTTTAGCATAGAAGGAATAAGATGCAATAGTATGTATTAAAAATGACACTACTATAAATGCAAAGGTTTTCAAATGGAAATTATAGAAGTTGATTGGTTTTTGGAAAGTATCGGTTGTGGAAAGAAGCCAAAATGGGCTAGGAAAATGCTAGAAAAAAAAAATAGAAGGCAAAAATGTGGTTTCTTATCTTTCTCGTCTCTCTTGACCTCTCTTTGGTTTCCAAGAAGCCCTGACATAAGGAAATGTATTCACTCTTGGACACCCAATAAATGTGCAAAGTTTTCAATCAATTTTCAAACAAGAAAAAGAATAAAAAGATGGAAGAATATTGAAGGTTATAATTTGGAAAATATTGTGGTTTATATCTATCTACATATTCATAGATGTATTAATGGGGTGGCATCATTTTATTAGAAAGGAAATAATATTATGGTGTCACTTTATTTATATCTATGTGTACATACATAGGTATATATTATAATGATATAGTGAAAGTTCATTTAAAATATTTTGAGGTACTTATTATATTTTTATTAAATTATTTTATGTTTTAAATTCTTTATGTAATAGCTCATGTGATTCCATTGATTGTATCCTGATGTTCAGGTCACTAGGTCCTCAAGAATGGTGGTTCACAATTCATATCCATTTTCCCAGTGATGGTGATGCTCTTGTGCCCAATTCTTTTTTTAAAATGCTTCCACCCCTTTGACATGCTTCCTACAAGGAAATTATTTGTAGTTAAATCATATTACCATAACAATTTATTTAATCATAAATAATCATAACAACTAACCACATTTTCAATTCTATGAATTCATGATAAATAATCAACTAGTATGTTATCTTCATATTATAAATACTAAACATCTTAGCATTTTGTAGGATTATAATAGATTTAACTGTCAACTAACTTCATGTGAACCTCAACAAATATATATTCTAAATTAGGTTAAAATTTGGTATTTAACACTACACACATGTAATAAATTGTCAAAGTTCATATGAAAGATTCTCTTATGCTATAACTAACTCTCTTCAAACTTAGTAGGTAAGAAATGACTAGTTGTATTATTTAACTTGAAAATATCACCTTTGGTCTATTCAGTAGTAGTAACCAATTATTCAATCTTTCAAAATATCTTGCATTTACCATTACTAAATATGAATCTAAAACATTTTTTATTCAACTAGAAAAAACATTACTTCAATTTGTCTTCATAATACATGTATTCACAAGTAATAATTTTAAAAAGAAATTGTAACATTTCATTTGATTTCATTGGGAGAACCATTCCTAAATTTGATTGAACCTCCATCATAGTGTTCCATAGTTACAATTTTTTCCTTATCTCTAGGCATATGGTTTATACAACTAATGTTATTGATCGAATTCTTATGTAGTTCACACTTGAGATTGCTCAAATCATTTTGACTGAATCATTATTCACAAATTTATGTATTGTTGGTAGAGTGATCTTCTTTTACAACTAGAAACACTATTTCTTCATAAAAAATTTCACCTCCTTATTCACACTCATTTCTCATATTAAATAATGTAACACATCTGATTGTTCTATTGATAAAAATCCAAATACTTCTTATTGTTATCATTTTTTGCTCCATTTTTTTCCATTATTTTTTTTTTTTTGAACATTTCTATATGGAATGTTCAAGCTGTTTACAATTCTAGTAAGAAATAGGCCATTTTTTTTGTATACTCCTTTTTCTTTAGGAAATA
This sequence comes from Cupressus sempervirens, assembly GCA_028749045.1. Lineage (NCBI taxonomy): Eukaryota > Viridiplantae > Streptophyta > Pinopsida > Cupressales > Cupressaceae > Cupressus > Cupressus sempervirens. Next base: position 294,163,090 of record CM053789.1, read on the forward strand.
TTTCTAATTAAGGCATCAAGTTCTTCTAGTTCCTTGCCTTCTTCTACTAAACCTTCATAATCATTAGATTCACAAACAACACTTTTTTCTTTCATAAATGAACCAACACTAGTTGTTGCTTAGGATGCAACTTCATTATCAGGTTGGCTATTATCATAGTTGCTCAGTTAAAACCTAGTTAGTCTATCAATAACTAAATGAATTGTAATCTTAGTATAACTAATTGTCATTAGTTCTTGTATAGAAGAAACTTGAATATCATACAAGGTTGGAAGAGTTCTATGAATTGTATTTATGACTTCACTTTCTTCAATCTTTCCACTGGCTCCTTTAATTGCTATAATAATCTCCTTTATCCTTGCTCCATATTATGCAATGGTTTCATCCACATGCATTCCTATAGTGTCATATTTTCCTTTCACTTCCACCTATAAAATTTATTCAAATCCTCTATGGAATTCTACCAACTTATCCAACATCTACTTGGCTGAAGGAAGATCTTGGATGTCAATATACTCAGACTTGGGTAGTGAATTTGTAAGTTCTATCACCACAAAATTATGAATCAACATATTTTCATTTGGTTTCTCAAAGAGATTGTTATAAGGTTATGCATATCCATTAGTATGACAATCCACCAAATCATCTTCAATTCTTGATAAGTCTAAATATCCTCAAACTTTCTCACATACTAAAATAATTCTCATAATTGTTAAACTTAGGTGCATCCTTCATATACATCTTAAGATCTTTATCCTAAGCGGTTAAGATTCCAAATTATGGACTTAATCTCTTATACAAATTATAGATATAAGAAGATTAGAAAGATGGGAGTTCAATTAGTAATCACCAATTTAAATAGTAAATTAGAAATATAACTTATTTTATAGGTTATCGATAGTATTACTTGTTTACCTATAGTAACATTATTTATTAACAAACAATTTAGGATCCATCCCACACAATTAAAAAAATCATGCAAATTAAACACTAGTATTTATCTTGTGGAAACCTAATTAGGTTTGAAACCATGGTCTGAGATTAGTGCTTGTATATAATTATACTCATTTTGAATAGTCTTTATTAGAGGTTTACCCAATTAATGGTTATAAGAACATTGTTAGGTGTTATCTTGTTAAGGCATTTCTCTTAGACATATTAATGTTGTTACCTTGTTAGATGTAACCTGATTGGAAGATTCAAACACTCTACTCTAATAATGCCGCCCTATTAATGGATTTAAAATAAACCCATTAAGGTTATCCAATAAGGGATTTTAGTGTCACAATTGCTAGGGAGTAACAACTACCAATAATTAGAATTTTGTACTCCCTTTTCTAAATCATATCCATTATAATTCCTTACCACAATAACACATTATTATAATCCTTTGATAAAATATGTACCTTTTCTATGATCGCATCAATTATTCTATATTTTTTATAGTCAATTCTATTTGCTAGAATATGTCTTCCTCTTTATCATGACATTAAACTTTTTTATTTTCCATTTGTGTAGTAACAACATAATCATAAACCAAAAACCTAGATCCAACAATTGAAACATCTTTACTAAATTGTCTTTTTGAAATTTAATAATCTTTGTATGCCATTTTTGACCTTGTAAATATTTTTTGATCAATCTTCCTTTTCCTTCTTGTATCGATTCCAATGTCACCACCATGCTCCTTGAATTACACTTGAGTCATCTCATTTTCGCCTTTCAAATTAGTATATTTCCTTTCTTTATTCATTGATTTACTACGATCCTCCAATATTTGTAATGATTAACCCCTATTTCAAATAAGAGTCTACTTCTAGCTCACCAAGAAGTAATAAGATTTCTAATCATCTTTCTAATAGGTATTGCCAATTAATGTGTGTTGTTAAAAAATATTATTTCCGTATTTCTTTATTTAATGTAGAATTATTTTCTACAATTATCTTCCTTGTTTTATGCATGTCTTTCTTCTCTTATAAAAGTAAACAATTTAATTATTGATCACTTTCTTTTTTAATCATTACCTAATAAGATCCTTATCAACATAACTATGTTCCCTTCTCAACATCTTTGCATTTTTTATTTAAATATTTGGTAACAACCAAAGAAATATTCCAATTAGTTTGACATCCATGACAAAGAGTATAATTGATATCATATTTGATGCAGAAACATCCTGGGTTGATGTGTTATCCTTCTCATTTCTGTTGATTCTGCCAATTGTTATCAAGTTATAGTCATTGCCGAGTTGAACCAATTGTTGTGTGCCATTAATTTTGTAGTATAAGCCTAGTTGCAGTTATCTCAAGTCATGTTAATGTTATAGTTCGAATATTATCCCATTTCACTTTTTAGTATTGATTGAGTTATCTTATGGGTAGAAGCAAGGAGTTGCATCTCAATTTTGTAGAAGTCTGGGGATTGAGATCGTGCTCTTTTAGAAATGGGTACCCATTTTAGGCTCAGGTGCCTAATCCAAAATTTTAAAAATGGGCACACATTTTTTTTAAAATTGGGTACCGATTTTTAATTTTCAAAATATGGGTACTTATTTTTGAAAACGTAAACAAAAAATATCTTTTTTAGAAATGGGTACCCATTTTTTTAAAGTAAATAATGGGTACTCGTTTCTAAAAATTTTAAATTTTGTTTTTTGGGGTGGATTATGTATGCTGATTTGATTTTTTCAAAACCGGTAACTATTTTTCGAATTTAAATAACATGTACCCGTTTCTTACAATATTGGGCGGGGTTTTTTTTCTCCTACCTTAGATTTTGGTTTGGGATAGGCTTGGTAAGACCAAGCTTATGCCTTGACCTCTCAAGATCTGGCTAAAGCATTAAATTGACAAATTTATGCCTTGCCATAATTTTTATAGGATCTTCCTAATTAATTTTTTTTATGAAACAAAAACCCATTAGAGCTCTCACTATATTGATTTTAGAAATATAAATTTCATAGTGCTATGATTTTATTTACTATTTTTGCATTATTTTTTAATGAAAGGTGGTATCTAAATGTAAAATAGTGAAGTTCACTAAAACTTTAATAACTTTTTTATTTTATAATTTTTCTTAAATTATTTTATATGTCATCAATCTACATACAATTATTTTGACGTTAAAAAAAAGTATTTTTGAAAAAAGTGAAACTTTGATCAAATTATGGTGTCTGTACATGAGAGGTTTTAAAATTTACATTTATAGCTAATTAATAATTAATAATAATAAAATTATTTAATAAAAAATTAAGAAAAAAATATTTTCATCAATCTTAGGTGTATTAGGTAACTCCCTTTCAAAGGATTTATGAAAATTCATTTATTTGTGTCGAATTATGGTGTTCGTACACGAGTGTGGTATGGTCCTAAAACAGGCATTTTGAAAAAGTGGCTTTTAAAGATCCATACCAAAAAAAATATCTATCATATGGGTATACAAATAGATTACATATTCAAAAACTAAATTTTGAACACAAAAATTTTTATTGCTAAAATTTTTATATATTCAATCTCTAAATGCCTCAAATTTTGCAATCAATTGACAAGAAAATTTCAAAATAGGAAAAATACTTCCACTTTTTGCCCAAATGTAAGACCCAACTTTTTGCACTTACCCTTGTATGTGTTGGGATATCTAGTGTGTGTCAAGCTATCCAGTGTGTGGCAAGTAATCAAGTATTGGCTGAGTAAGCCTATTCTAGGTTGACGTTGAGTTCCTTGTTTTGTCGAGTGGTCTATGCTTTGGTGCTTAGTGGTAGCTGACTTTCACATTTGATTCTAATCATGAATTTAATGATAGGATCTTATCTTGGAAAGTGTGCAAACCATTTTAAGGTCACCCTTTCTATTATGTAATGTTCCAAAATCTTTTGTAAGCCATTTTGGCAAGTATAGATATGGTGTTTAAGCTTAGAAGTTGGAGCAAAACTTAGAGGATGGAGAAAGTTTGATGCATATATCCATGGAAATGCGAGTTTGAAGTTGGATCATGGATTTTGAATGTATTTCATATCTGGCCATAACCTAGAAGGCCTTACAGTTGTGCATGTATGTTTATTACTTGAAAATTTAATAAAATTGCTTCATTCTCTCTCTTTGGTATTGATCTCTTTGTGTGTTTGTTGCCATTGTGTTAACTCTGTAAGAAGGTTTTCATTGTTGTGTTTGTCTTTGGCCTATTTCTTCATTCCATCCTTGTGTCACATGGTATCAAAGCTTGAGGTTCATCCTTGTGGAGATTAGATCAAGTAGAACCCTAGTTCAAATTTGGTTATAGGGTTACAGAGCTATAGATTTGACCTATAACTTGCAAAGGATTATGATCCCATAGGAATTTGATTTGTAAAGATGGTTTGTGGTAGAGGAAATATTGATAATGCTATATTGGATACATTGAGATAAATAGCAGCAAGATTAGATGCTATAGGGATAGCCTAGACTAGAGTAGCACATCTTGATGATGTGAGTGATGGTGAAAAAGTGTTATAAAACCTTAATCTAGAACATAAAGAAGATCAAGATGAGGAAATATTTGTTGATAGTATTGTCTAGAAAACATTCAAAGCCTGGTGTAGAAATTGTTCCTTATGATGGAAAATTAGAAACCAATGTTTCCTCAGATTGGATCTCTAATATGGAGAAGTTCTTTGAGTATGAAAGCACACTTGATAATAGGAAGGTGAAACTTTCAGTTACAAGGTTGAAGGTCATGCTTCACTACTATGGGAGCATTTGCAAAATGATAGACAAAGGAGAGGAAAGGAAAATATTAGAACTTGGGTGAATATGGTGAAAAAGGTAAAAAGAAAATTTATTCATGCTAATTATGAAGTTGTCTTATTGAGAATAATATAAAATTTGAGACAAAGAGACATGATGTGAAGGAGAATACTAAGGAATTCTATAGATTGGACATCAGATCTAGACATATGGATGATGATGTTGAGAAAATTGCAAGATATCTAAATGGATTGAGATCTAAAATTCAAGATGAAATATTTTTTGTGAAATTGGAAAGTATGGAAGAAGCATATCAATATGTCTTTAAAGTCAAGGTGATCTTGACAAAGAATCATGAACAAAGACAAAGAGGTAGAGATGGTAGATTCTAGAGAGGCAGAGGTAGATCTTATGGTGAAGGTGGCAAATCTGATAGTTCTGTACAAGATAAGGGAAAATCTAAATTGAAGAATGAAGATAAAGGAAATACTAAGTTGAAAGGTGGTGATTCCTAGCAAGGAGGTACTAGTTATTATCAAGAAAGAGGTAATTTTTATTCTAGAGGTGGTTTTCATGGTAACTATTTCAGATGTGGTAAAGAAGGTCATAGATCTTTTGTATGTAGATCTTGTGAAAGTGGGCAAAGTTACAGAAATGTTGTGGTTCAAGGCAACACCGAAGGTTCACTGAGTAGACATAAGGCTAGATAAATTTGATGGTGAGAAAAAAATTATGTAATAAGGGAAGTGATGGAGAACCTATCCTAAGGAGAAGTCTTTTCAAGACCAAGTGTAAGATGGCTAGAAAATGTTGCAAGGTGATCATTGATAGTGGAAGTTAAACAAAATTGGCATCATAAGAATTGGTTACAAATTTGTAGTTAAAGCTCGACTAAAATATCTAAAACCCTATTGTGTTTGATGGATAAAAAATGGGCATAAGATATTGGTAAGTGAATAGTGTATTGTGAATTTAAAGATTGGACATTACTTTGATGAATTTTTTTGTGATATTATGCCTATTGATTGTTATCATATTCTATTGGGTAGACCTTGACAATATGATAGATGTTCTATAAATGATGGAAGATTTAATCAATATACTCTTTGGGTGAATGAGAGAAAGAAAATATTATTGCCTTTGATTAAAAGTATAGATGAGTTTAATTATACTACTATTCAAGTTTGCATGGATAATGTAAAGCAATTTGAGAAGGAAATGAAGAAGAATCAAGTTTGTTTTTCCATAACCCCTAGAGAATTGCATTTTGGTAGTAATGACCGAGCAATAAAAGCTAATAATGACCAAGTATTAGTAGAAATTGAAAACTTGTTGAATGAATATAAAGAGATTGTTGGAAAGGATATTCCTGATGGCTTACCACCAATAAGAAGGATAAGTCATTGCACGGATATGATTCCTAGAGCTAGTTTTCTAACTAAAGAACCACATAGATTAACACCTATAGAGAATGAAGAGCTTAATGGACAAGTGCATGAGTTGTTGCAAAAATACTTGATTAGAGAAAGTTTGATTCCATGTGCTATACTTACTATATTAGCACCTAATAAGAATGGAGAATAGAGAATGTGTATGGATTCCAGAGCTATTAACAAGATCACGGTGAAATATAGGTTTCTTATGTTGATGATGGATGAGATAATAGATTGTTTAAGTGGAGATAAGTATTTTTCAAAAACTTATTTGAAGAGTGGCTATCATTATATCAAAATCAAAGAAGGTGATGAAAGGAAGACTTATTTCAAGACAAAAGATGGTTTGTATGAATGGTTGCTATTGCCTTTTGGTTTGACTAATGCACCTTGTACTTTCATGAGGTTGATGAATGAAGTTTTGAAAAGATTTTTGGGTAAGTTTGTGATTGTTTATTTGGATGATATACTGATATTTAGTAAGACTAAGGAAGAACATCTTGAGTATGTTAGACAAGTATTATAGAGATTGAAAGAGGAGAAGTTGATGATTAATCTAAAGAAGTGTTATTTTATATCGAAGGGGAGATTGTGTATTTTGGATTTGTGATTTTAGTTGATGGTTTGAGAATGGATCCTAAGAAGGTTAAGGCAATTTTGGAATGGCCTACACTTGAGAATGTGGGTGATGTAAGATCATTTCATGGTTTGGCTAGTTTCTACAAGAAGTTTATAAATAATTTCAGTGAATTTTGTAATGTTATGATTTAGACAATGAGAGGAGATCAAAAGAAATTCAAATGGACACATGGAGCTAATAAGAGTTTTGAGACATTGGAACAAAAGGTTGCTGAGTTACCTATATTAGCTTTTCCTAATTTCAATAAGGTATTTCATGTTGAATGTGATGCAAGTGGTAGTGTAATAGGAGGTGTATTAAGTCAAGAAGGTAAACCTATTTCTTTCTTTAGTGATAAATTGAATGATGCTAAAAGGATTTATTTTGTGTATGATCAAAAATCTTATGATATTTTTCAAGCTTTGAAGAAGTGGAGACATTATTTGATTCCTAAGGAGTTTGTATTGTACATTGATCATAAAGCTTTATAGCACTTGTGAAGTCAACATAAATTAAATAAAAGACATATAAAGTGGGTCAAGTATTTGTGGAGTTTTAGATTTATGATGAAGCATAAAAGTGAAGTCACTAACTGAGTCATTGATGCATTAAGAAAAAGTAATTCTTTGTTGACTAAGATGAAGATTGAAGTTCTTGGTTTTGATAAAATGAAAGAGTTGTATGATGCCGACCCTAATTTTTTTGAGGCATGGAGAGAGTGTAAAGCACAAATCTAATAGACCATGTGAGTAAGTATGATGAATATTTCATTATAGAAGGAATGTTGTTCAAAGGTATTTAGTTATGTATAACTAGAAGTTCTATGAGAGTTAATTTGATTAAGGAAAAGCATATTGGTGGACTAGCTAGACATTTTGGAATTGATAAGAGATTGAGTTTGTTGAAGGATAAGTATTATTGGCCATAGATGTATAAGGATGTTCAAAATTTTTTGAAGAGTTGTGGAGTTTTTCAAGTTTCAAAAGGAGTAAGTCAAAATATTGGATTGTATACACATTTTTTTTTTCCTAAGAAATGTTGGAGTGACATCAGTATGGATTTTGTTTTTGGATTACCTAAAACAACAAAGGGGTATGATTATATATTTATTGTTGTGGATAGATTATCTAAGATGGATCATTTTACACCATGTAAGAAGAAATAAGATGTTGAGCTTGTTGTTGACATTTTCTTCAAAGAGATCATCAGATTGCATGGATTACCAAGAAGTATTATTTTTGACAAAGGTAATAAGTTTGATGGTTATTTTTGGAGAACTTTGTGGAAGAAGATGGCCATTAAGTTGAAGTTTAGTTCTACATTCCATCCACATATTGATGGATAGAAAGAGGTTGTTAATAGAAGCTTGGGTAGTTTGCTGAGATGTTTAGTTGGAGATGAACCACATGATTGGGAGATGGTATTGGTACAAGTTGAGTTTGTGTTTAATAATTTTGTGATTAAAAGGATAGGAAAAAAACCTTTTGATATTGTTACTAGAATGCAGCCTAGGGGAGTATCAGATTTAAGGGATCTTGCTAGTGAAGAGAAGAGAAGTGTTGTAGGAGAAGAATTTTCTACTTTTATGGAGTTTTTCCATAATGAAGTGAAGCTGAAGTTGGAACAAAGTAGTCAAAAGTAAAAGGAGAATGTTGATAAGTCTAGAAGACATCATGTTTTTGAAGTTGGTGATGAGGTGATGGTTCATTTAAAGAAAGGCATATTTCCTGTTGGAACATACAGCAAGCTAGAGATTAAGAAGTTTGGACCTTGTAAGATCTTGAAGAATTTTGACGGTGGAAATGCTTATGATGTTGAGTTTCCTAATAAAATGGATATATATGGGTAAACGCATAGATCTGTGTCACCGTTTGTGATACAAAAACCTGTTTTGGTCAAATCTCATTTCTCTATCAAAACTCAATTTTTAAAAAAAAACTAAAAATATCCTTTTATAGATTTCAGATTCAATATCATCATTATATAAATTTTTGAGTGTTTTGATTAGTTATAATATGTTATAATTTAAAAATATTATAAGTCGATATTTCAACATTTCAGAAGATGCTCTCTCAAAAAATGAAAAAAAATAGTAAATCATATCAAAAAAATTTTAAAAATATATTTATCACTAGAGGAGGGAATCCTCTTCATGAATATGTAATTTTTTTTCAAGAAGGTATAGATTTGATAGGGAAGTTTTGACGGGAGGAAAAAACTGTTGGATTCTGACAAGGTCGAACTTGAGTACTTATAACAAAGAAAATATACATCAAAAATAATTATTTCTTTTTTTTTGCACTAGCTATACATGTCATCTATAAAATATTTTCAAATCATAACAAAAAAAGATGATTTGCACATACTTGTTTGACGAGAACTACATCCTATATTTTTTACAGTTAAAAAAGGGACTTCAAAATAAAATAAAATGAATAAATTCTTAGTCAAAAAAATAATAAAAAATATAGGCATCAAATTCATACAATTCTACACATTTCATCAGTTTACATTATCTTCATATTTTAAATGCAAATACCATTTTTTTTGTCATTAATGTTGAACTGTCACATTCTGATATCACGTTTCTTTATAAAAGGTGACACAGGTTTGTGCTTTTACCCATCTCATATATTCAATGTCATTGATTTGTATAAGTATCATGAGTTAGATGATGAAGTTTTTATATCAAATGATTATCCTAAGATGTAGATTGAAGAGGTTGAATAGATATTGGATTAAAGAGTTGGTAAAAGCACAATAGGAAAAGACTACTAAGAATATTTGGTAAAGTGGAGGAATAGACTAGTTGAAGATGCTAAATGGATTTCTCAATCCAAGTTGGATTTAGCAAAGGTTGTGACATCTTAATGATTAAGTAGAATCATTTCTTTCTATCTTGGTTGTCTGATGTAGGAGCATCTTGGGTTGATGTTTTATCCTACTCATTTGTGTATATTTTGCTAGTTGTTACTGAGTTGTAGTCATTGTCGAGTTCTAGTCATTGTTGAGTGTCATTAATTTTGTAGTATCAACCAAGTTGGAATTAGCCCAAGTTGTGTTAACCTTTTGGTTAGCATGTTATCCCATTTCACTTTGTAGTATTGACTGAGTTATCCAATATGCCAAGTTATCTAGTGTATGTCGAGCTCTCTAGTGTATACTGAGTTATGCAATATTTGTTGAGTGTTCCTTCATGTGTTGAGGAAGCCTATTATTTGTTGATGCTTAGTTCCTCCTTTTGTCAAGTTGTCTATATTTTGGTTCTTAATTGAAGCCAACTTGCGTGTTTAATTTTGATCATGAATTTATTGATAGTATCTTGTCTTGGAATGTGTGCAAAAAAATTTAAGGTTGGCCTCTCTACTATGTAATGTTCTAGAATCTTTTGTAAGTCATTTTGACAAGTATAAATAAGGTGTTTAGGAGTAGAAGTTGGAGAAGAACTTATAGGATGGAGAAAGTTTGATGCATATGTTTTTGGAAATGCGAATTTAAATTTGGATCATGGATCTTGAGTGTATTTTGTATCTGGTCATAACCCAAAAGGCCTTAGAACTGGGCACATGTATGTTGATTACTTCAAAATTAAATAAAAGTGTTTCATTTTCTCTCTTTGTGTTATTTCTTTCATTTTGGTAACTCTTCAAGCTAGTTTGGATTACTGAGTGTGCCTTTGGCCCTAGTTCTTTGTTCAATCCTTGTGTCTTGATGTTTATCAACTATGGTCTTTCCATTAGCAACTTGTCTTCTTCAACATCTTCATCAACTTAATAATTTGAACCACTAGTTTTTCTGGTTTTCTTGGAACAGATTATGGAATATGTTAAAGAAATATTTGAAGACCTTCTCATTACATTATCCATAGACTAATGGAAAAATAGAGTTAGTGGATTTGTATTTAAAAAATTTGTTGGGATGTTTGGATGGAGATATGCTAGCAAGATAGAATTTCAGTTTTCAAGAACTAAAATTTGCATATAATAAATATGTCAACAATAGTACTAGTAAATCATGATTCCAGATTCTATATACCCAATACAAGGTTAAGAAAGATGAGAAAAGAAGATATAAGGAATTCCACATTGGGCATGACATCATGGTTCACTTGATGGTTGAGAGATTTCTAAAAGGTACTTATAACAAGTTTAAAATGAAGAAAATTTGACCAGTCAATATACTGAAGATGTGTGATTCATAAAATGCATATAAAATAGACTTGCATAGTGAACTCAATATTTCACCTGTATTTTAAGATTTTAGATTTGATAGAGTATCATTAAGGATGAGGTTTCAAATCATCACTAGTGTCTAATGCAAAAGAATCATAGGTGTAAGGAAATCTTGCATTATTAAAAAATATTGCTATGTCTATCTTTGGAATAAGGGTTTCTCTTGTCTATAATTTATATTCGTGGAGACTTTATATTTTTGTAAGTTGTTCATATGATATTAGAATGTTCTAATTTCATAGGTTGAGTTTCAACTTAGATGTATCAACTTGTTGGTTGAGTTTCATTACCATATCATATGTATTGGTAAAAATATTTTAGATACTTGGTATGAATATTTGGTATAAAACTTTAGGCTTAATTTTGATGGCCTTAGAGGCTCCAAAACAAGGTCAAACCTTGGATAACATATGCTTATGCAATTAGCCACTACATAAGTGAGGTTTCTGTTTCTGAAAAGGAGTTATAATAGCCAATCAAGTAAACTTCTTTGTAATATATGGTCTCTAGAAGTTTGGCTACCCAAAAATATAATTTTGAAATTGGCACAATATGATTCTACCTAATAAAATGCACTAAAATAATATATTTTTTGGGCTGGTAGATCCCAAGAGTTGCAAATAAGTGACTAGAACCTTCCTAGGTGATGGAAATGCCTATAAAAGAAAGGCTTGTAGGTTGTCTAGGTCAATTCTGAGTGGTATTTCACAACTTTATCTTGCTAGGTATTGTAAGGAAGGCACACATGTGGCTTTTCATATTGTATTTTTAAATTTTGATATTCTATAATTTTGGAGATGACAAGAAGCCCATTTTAGTTCTTATGAAATTGTTGTTGTTTCTCTATCATATATTATATATTTGTAACATTAAGGGGATAACCCTTGATTATAATGATGGTTATGTTTATTTTGGTGAATTTACAAATCCTAAGACAAAAGTTAATTCGCACCTCAAAATTGTCAATTATCTCATGATGAATATTTGAACTATACTATGTCTGATGAGTATGTTCTTGATTCTGATGGCCTTAAAAGTGGTGCAAAAGTGAAAGTAAAAGTAGTGAAATCTTCCCTTGAGGTTGATAATGGGAAACAAAGATTCCCTTAATCTCTAGACTCTTCTTATGCAAAAATAATAACTAACAAAGATATTGAAAGTAGTGAGGGTAAGGTTATGTAGCTCCTACTTCTTCATGAATCTCATATGGAATTTCTTGTTGATATACATATAGGAAAATAAATGTGCTTTGAGAAAAGATTTCATTTTTATAATAGTGTAAATATAGGAAATAGTGTTAAAGAGACTATGAGAAACCCATGTAGTCTAGTGTAGGTAGATCCTAAGATGAATCTTTTGAAGGATGAGTGTATTCTAACCCCCAATATGCATAATGAGGACACAATTCTTTCTAGTACATATGACCTTGCCAAAGGGATTAAGTAATTAAATGGGGGGCACACAGAAAAAATTAAAACATTAAAGGATGACATGGCAAGAGTGCACAAATAATCAAGGGCAGTTGTGGTGTTCAACTATATGTAATGCAAAATAGCTTTGTTGGAATTAAGAAATCAAATTTCTAGGTAGACTCTATCCAAGTTCTATCAAAGGCTACCTCCAATTCCCTTATTGGTAGGGTAAATTTAAAGTAGAGGATGATCCATTTTTTAGTGGCCTTTGGTTATCTTATTGTTCGAGCTACAAAACTATATAACAAGGATAAAGACATGATGCTACCATTGATAATTTCATTATTAGGGTTCACTATATCAATGATGACATCGTACAAAAGATTGTAAATCTCATGAAAAATCTATAAGGTTTCTTTGGTTGTATCCCCTATTTTTTGGTTGCACTGTTTACATTGTCTTGTTTATTATTGGTTTCTTCTTTTTGCACTCTTTTGTTGTAATATGGTTTTAGGTTCCTTGAAAAATAATTTTCCTTTAATCAGAAACACTTTCTTAAGAACATCCTCATTGTACATGGATCAATGTGAGATAATTAGAGGTTCAAGAATGGAGTACATTTAAGGCCACGACCAAAGCATTTCCTTAAGATAAAGCATCACACTTTTATATGGATTTTAAAATGACCATGATATATCTATGAACACATGATGCTAACTCATAGAATATTTTAGTATTAATATACTAGGAAGTTCATTTTTTTAGGATAGTGGACCTTGACAAAAGCATAATGATTCAATGAATTATGGTAATCTCAATATTTGGTATGGACATGTAGTCTTATATAAAAGCATGCAAAGTCATATATGGATTACATTTTCTTGACCCAAAGATGACAACAAACAATATTTCAACATTTTAAACTTGAGTTCACCAATATGGGTATACCAAAAAATGGCAATGATGGATAAAAGGAGAGAGAAGATTATTATGATAAAGGAAGGTTGGAATTCCCTACCATTATAACACACAAGCTAGAATTTAGATAACTCTTCATAATGAATGGAAACAATGACTAACTTTTAGTTTTTTGAATAAGTGCTTGTTAGACCTTTTAATATGGTGAGTAATGCTAGCATGACACACAGTCTAGCTCCACATTAAATGCTCATAGGCACTTACGAAGGTTATGGTCCAAACTTATGAGCACATTGCATCAACATTGCCACAACCCTACAAACATAATGAGCCACCTAAATTTTGGTCCTTGATAGACATAACAACAACACCAACACATAACCAACACACTAAATGATGAAAAATAATAACTAATATAATTTTTATTGAAATTCTAAGATATTTTGAAAACCTAATTTACCTAAAATACAATATAAAAATATTATATTTCATTGCATTTTTTAAATTAAAAATAGAATTACCTTTGATAAACAATAATTATATCATCTCTAATTTTATAATTATTTTATTTTAATACTATTATATGCAAACATAAATCATAAGATGGAAAATTGTAAATACATATTGTCCATTACCCATCTTTTTCTATATGAACACACAAATTATGTGAAAGAAAGAGTCTAGTTCATATTCTAAGTTGTCATCTATATCTGTATTTATATCTATATTTATATCTATATACTGCTTACCAAGAAATACTGAAAAACTATTTTAATGTTTTTATTACGCAAAGTTCCTAAGTTTAATTTTGTCGAAGAAGTCAAAGGATCATATATGTGGGGACATTTTAAATTAAAAATGAGGAAAGTTCTTAATACAATTTGCGTACGCGCTTTTGATTATTTTATTTGTATTTTCACCCTTACCTCGAAACGTTAAAACTCATCGTACTTTCGAAGGAGATAATCCAAACGCATGCATGTTTCAATATATGTTATCTATTAATGGAGATAAGTATATAAATTTCCAAGCCAGTCAAGCATCGGTCGCATGGCATAAAATATTCCACAAACTGGAGTCTTATTTAATATCTGAAAGGTTTCTTCTTGCTTTGTTCGAGGAAGACAAGTTCCACTCGCTGCAAATGTATATATTCTAAATTTCAGCTCTTCTATATCACATTACATCAATGTTTCATTTTACTATTCCTCAAATTACATCGATAAAATAATTATAAGATAATCACGTCTTCTATCTATTCCTACGTAATGCATTTGGCATTATGAATTTTTCTTCTTGTCATTATAAATAGAGACGCGAGGATATTTTATTTGTATCTTTCCCCAAAGAGACCCGGGATTCTTACGTTGTTGAGTAGAAAATTGTACGCTATTCATATTTACAGTAATGGTTTTCATAATCTGGTAATCCATGCATTTCTCTTTATTCAACGTGCAGGAAAAGATATTTTATAACGGTGGACTATTTGACTTGAGTGCTGGTTTGATGAGCTGGAGTTTCATTTTTATTATTACTTCTATCACCTACCAACTAATCTTTCTCCATCAATTACGTTACAGAAATTTGTAACTCTAGGCATTAAAGCGGTTGGATCCAATTAGCTCGTGTTAAAGAAGGCAGATTGCCGCTATCAATTAGGAAAGAGTCATTTGTCGTTGATGTATGCATTATCGCTATGTTTAACATTCATTTATCGTTACCTTCACCTCCTAATTACTGTCATAAACGGTCTCAAAAAATGATTTCACATGTATTCATAACTGATCACACATGTACTAATAGCTGATTATCTTTTATTTTTCTTGGTTGCTGATTAGTCCAATTGTGCAAAAAGTACCATAGCAGTCATTGGGGGTCTTAATGGTAGGTATCTAGCAAACATTTTGAAATGACATTTTTAGACCACCTCATGCTCTGTATGAGTTCTACAAAGAGCTCTATAAGTGTGAGAAAGTCAAAATGTTAACTCTTCACTCACCTACAAAGGTTCACCGAAAAAATCAGCAAATTTTGATATATAGATTAGAAGCTATAATTGTGTGAAGTTAGCTAGACCGACTACTAGATCAATGATAATTTTAAAATGACATTGTTTTATATTTGTGGTCTTCCAAATAAAATTATCACTTACTTAACACTTATATAGTATCAAATTTCTCATTTGTCAATATAATTAGTAACAAAATATAGTGGGAGATCGTAGTAAAATACAACATGAAGAGAATGTCATTGGATCCTAGTCATTTGTCTATTAATAATACATAACCAATTGATTTTATAGTATTAGGAATAAGATATTTAATGATTAATATTCTTTTCAAAAATTAATTGTATAATATTCTTATAAATAAAAATAAATAAATAAATAAATAATATCAATAAATTGTTTTACTAATCTAAGAAATTACAAGAGCTTCTAATCAAATGATCAAGAATCAAATTAAGTGATGATGATGAATGAATTGTACTTGTTTCATTACAAAGAGGTCTTTGATACAACCAAAGACTTCTAAAAACTCTTGAAAAACAAGAATTATGAAAAATAAAACATAAAATAGAACGAAAAATTAAAAGTATAAAATTACAAAAAAAGAAAAGAAAAAAGAAAAATTAAATATTACTAAGATAACTTATATGTACACAACAATTATGCACTATCACTAGATATCTTAAATTTTGTGATATCTCATTACCTTAGCCAAGTAAATTCACAAATGAGCTATGATAAAAAAATATGACTAGCATACATAACAAACCAAAATCATGTATTGGTATAATAGTGTTTTTGTTGTCTGCATAGAGAAGGTGGTGTGACCATGTTCCATTAAAGGTAACATCTTTCCATATTTCATTTAATCATTAGTCTGTAATTATTTTCTATGAAATAACTCATATATAGATTTACAAATTTCATTTATCATCTTGATGCAAAAACATCATAGGTGTAAGAGAAATCTTGCATCAACCAAAAATATTTCATTTCAGTTGTTTGAATTAGGGTTGTCTTAATGCAGAATTATTGTCTATGGAAGCTCACTACTTAGCAAGTTAGTGATACGAGCTCAAAATATCCTAATTTCATAGAGAGATGTTCAATTTTGAAATATTAGCCTACTAGTTGAGGCTTGGTGTCATATCATGACTATTCACCGACTTATTGCAAATTTTTTTAGTGTTCAATTTTCATATAAAAACTTCAAGCTCACCGTTCAAGGCCTAAACTATTAGAAACAATAGTCCACCAACATAACTGAGGGAGGGGGGAGGGGTGAATTAGTTATTTGAAAATTAAAACATTTATCTTCTTTAAACAAACTTAACCATTCAACCAAAGTAAACAACAATCACAATAAGATGCACATAGACAATTACACCAGATATGTTAACTAGGCAAAACCTTGATCAGGGGGAAAATTTTTATAGGAATTATGCCCACAAGATGATGTACGAATATAAGGAAGATGAACCCTATTAGGAGCCTATTGCAACATTTAGTACATAGAGTCCATGTTAGGAGACTTTGAATCCTTGTTAGGAGTGTGCCAACCCTATTAGGAGTTAATAGTACAATGTATGCAAGAAGAGCCCACTGCCCAAACATGCAATTTCAACTACAAGAAGAGCTCACTACTCAAACATACAATTTACTATTATGTTCATCTTTCCTTTGTTCTTTCAATTGAACCAATTACAGTCAAACCTTGTAGACTAGGTCACAAACCTTGGATCCAAATATCAAACCTCAAATCACTCAACAAAACCTTGGCAATGAAGTTTACTTCACTTCCACACTACTCTGCTCAACTTTTCATTCTACTCTTATTGTTGCTTACCATCAATTCCAATCCATGTCATGATAAAGGAAAATGTCCTTCCTTTATACCGAATCTACGTAAAAAAATTCCTTGATTTGGCTATTAGACCGTCTCAATTAATAATTATAGGACCACATTAAGAACACATTACACTTAGCAATAGCATTAATCTTTTTCCCTACAACTTGAATAACTTTTCATACACACAATATTATGAAAAGAAAATTTAGTCACATCATCATCATGTCTTCTTCATGTCCTCAACCTCGATCCTAAGAATATCAAATCTACTAAGAGATATAACAAGTTTACCAAAACATGATTTTGTAAACTCTATCTCAGAATAGACATCACCAAACTTACATAACTTCTTCTAGACTTATCATTTCTTCTTCCAACATTAACTGCATATACCAGATACTTAGAAGTATCTCCCATAACTTTAGATAGTTATAATACTCAACTAGTTTTCTGTACCAACTTGATCTTCCCACTATTCTTTTGTTAGATAACACAAAAAATTGCTATGGTGACATCAATGATAAACTCAGTCATGAATGTAACATATCATCATAGTAACATATCTACAATACTTCCCCATAGGAATATCATCAGCATTCATGCTTACAAAAAACTCCCCCTTTGGCATTGATGGCAACATAGATGAAAGACATATAGTTCCAAGAATACCAACAAAAGACTATTCATCTTTTCAAATCCTCTTCATCAATCATTCTCCCCCATTGATATACCACAATGTACTTTCTATCAAATTTTCATTCTATGTTGTACTTCTTTGTAACATACTATATTCATGTAAAACTTCTTCAACTATCATGCGTACTATTTTTCTATGCTATTTTCATGCTAAACATCTCCCCCATTGACATCAATGTCAAAGGTTTCAGCAACCAACTTTACTACATCAAACTTTGCAACTGATTCTTACTTAGCTCAAGTGTTTAAAGACATTGTTCAAAATAACATCTAGCAAAAATCCTAGATGACTCTATCCATCACAAATACTCCTCGATATAGGAAGCATTACCATTTAGTCTAGATAACAATTGTGCTCTATTACACTGGGCTAATGCTCTCTTGCATCTTCTACTCTAATGTAAGAAGGGGCATAACCCCAAGCATACCTCACAAATAATCAAAATTCTATTTGGGAAGAGGCTTAGTGAATATATTTGCAATCTATTTTTAAGTGCTCACATACTCCAATGTAATTTCCTTTTGTGGAACTTTCTCTCTCAACATACTTAATAGAACTGTGCTTGGTCATAGAAGGCAACACTAGATTCTTAGACATATTTTCCATGCCTGGATTGTCACAATGTATGATAACATGTTCATTGATTTCTATCAGGTTATACCCTTCATCTAGATGACTTGATTGTAATTGCATGAAAGCACAAACCTATGTCACTATTTGTGATATCTAATAGGGTTACAGCTAAAAGGGTTTTGGCCAAAATGTGTATGACAATCTACACATGGTGCTTTTCTACGCTGACATGGCAAGGGGGGTTATGGTCGAAACCCTTTCAGCCAAAAGGGTTTTGGCTGAAACCTCGGTGGATTTATAAAAACTAAAAGATTGCTTGTCGGTAGTCATTTCACTATTGCAATTTTCAAGTGGTTAGAGTGTTTCCACTCTAACATGTAAGTGTATTTTTAGTATTTTGTTTATGTTTTTTAGTTATTATCTGTTAGCATTAAATAAATAAATTATTTTTAAGTGTTTTAATAATTAAATTAATTATATTTTAAGTGTTCTTTTAGAAGTTTATTATTTAGGCTAGTTAATTTTCTTTATATAGTTAGATCTTGATATATTAAAGATAAAAAACTATATAGTATTTATTAATTAAATATGTACATTTAATTATAAATGTAGATTTTACACGATCAAACATATAAAATTCAAGTTGAGACTTAGATAACTAAAGTAATTACACTTCATAAAACATTAACATAGTACAAACCTATATAGATAACTAACATACAACTTGAAACATTAGGTAGAACTAAACTATAATAAGTTCTAGTTGTTCAAACTTAAAAACATAAAATTTAACCAACTTCAAACTTAGAAAACTTGGAAACTATAATAACATGCACATGAAATTTTGAAAACTTGTTAAGACCTCAAGATAGCTAAAAATTAGTTACATTTTAGAAAACATTAACATAGTAAACCTATATGTACTAAATAATATACATGTATATTTTTTGTTCAAATACATGAGCTAGATTTATTGAATAACATGTGCATATTTTTAGTTACATTCAACATTGTACATATTTCTATACATTCATGTTTTAAATTAAATTTAACTTTTAGTTTTATATGTACTTATGTATGTATATCTTAACTCTACATTTATAGATAAAGATCTTTGCATATATCATCATGGCATCTAGTACTAGTGGAGCACCTATGTCCTTAGGGGAGGCTAGTGTTCAGGGAGTGGGTCATAGTGTTGAGTTAGGCACAACACATAGACCGACATCATCTTCTGACAAGAGACAAGTTTTCATTATAGATACTATTACTAGGTTATCTCATGCTCTCAACTATCTTGATTCTACATTGTTGGCTTCTACCACTCTCCCTAATAGGGAGAAGATTATTTCTATTAGAGATGAGTTGTGCTAGATAATCGAGATGATCTCTACATACAACCCATTTGATGATATTAGTATTGAGACATTTTACTCTTACCTTTCTTATAGTGTCACTCACACTATAAAGTATACACAGATTGATGGTGAGGTCCCCATGACTATGGTGAAGACTACATTTTCCTTTTATACAAATAAAACTAAGGTTAGAGGTTATTTAGTGAAAAATTGTATAGATCAGATCATTGCCCCATTTATATATCCTTGGTGGTTAGCTACGCATCACAAGTGGCCATAGAAGGATGAGTTTCCTCTTTATTTCTGCAAACAATTATTTGCAAAATTTTATTTACATCATGATGCCGATTATACAAATTTTTCAAGTCATCCTAGATAGGGCCTCACCCAATTTATAGAGAGATTTAGACCTATAGACACCCTTACACCCATTAATAAATAGGCAATGGTAGTTCCAAACCTTTTGGTCATGTTGAGAGGTCCACAGATGATTGTTGTGGGTTCAACTATTCCTAATGATACAGTCAAGAGTCAAATATTTTCTAGCATTGCCATAGTTGCCACACACTTAAAGGAGATATCTTCAGATAGATGTGACAGATATATGTTACAATCTCATGGTCTCATTTTGATAGGTGCATCCTCTAGCATAGGAGTTGATGATCAGCATGAGATAGCATATATACTATCGCTACTAGAGGTTTCAACTATATGAGATGTGAATAAAATGTGTTGTATGGCATCTTATTTAGCATTTGATATTCTTAGTTCATATCAGGCCTTGTTGATAGTCATAGGGAATCCTCTTTGTGACGTTAGTGGACACATCAACCATATTTTTTCATGCACAATAGGATCACAACCCTCACAAAGACAAGAGAATATCCCTACACATTCTACAACACCTACTCCTATAGAGGGGCATATAGCACTTGTCCCCACAACACCTGTCCCCATACCTACTCAGGATCTTGTAGCACCAACTCCTGCAAAGGGCCATACAATACTTGTCCCCACACCTACTCAAGATCCTATAGCACTTGCTCCTACATAGCTTGGCATTAGAGAACTTGTATTTCATGATTTAGATATTACTCTATCACTACATGATGCTATGGTAAATATTGTAAATTTATATATGTTTATATTTATTTGTTACTATAATTGACACATGTATACAATTTTTTTAGTGTACTCAAGATCTTTTATATGTATGTACTTAGGTCTATACATACATATTCTTGAGCGATTCAATTTAACTTGTGTACATGTACATGTGTGTTTTATAGGGTCTTAGTGATAGTCTATTGCATTTTGGAGATATTCAGACCCCGATAGATCCTGCACGACATGAGTCATAGGTATGTTATGTATTCTTTATTATATATTTGATAGATATATATTGTACATATGATATAATACATGCACATATACATGTATAATTTTATAAGTATACAAATTTCTTTTATTTGACATAGGGTTCACATCTAGATCATAGAGCCTTTTGGGGTTAGGGATCAAGAGGGGGATATGGTTGATCTTAGTTTACATGTCTATTTCATTGATAGTGGGATATATATATATATATATATATATATATATAATATGGAGATGTATGTTATTTTAGATGCATGTGTTATTTTATATACTTTAATATGAATATGTATGTTATTTGTAATACATGTCTTATTTCAGGTACTTTTATACATATGCCCATGTTATTTCAGATACATTTGATACATGTGGTATTTTAGAGACATTTGATGTGGTATTTTGGAGACATCTTATATGGTATTTTGGATACATTTTACATGGGTACATACATTATTTCATAGATGTTTTATTTTATATAAATGTACATATTATGTTCATGTCTTATGTTCATGTTGAATGCATGTCTATTTTCAATATTCATATTTTCATTTCACAGACCATTTGTTATTGTGTAATGTACGGGTTACAATATTTAATCAATAAATTTAATACATATTTAAGAACATAAAGAGTACTAGTTAATGTCTTAATCTTTTATGTTTATATATGTGTTATTCATGTTTCTGTATATACATTATTCATCTTAATGGCTTAATCTAAGTGTAATTAACTATATTTAATGGCATGTCTTAAGGAGAGATCCTAAATATAAGAATGTAGATTAAAATGTATTTTTGATTTCATATATACATGTATATATGTTCATGTTAAAAGTAGACATGTATGTTTTTAGTATTCATGTTTCTGTAAATGTTATTATTTTTAATACCTTAATCTAAGTATAATTAACTATATTTAATGACATATCTTAAGGGGAGATCCTAAATTATACATATATAAAAATGTAGATTAATGCACAAGTAAGAATATAACATATACATGTACATAAGAATATTTAAAGAGTATGACCTAAAGAATGCGTGTTACAACATTTAATTAATAAAAGTTAAAACATATAAGAACATAAAGATTATATACCTAAATACATAAGAGCATTAACAATCATAAGAAAACATAAACAATGCATATAAATACACACAAATACTAAAGGGGTTGTCTTAAGGAAAGGTCCTAAAAGGTGGTACTTAGAGGATGTCCTAATAGGTGGTCTTAAGGGGAGGTTAGGTAATAGGTAGTCCTAAGGGGAGGTCCTAAGAGGTTGTCCTAAGGGGAGGTCCTAAGAGGTTGTCTTGAATTAGAACATAAAGAGTACTAGTACTAAAGAATACGTGATGTGAACTACAACATTTAATCACTAAATTTAATACATATAAGAACATAAGGAATACATATGAACATAAAGAATGTAATACATGCTATTTAAGACTACATATTTAAGAACATAAAGAGTACTAGTAAATTATAAATGATGTGAACTACAACATTTAATCACTAAATTCAATACATATAAAAACACAAAGAATACCTATGAACATAAAGAATGTAATACATATTTTCAATATTCATATTTTTATTAATGTTTATGTACATGTTATTGATAAGAGCATAAAAACATATAGATAAGAACATATAAAGGGCATGACCTAAAGAATGCATATTAAAACATTTGATTAATAAAAATTAATATATAGAAGGACATCACGATTATATACAAACATAAAGAATGTATCATATAAGAACATAAAAATTATATACATAAATACATAAGAGCATTAACAATCATAAGAAAACATAAACAATGTATATAAATAGATAGAAACACTAAAGGGGTTCTCTTAAGGAGAGGTCGTAAAAGGTCTTACTAAGGGGATGTCCTAATAGGTGGTCTTAAGGGGATTTTAGGTAATAGGTAGTCCTAAGGGTAGGTCCTACGAGGTTGTCTTAAAGGGAGGTCCTAAGAGGTTGTCTAAAATTAGAACATAAAGAGTACTAGTACTAAAGAATTCATGATCTGAACTAAAAAATTCAATCACTAAATTTAATACATATAAGAATGTAAATAATACATACAAACATAAAGAATATAGTACGTGCTATTACAGAATACATATTTAAGAACATAAAGAGTACTAGTAAAGAATACATGATGTGAACTATAACATTTAATCACTAAATTTAATACATATAAGAACACAAAGAATACATATGAACATGAAGAATTTAATACATATTTTTAATATTCATATTTTTATTACTGTTTATGTACATGTTATTGATAAGAACATAAGAACATATAGATAAGAACATATAAAGGGTATGACCTAAAGAATGCATGTTACAACATTTAATTAATAACAGTTAATACAAATAAGAACATAAACATTATATACATAAATACATAAGAGCATTAACAATCATAAGAAAAAATAAACAATGTATATAAATACATACAAATACTAAAAGGGTTGTCTTAAAGAGAGGTCCTAAAAGGTGGTACTAAAGGGATTTCCTAAGAGGCAGTCTTAAGGAGAGGTTAGGTAATAGGTAGTCCTAAGGGGAGGTCCTAAGAGGTTGTCTTAAATTAGATATCCATGTCTAATTTAAATAAAAATAAATTGAAACACATGTAATTTTGCATATCCACGATAAATGATCCAATGTATACAACTTTATAAACAAATATCTTGTCACCATTAAATGTGAAATTATAAGAGCTATATAGACATAGGTAAACCAGAGCTCCACAAACATTGTATTGTTAGGATCCTCTATAGCTTTTATTATATCTAGAAATTTTGAATGTTCTTCAATAGATAGTTTCCACTTTTGATTTCCATCATGTCCTCTTCTTTGTATGGCTTCAAATTGTAACTTTGTTGCTATAACATGGTTACTGTAATGTAAAACTTTTCCTCTAGGTTTATATTCAATAAATTCAATACCACTATTAGTTACCCTTTTTTGTTCATAATATGTTTCTTCAATAACAACTGATCCAATTGGATATGACTGTTCATCAGCATCTATAGTTCCTCGTAGCAACTTGTGTTTTTCTTCTGTGCATCTTAAAAGATAATAGTCCAAATTTTCCACATTATCCGGTAAGGCTTAAACTGAACATATATCTCTTGCATGTATATAAAAAATAGATAAATATAAATTAATTTTAAAATGAATATACACATATATTAATTTATATATATGTATATGTACACAAACCTGCCATAACTAAATAAAAAATGTGCTCATAATCAGCTGAATATATACGATCATGAATGTCAATGTCAATGCCAACATATTCAAAAGGAGGCTTTCTAACTATCTCCTTCAAGTCCCAATGTGAAACATATCCATTCACAATATTTTCACATACACTCACTAGATTGTCCTTAATGCAGTGATCGCAAAAAACATGTTTTCTCTCTTACTTCAATTACTAGAGGTTTATAGTTTCTTGTAGTCATCACTTGATGTAAAGTTCTAATAATAGGAATCATTTGGAAATTTTAAAGATTAGATTGATCTATATCTGTTACAAATACGAAAAGTAATTGTCATATTTCAAAATAAATATTTTATAAAAAAAACTCAAGAATTTGAAAAATACATTAAAAATAAACATAAAGTTCACCTTTCACTTCTCAAAAGTAACGCTTATTGTATTTATTATCTCAAGTAGAAAAATGAAATTTACACCATTCAACAACTTGATTTGCACTCTCTATCCTATTTCCTATATGTACATACAACATGCATATATATAATTTAAAATATATGCTACTAGTTTTAAACATGCACATTAAATGCATATTTATCTGCAAGTTCATGTTGTTGAAGTGCTTGCTTTATACATGCTCCCACTCCATCATGGTCCCCTTTTTTGTGTCCACTTTCAAAGAAATTCCATAAAAACCTAACATTGGTTCTAGCATGTTGCATTGCTAACCAATTAAATTCTTTTGTAAATTTGAATTATCTTGCGAACATGAAATGATAAGTAGAAACAATTATCTATGTACATGTATCAAATCGAAATGGGCATGTACAAATAAATATAAGTTAAAATTAAATTAAATAAGTGTATAAGTTCATGTATACTAACCTACAAATCCATTAGACCAAATCTAGTGCTTTGAAACATTTATTCCATGGTTTTTAAGATCTTCAAAGAACATTGCAAAACAAAGAGCCACATAAATCCTATCATAAACTCTATCATAACTAATATAGAAGTGAACCTCTTTGATGATGATGCTTTCATTTTCATCCAACCTTTCTATCTCATCCACTTGAAATTGTGCATGTCTATAGGTCACTTGTACAAATATTGCAACTTGTTCAGAAATATAATATTGCCCTTGAAGCTCTATTTGAGGTGCAAATGTATAATTCTAAAAAAAAAATACAATTGAAAGAATATGACCGGGTGGAAAACAATTTTTTGAATCATGAAACTATTTAGCTTGCTATCGTGCACCATGACAATGTTGGATATGTGGATATATCAATGGACGAAACTTGGTCATAAACTCATCATAATGAAATTCACTTTCCTTCAATACATGTTTTTTGTATTCATCCCCTATCTTATTTTGGTATGTCTCATATTCATATTTCATCCATGAAACTGGTGTCAATTCATTACTATTCTCAATTTGCATTGAAAATTTGTGTAAATCTACACAATCTTCACACAGAATTTTTATGCATTGCACTTTGAACTCATCTGAATCTTCTAATTTATCACATAATATGAACTTCATAAATTGTGTTGTACTACTAGGGATGACCAAGTTAGGATCAAGTGCTACCATAACTTTTTTATATGATTTCAAGTGTAGACCAAATTCAACATGATTTCAACAACAAGTTTCACACATCTTATTTATGCATACAAAGGAAGGATGCAAACTCTCAAGCATTCTTTGACATATTTTGACATTTGAAAATCCTTGCTTAAATATTTGAAATAATTCACTTTGAGTTATATCTATGAAATGTTTTGGATATTCAATTTTGGTCCCTATCTCTTGATCTTTAATTTGTATAGTATCACATCTATTAGAAGAAACACAAAAACATGTGGTCCAAAATTCAATAACTTGTCTTTTCACATCTTTAGAAATTCATTCTTTTCAAGGAACTCTACAAATTTTCACCCAATTATTCTCAATTTTATCATCTAGCATATTTCTACTTTGATATATCTCTGAATAGTTCTTCTCAATATATTTAGTACATCAAAAATTGCACGTACTTGTTTTCTATGTGACAATTTTCTACTAGATATCTAGTAGTCATCAATGTTCTATGTGCATTACTCAAATCACCTCCTCGAGTTGTTTTCTCAATTTTTTTATAAGTATTTTTCAAGTTTTCAACAATTATTTTATTAATATTATGCACATGGTTTTTCGTGTTATCAATACCCAACAACTTCAAAATAGGTCTCATATTTTTTCTGCTAAATAACTTGACAAATAATTGTGCCTATCCAAATATACTTTTATCATTGAAATATTCATCTCACATGTTTTGACAATGCTTTCTTATAGTTTTATTATTTATCATATCTTTAGATGAAAATTGGTTAAAAAGTATTTCCTCGTCAAAATCCATCAAATTTTGTATGCCTTTTAATTTTGTTCTATCATTAGAAGTGAAAATTTCTTCCTCTTCATTACTTTCATTCTCTTCATGAATCTAATCCTCTTCAAGAATTTCAGTAGGTTAGTTTTGGTTACATTTTGTATGACCTTTCATTTTGTCATCTCGTATTCTATCATATTTCCTTGATCTTTTCCTTTTACTACCCATTGAATACTTTAATCTATAGAAACAAAACATTTAATTTCAATTTCACTAAGTACCAGCTAATGCTACAATATAGAATACATAAAAATAAGTAGATGAAAATAAAAAACACCTTTTAAATATTTGGTCCTTTGTAGTTCTGATTAAATCCACGAAATAGCTGCTAAAAATGGCTTCAAAAATCACCGTTTTCTGAAAATGCTCTTTTATTTTTCACTATTCTCTATATTTATTGAAAAAAGTAAAAATAAATTTAATTTTATATGAAACTCCCAAATTAACTATGGGCGATTTGATAGGCCAACATGGGTTATGATTGAAATAGTTTTGGTTGAAAGTGTTACAACCAAAACAGTTTTGGTCATAACCATCTATGTGGCATCCTAAGTGGTAGCCACACGAGCACAAATAACAACTTTTGTAAACATATCACTTTGAAGGCCAATTTGACCTACTAAATTAAGTTTTAAAAAAAACTAAAACTATATTTTGTAGGTCTTGGAGTCAAGATTATGATCATATAATTATTTTATTATTTTAATTATGGATAATATGTTATAATTTGAAAATATTACAAGTAGGTGTTTTAAGATTCAAGAAGATGTCTATTCAAAAATAGAAAAAAATTAGTACATCATGTTCAATTTTTATTTATTTTTTAATGTTACACTAGAGGAGAGAGTCTTGTTCAAGAATATGTATTTTTTTTATAAAAATATGTAGATTTGATGGAAAAAGTTTGACAAGAGGAAAAAAACTATCAATTTCTAATAACTTTGACTTTGACCAATTATAACTTGAAATATTTTAGCTAAATTTCAATTTTTCTTTTTTGGTGCACTAGGTATACATGTCAGCTCTAACATATTCCATAATCAAACCAAAATATGATCATTTGCATGTATTTGTTTGATGGGAAAAAACTCTATATTTTCAGCATTTTAAAAAAAATTTAAAAATAGACTTTAAAAATTCAAAATTAAATAAAAATTTTGCTCAAATTTTTAGAAGAAATTACAGGCATAAACTTCATTCAATTTTACAAATTTTATTAGTTTACATCATCTTCAAATTCTAAACACAAATGCCACTTTGATGTTGTTAAAGTTGAAGAGTTTAAATTCTGATATCACTTTCCTTTATAAAAGGTGACACAGGTTTGTGCTTTTACCCAATAGTTGTTGCTACAACATATTCTACTTCTGCTATACTTTGTGATGTACAATCTTGGTTATTTCTTAGCCAAGAAACCAATCTATATCTAAGAATGAAGGCTCCACCACTAGTTCTCTTTTTATCATCCATACTACATGCCCAATATGCTTCAGTATAAGCACTTAGAGTTAAATCACTAGATCTATCATACCATAATCCGAACTCATATGTTCCCTTTAGATATCTAAATATCCTTTTGGCTATTGCATAATATTCTTCTTTGGGATCAACTTGGAATCTTTCAACATTTCCAACTGTATTTGCTATATCCAACCTTGTGTGAGTCAGATATTGCACATCAATAGATGTCTACAGAAAGTCCTTGAGAAGATGTTTTAGCTTAAGGTATGATGCCTTAGAGGGAGCCCAACAAGAAGAATAGTACACATAAGTAGCAGCAAGCACTTTGGAACATATTTAAAACTTTCCCACAAGTGAGAGGGGCTTATTGATCCAATACTCTAGCTTCTTCTTAATTCGAGCAAGTGCAACATTCCACATCTCCATAGGAGATGCTTGGAAAGAAAATGGAATGCCTAAAAATTTAAAAATTTCATCATGTTGGATTCATTTCCATCCATATTTTCCCAACCAATGAGGCCTAGGAAAAAAAGATTTATGATAGTAGACCCTGAAGTAAGGAAAAAAGTATCTAAACATTGCAAAGAATTAGCAATATTCTCTTCATCCTCAATCAAAGTGAGAAAAGAATCATCTGAAAAATGGGCATTGGGAATCTTAGTGAATTTATTATGGTAAAGAAATACCATGCACCAGACCTCGGGAAATGGCATTGGCCAACAGATAGCCAAAGCCCTCGGCTACCAAAACATAGAGAGAAGGTGCAAGAGGATCAAACCTTGATGAATAGATCTAAAGAGCCCAAAATCTTTAGACTGATGACCATTAATGGTGATGCAAGAAGAGTTATCCCCAAAAAGAATCTGCACTAATGAACAAAATACTGGGTCGAAGCCTAGAGCTTGAAGCATAGCTAAAATAAAGGTCCATTCTATTTGATCGTATGCTTTGGAAAAATAAATCTTCAAGAATAGGGGCCTTTGTTTGGAATCTTTGGCCCATTCCATCCCTTCCTAGATAGAAATAATGTTGTCCAAGATATAACAAGACTTGATAGAACCAATTTGTTTAGGACAAACAATCTGAGGGAGCAAATGATGAATTTTTAGAGAGAGAGAGAGAGACTTGGCAATGATCTTGTGGGAGACATTTAATGAAGTTATGGATGTCCAATTACAAATTTCTTAAGGATTACCAACTTTAGGTATGAATTGTATATTCCATTTGTTAATGATGTCACCCAATGGATTTGAAATGTATGCTTCATGATAAACATGAAGAAAATTGGAGCCAATGTCATCACAAAGCACTATGTAGAACTCATAAGGGAAGCCATCATATCGAAGGGTTTTATCATCAACCATGGAAAGGATAACTTACTTTAAATCTACAAGAATTAGCTTTTTCTCACAATAGGCATATTGTTCAGGAGCAACCATATTAGGAGTAACATCAAGGCAAGCTCGCAGTGCTTGATCACATGCAATAGAGGGCCATTGAGATATAAAAACATGCTCATAATGATGCATAAAAGACTAGAGAATATTCAGCTCATTGGTGAAAACTTTCTCATTTTCTCAGATGTGTTTAATACCCACCACAAAATGTTGAGCCCTCATAGAACTAAAAAATTTCTTGGAAGCCTAATCACCAACCTCCACCCAATCGAGATGGACCTTGATCTAAGCTCCATGAGCAACATAGTTATCTTCAAACTATTTCTAGTGTCCAAGATTGGAAAGCCAAACCTAGAGATTTGTATCAAACTAATTCATGGAAAGAGCCTCAGAGGCCATATGTAGATCAAGAGTAGTGGCTTCATATGATCTTCTATGGTACATAGCAAGTTTTCTACTATAAATGCAAATAAAACTTGTAGTACAGAGGATAGTGCCATTCCACTATTGAATCCATCCAACATGGGTGTGGGGCCAAGGTTCAAGATTCCAAAAACATAGAATGTGAGCAATAGTTGGTAGATGAGCCACCAAAGAGGTGTTGAAGTAAAGCAGGGTGTTACTCGGGTGAGGTTGAGCTATCTACCAAGTGGTAGAATATAGAATGGGGAAGTGGTCTAAAAATGTCACATCAGGTAGGGGAGTGATAGGTAGGGCATACTTTCAAATGAGAAAAGGAAAAAAAGGACTGCATATAAATCATAGCCCTGTCAAGTCTCTTCAAAACTTTATCTGACCTAGCTCAAAAATTTGACCAACTGTGCCAAATCCCATCTAGGCAATGATGAGTAACATTAGGATCATAAAGGCCTAATTTTTTCTAGATGTAAAACTAGGCCTCCCATTCACCAATTGCCCACCTAAAGGGTAGAAGGCCTTGTTTCTTAGAGGCTACGTCAACCATGTTAAAGTCCTAAAAAAATCCATGTCACAGGTGGAAAATGATCTACCAACCAACACCACATATGCGAATGCTCAATAGGATCATTGGGAGCATAAATTTTAACAATACCAAGACAATGATTCTAAAAAGACGATAGGATCCAAATCAACCTATAAAAAGGGTCAGAACCATGCAAAACAATAGAGGAAATTAAATGAGGAGGAAGAGTAACAACACCACCTCAACTAGCTTCATATTGAGAAGAAAAAACAACACTATCTAGCCAAATAACATCACAAGCTGAGGAGAGAAGAAATCTAGCAACTTTAACTTCTTTGAAACAAAGAACATCAAGATCAAACTGACACTTGGTATCATAAACAAAATATTTTCTAGGGAGGTCTATTAGCCCCTACACATTCCATGAAAGGAAATTCATGGAAAACCAACTTGCATGTCATCCTCTTCCCCTAGAGAGGAGAAACTATCATACAAAAAAGAGGGAGACTCAAAAGAGGGGTCATCACTAGCTATGACCCTTCAAAGTTTCTCCCCATTGTTAAAAAACTCCTCACAACCATCTAGGCTATGAGACCATTTTAACTTTTTCTGGAGGATCATCAATTCTACTTGTGGTGTGTAAGTCCAAAGTGGACATGGACTAGGGTTAGGAACCCCTAGTGTCCCCTAGCCTCCATGGTTTGAAATAAGAGTCAAAGGGAGTAATGGAGCAATGGAGTCAATTGGTATCTAGCTTGAGCTAGGTTTATCATGAGCCATAAGTAAAGAGCTCACTTTAGCCATAGTCAAACCCTTCTCTTTTTTCACCACCTTAGTCCATTCATCTATCTTGGTAGCTAGATTAGGATTGGTTTCTAAAGTTAAGGGATAGTTATAGTCCAACAAGGGACAATTCCTAATCTTATGCTTAGCTAACTAGCACCGATAATAGGTATTCAGAAGGTTGAGGTATAGCACCTTTTGAGTAAAGGTGGTACCACCAATCTAGAATTCAACTAAATCTTTGAGGCCCCTAGACAAGTTGACCTCAACACAAATCCTACATTGGGGATGAGCATTGAAAAATTTGTCTAGTTCAAGGCACAAAAATTTACTAATGGTTGTGAGATAGTGGGTAAAAAAGGCCATCAAGGAATGGGAAGCCCGAGAAACTCCACCTAAACATGCAACGTAAACTTGTAATCATTAGAAACAACAAAATCTCATGACCAACATTGAAAAATCAAGAGAGATGACCTAACAGTCTGGGGCCCTCACACAAAAACATGTTTAGCTTGGCCTTTATTGCCAAAGAAAAAAAGAAAATAGCCTTTGGCAAGGCTTTGAACACCTTCAAGGTGGACATCCTAAGGTACCCAAACCTTGGAAACCTATTCCCACAACATACTTTCAAAAGGAGTACGACCCACAAAATACCCAATAAGTGTTTTCTACTCTAACCATATGCATGCACTATCAAATTCCTTGGCATTAAAAATAATATTAGGCGAGAAATAATCTCATGAAACACCTTGAGAAAAAACTTGCATAGGAGTTTGGTCGATGGAGCCATTATCTCCAGTAGCAACATAAACTCTAGCATGAGCATCAACTACTAGGCTAGAGAAGGCTGAACTCATTATAACTGAGATCTTATACCCAAAGTAAATGTGGTATAAAAATCAATAGAAATTGACAAGGATTTAGACAGAGGCCATACAAACTGTAGTAGAGCTCATTTTCCATGAAAGTTAAATAAAACTTTTCACAGCTTAGTGAACCCATAAAATTTTTATCATCATGCATGCATTCATAAGATTATGCACTCACTTAAAAATTCTAGGCTACTATCAAATCAATTTGTAGAAATATAATCATGAAATTTAACAAATTCAGCAAAACACTTCACACAATGATAGTATTTTTCACACTTCTAAAGTGATGTCCTATGAAAGGCCAACCCTGTTAAAGGTTACAATACATACTATTAAATATGACCCTATTTAAGGATTACAATCACCATGTTAGGAGTGAGCCTTGTTAGAGGACTTTAGACCATTCACTTGGAATGTCACTCAGTTAAAGGATATGCAAATGACTACTAGGTCAATCTTAATACAAAGGATTTACCCTAAAATGATACACTTATTAGAGAGTAACAATAAGGCTTGATCTAACAACAACTTACAACTCCATTTGCAGATTATAGATCTCTATTTCATTCCTCCATTCTACTTGGCTTTCACACATTTTAGTTATGATAGCTTGTTCACCATTCTTCTTAACATGCCAATGTAGATTCTTAATTAGGTCATTGAGTGAAGCAACACCATTGACTCCTTATCTTCCTTATGTTCTCACACATGACAAACTTTGCTTTTGACCATCCATCACTATAAATAGAGTATTAAGATCTTTCTCCTTTCATTCTCCATCACCCAATTTAGGTTAAGACATATTAGGTAGGAATCAATGAATATACCCCTCATTCCATATCATTTATAGAAACTTCTCCTTCAATCCTCTTTGATTTTTTCTCAAAATGGTTTACCATGAATTATGTGCCACTAGATCATCAATCTTATCTTTCACCTAGTTCACATAATCCAAGAAAATAAACTTGTAGGCTTAGATCCATCAAATTCACGATCTTTCTAATAATGTTCTCACTCGACATTAAATTTCTTATGATGCTTGGCACAAATTGCATTACTCAACATCTTATGTAAAATCACTCAGCACAGACTAATTTTTATTACTGCTTGGCATCAACTAAATTTTACTTGGCATCTACTCTTTTTCTTGACATACACTAAAATAGACTTTTCCTCAGCTCCAACTAATTTTCTACTAAGCTTACACTGACTTTTCTCAGTACCTACTATCCATTCGATCAAGCTTGATAGAAAAACTTTATTTAACTTATTCTTCTAAACTTGCTTAGTGTAACCAACCTTTGCAACCTTAAGTAAATTATTAATCCACTATGATATCATTGTCTGAGCTAATTCTTGTAGTCTTTTTTATATTGTAACTCAACCTTTACATTACGTACTATTGTTACATCTTTTGATCAAATCCTCTTGATCAATCAAATAGGTAATAGTACTTAAATCATATAAGTAGTTGTCTTACTAGCAAATAGTAGGTTTGAGATTAGTGAAAAAACAATGATTGAAACACATTTATCATACTTGTATCAATCTATTTTCAACAATCTCCCTCTTTAGCATTGAAGGCAAACCAAGTTGATCAACCAAATTGACTAGGTCAAAACAGTAACACCAACAAAATACCAAAAAGAAAATAATTCTTGTATTGAAATCTTTCCCTCTACCAGAAAATTTCATCTTCTAAATAGGGTAAATTTTTTTGTTCTATGTAGACATTATCAACAAATACACTTTTTGACTCAGTAGTCAATATTTCTCCCTCATACCATTTGTTAGGATTTCTCCCTCTTTGAAAACAATACCAAAGACTTGTCATCTCAATATGAAGATATGAACTTCTTTAGTTTCTCTTGTATTACCTTTCTTGTGACTGATTTGTAGTTTCAGCACTTTGATTACTTTAGGCATATCCTAAAGTAAGATCCACTACATCAATCTATAATGTGTGGCAATCAACTTGTTTGATGCAGGGCACTCCTTTTGTTACTTAGATAGCCTTTTATAAGGATATCACCCCTAGTTTACCTCTTAGATACTCATGAGCATCCTTAGGTAATAATTTTGTGAAGATATCAGAAATTTTCTCTTTTGCATTGACATATTCCATCTTCACCTCTTTGTCTTGAACTAACTCTCTTATCCTCCAAACATATATATTTCATATTCTTGCTTCATTTCATTTGCAAACATGTTACATAAACCATCCTAACCTATGAATATGATATCATCAACAAAATTTTTAGATAACAAAATACCTTTTCCTTTCTTTTTTTTCACATATAGATTGTTGATATCATTAATCCAATTGGTATTTTGAAACACTATAGCTTCAAATTACTCAAATGGAAGAAAGATACATCTACGGGCAGCTACTTCCCATCTTCAACATACCTTTTTAAACATCAAGCTAAGTATAAGGCTAGACCCTTCTTCTACTCTAGGTTCTGCAAAACCTAGGTGGGTGGACCTCAGATTCACTTATATGGTACTAGTATTAAAACATACACTTGAATCCAACAAAGTAGATAAAAACCCAAAATCATCTAACACTTATGAAAAGATCTTAGACATGGAGTAGCTAATAACATGGCCAAAGAAATTGCTAAGCTAAGTGAGGGTATCACATTTTAGTTCTTCAACATTAAAATAAAAATACTTGATTAATGATGTTGATTTCAGAAAAATAATTTATATGAACAACATAACACTCTAATCCTATAGCTGATCAGTGCCTTGTGTATTGGGCAATCCCACAAAGCCCTAATACAAATCCTTGAAAGTCATTCACATATCCCATATATCAGGACTTCCTGATTTATCTATTGACCTTGTGAATCAGACATCTACAATCTTTATGAATCTCGTACTCGACCTATGCCTTCATGAGATCTAGAATCCTATGATGATGAATCAAGAATTTACATAACTCCTTGAGTCATAAGAAAAATAAATCAACATATACAACCAATAGATTGCAACTAAGTTTCATACCCTTTTTTCACAAAACACAAAAGACCACAAACAACATGAATGGGAGACAAGATATCAGAATGAAGACTAACTTGCTATGGCATTTTCATTCATTTTTTTGAAACAAATATGATAAGATGCATGAAAATTAAATGTAAAACTTCCTAACAGATCAAAACTATCTATATTCTTATTTCTTAATGTTCATTACAAGAAAAATTATTGAAAAATATGGTATCACAACACTGAGAAATTCCTCCAAAAATGGAACCCATGATCTCACAATAGAAACTACCAACCCTTACAATGGATGAGAAAGAGATAGATATAAAAGAAGAATGGAATCCTGGATCTAATTTGGAAGTGACAAGTATCCAGTTGAATCTTCATTCTTTGTAGTTGTAATACATCTTTCATCTTTCTACTCATGAAATCTAATTTGGATTTTATCATTGTTTTGTAGCAAAGTCAAAATATCTCTTCTTTAATGATAAAAACCATCACTACTAAAATATTTGAAATGCATTTAGAATGCTGAGAAAACCTCCATTTAACTATCTTAGATATGACAAATATTGCCTGTGATTGAATTCATGTTGCATTTTAGATTCAATTAGTTCATCATTTCACTAGAAATTAGATCTGAACAACCTCAATTGAATGAAACTAGAAATTGGGTACCTCGGACAAAACCTCAAAGAACTTGAACCAATGATCTCCTATGTGAAAACAAATCTCAAAAATGGAAAGTTTGTTTTCTCTTGATTCTAGTGATATATAATAGAGTTATATTCACTTATAAAAAATGCCTAAAATCTTAATTAGAAAATTAGGCTCACGTCAAAGCTTTAAGACTACATCTCCTTTCAAATATTTAATGCCTTCTAAAGTTTGAACTATATATTATAATTCAAATTTATTTAAAAAGGTCCTACACATTTAGAAATGGGAAACAATAAAAATATTATTTTTTATTCCTGTTCGATTTTGTCCTCCCTTTTCAATATAAGTCAAACATGTTTGACCAGCCCTACCACAT
Organism: Cupressus sempervirens; assembly: GCA_028749045.1. Classification (NCBI taxonomy): domain Eukaryota; kingdom Viridiplantae; phylum Streptophyta; class Pinopsida; order Cupressales; family Cupressaceae; genus Cupressus; species Cupressus sempervirens. The sequence goes on from CM053789.1 coordinate 294,199,437, forward strand.
GTCATGCTCTAATTTTCTAATTTTTCCTTAGTGACTTGACACCTGTCACCTAGGTGCCATGTGTCACCATCTCATTGGCCACATTTTTTGCCATGTCGTCAAGCCATATCATCGTTCCATGTCATTTCCATGTCATTGATCACTATGTTGCTATCCCAAATAGCATTTTTCCATGTCATTGTGGCATAGAAATATCATGACATGTGGCATTCTTCACCACCTTAGCACCTTAGTCAGTGTGCCAATCTAGAAACTTTTACCACTTGTCAATTTCTAATTGGTCCATCTTATTCAATCTAGCACCAAATCACTACCACATGTCATCCTTTCATTGGTGTCTATTCTAATACATGACTACCACATCAATTGGTTGCCATGTCATGGTTATATTCCTTGCATCTTTCCTCGGCAACATGGTGACAACTGTCTGACTTGCCACATGGCACGATGTTGTACATTTGGTCTATCTTGATCTAGCTGGCTCTATGTCACTGCCACTTGTTAATTCATAATTCATTAGAAATCCATGTCATTCCTTTCTCATCATTTTAGTTCAAAATTATACCTTTTACATCCTCTAACCATGGGTCCCACCATGTGAGCTACTCTAGCCTTAAAAGGTCTTGTTTCTTAAGAAAATATGTTAGTGTGCATTGGTGTATTTAAGAGTTAGAAACTAAGACTTCCCACTCAATGTGGGATAAACATCTAAACTTTTCTTTCCTTTTTTCTCCTCCTGTCAACATGATCTCTTCCTCCCTTGGATTTTGTTCATCAATATTCATCACCCAAGTAGCTAAAGGAGTTCATTATGTACTTCATTACATACCCGTGATTTTGACTTCTCCCATTGCTAAAGAAAATAATGGTCCCTTATCTTCTTGTAAACCTTGAAATACCTATGAAAAATGGCATCATGAGTTAGAAAAGCTTCATGGCTTTGCAAATTCAACTTTCCTTAGAGAATTTGAAGTACCACATGGTTGTCATGTTACTAAAAGAAGCTCTTACTAAATCCTTTGGAAACTCCAATTAGACCACATGGAAAGGTAAGTGACAAACAACTTTTCCATGGCCATCTCAATCTTAACTATTGCGATCTTACGTGCATTCCCCTAAGTTGCACTTGAGGGGGGGTGTTAGAGTAAATTATTATTATTTACACTTTACTTAAGTTTACTTAGGTTAAATGCATTTAGTTATTAGTTATCATCTAGGAGTTATTGACAACACGAGAGTTTGTTCCTTCCTTGCTATACTTATCCTCTCACCTAATTTGAGGATAATCCACCTTTTATGGACCTATGCTTAGTTGTCAACCTTATCTTCTAGCTCTTTCTAGCTTGTTCTACAAGCTTTCTTGAGGCCTTTATAAATAGGCTCTCCCATTACATTTTTGCACAACAATTTCATTTCTCATTGTTGTAATATATTCTCTCACTTTGTTGAGTTGCTCCAAGATCTTGTTCCTTCCTTCTTGGGTTTCTCTTCAGTAGGTTATTTGCATGCAAGTGATCTTAGCACACTGTGAATTTGACTTTCATCAACTTTTACATTAATGACCATGTCCCTATATAACCATAGCTTCATTCATGCAAGAAAATGAATGATTCATTGGCACATTCCTCCTTAGCTATAGATGCCTTTCATTTTCATTGCATGAGAAAGGGCCCTCATGGCTAGCAAATGGTCTTTTCCTTAGTGACATCTTCTCTTTGCTCTATTACAGGTAGCGCCAAAGTTTGAGTCTTTGTCTTGGTCAAATAAGGGAGGGAGAGGCTTGAAATTAAAAAGATTCTACCATAGTATTGCCCCATTCCTCCAATTTATCTCTATTTTTCCTTTTGTAGATCACAATGCTCATATTATTCTGATCCACACATATTGATCTTTATATGGATGGATTGTAGGATAAATATCTTTGTTTGAAGCTGAGTAATAAAGTTGTGATATATATAAATAAATGCAACATAAGCATTTTTTTAGAAAAATGATGGGAGATAATAATCAAATGGAAGACTCTAATTTTTCCCACATTAGGGCTTCATCATGTACTACCATCATTTATATCATCTTTGGATTTTGATTCTTTCATAAATTGAATCTATTCAAATCACTTTTGATTATCCTGAAAATCTCATGATGTCTTATCTTTCTGACGTGATTAGTCAGGCACCGAAATGGGTCTGGCTAAATTTTTTTTCATGTTTGAAAAACTAATCCTTTGACCATCTGACATTGACTGGAAACAAACTACATCATTTGTTCAACTTTTAAAACTTATTTCACTTCATTTTGCAACTTGTCAACTTTGTGTCAGAAGGTCATTTGACTAGCTTTAAAAACTAACAAAAATACCTGACCAAGCTCTAAAATCAAGCATATTAATTCTTTGTTGTATATATTTTTACCCTATCAAATATCATCTCATGAAAAATTCTCAATCAAAAGATATTGACTGTCAAAGTTGTCTTCTCAGAACTACTTGTGAGAACAAATGTTAGAAAATCATAAAACACATTTAGATTTGGCTTCAAAAACAAATCAAATTGAAACTCTAGGAAATGGAAACTGAGGCATTGGGTCTCTATCATAAGGATAGTATAAATCTTTGATTAGGGCTCATGAGAAATAACTAGATACTTTTGGTAAGCGTTCAAAGTGGACTACTTAGATTTTGCAATCTAGAAACACTTGTAGAAAAGTAGTTTTTGCAAATGGAATGAACCTGGGAAAGTGTGCAAACAATTTTTTCAAGATTTACAAACTAGTACACTTAAAATATTTTTAGAGAAAAACACAAGGGTGCAATCCATTCAATATCACCTATCATAGACTCATACTTATTACATCCCAAACAAGGGTGTCGATCAATTTGCACTTTATGACACCAATAAAACTTTACAATTTGCAAATAGAATGACGTTCAAAAATTAATCGAACAGATTCATCATAAGCTCAAAATTGAAACATAACAAGTCTTTGACCTTTGGAATGTAGTGAAAAATAAAAATTTTCATTCTGATCAACTGTATCAAAGATATAACAAGTCAATTAGGGCCTGCAAGAACTCTAGACAATTTGCGTCAGCATGACAATAATAAATGACCAACCTTGAGGGATTCAAAACCTAGTAAAAACACATCAAAATGAATCAAAATCTAAAAAATAGGTTCTATAGTATGGATACTAGATATTCCCAAAATGGTGTGTCATGAAACATTACTGGGTGCAAGATATTCAAATGCAAACAAGGCCTCCTATCACTATTTGACACTTCAGCTAAAATGTAGATTTGGACATTGCTAAAAAATGAACTTCATAGAATGACTCAGAATAGAAATGTATCTTTATGGGATAAGTGAATGTACTAAATGAAAGGTGTTAGAAACATTAAACACCTCTTAGGCCTCAAATTGCTAATTGAGTACACATGCATTAAAAAATGCTCCTTCGGCTTGATTTTTTTAGTGGTCCTCAAAATCAGGGTTTCAATTTTGAGTCCCAATAATGGCTCTATCTAGCGATGCATGTCTCTTATGGGCATGGAAAGGATTCAAATCTCTTGAAGAAGTAGACCACACACTTGATGGCAAAAACTTCTATCGAACATCTTTATTGAAAACAAAAACAACTATTCCTAAACTATACAAGTGATGGCCCTGGGCTACTTAACTTCAACAAAAACTTTTACCTCTATCATAGATCTAATTTTCATCTATACTATCATGAGATAAGTTGGAAACATCATCTCTATCAGTTTCACCAATCAAATTAGCATCTTAAAACAAATCACTTGGAAAAATTGAATCTTTGTCTTCACTTACATAATGCATATAAAAACTAGATTCATTTTGAACAACTTGCTCATTATGAAAGTACTGACCAACATGCTCAAGAATATCAAACTCAAAAAAAAATTACCCTTCATTTAATGAATCATGCATGGCATCATTCTTCAACATGAAAAGTTCATATTCAATTTGGGTAAAAAGATCACACATACCTTGAAATTGTGTATCCATATGTATAACTAGATGGTATTTAGATGATGAATCAAATTTATACTCACAAATTTCATAATGTCAACATCTGAAACTAATCTAGGATCATCCAATGGTTCTTTGTAATCAGAAAATGGATTAATTGTCACTGTAGATTATTCATCATAGTACTCATTGCAAGGTGCATTTTGATCTTCAATAACAACTTCATCAAACACCTTGTTATCAAACTCATGAAATACAACATCATATCACTGTCATATCTGAAAGAAGAAAAATCTATTCTCTTACAGTAGTAAGACAATGAATCACCATTAAGAACATTCTCAACTAAATCTGAACATTCCATGTGCTCTTCAAAAAGTGGGTTGATCACTCCATGTAAAGCTCCTTTATGGACGCTATGACAAGTGATATGTTGGTCAACATCAAACTCTTCACCATACAATAGATTAGTGAGAACCTTGAAATCATTTCTAATATCACTATCATGAACATTTTTAGTATATGAAGTAGAAGAATCAGAATCATCACACAAAGACATACCATCCACTCCATCAATGAAGCATGTAGAATATGGATCAATATTACTCACATTGTCTTCATCAAGATGATTCAAATGTCTTGCAAACCAATCATCATTTAGCTTATCAATTGGTGTTGATGCATTAATCTTAGGATCACTTACATATTGTTGATTACTACTACATGCAACCTTATGACATTTATCTACACAATTAACTATTATGTCCTTATAAATGATCTCCTTATCTTCATATTATGTAGAAAACTTTTCTTCACAACTTTCAACCTTAAGCTAATTTGTATAATTTTGAAATGGAACCTCACTTTTAGATCTAGAAAAAGAACTCATACCTTTTCTTCCATAAGAGTACTCATTTCCATCATTACTTTCTTCTTCTCAATTGACATTAGATTCATAGGAATATGAACATATATTACTAGTGTCCCCCTCTTGATGTGAGTAAGGTCACTCTCATCATTGTCTTCACATGAAGCTTCTTCATAATATATTGGATCAGCAACTTTACCTTCATCACTCAAAACATAACTTTAAGCCTCTTCATCCTCATATTGTGATGAAGATCTTTCAACTTTAAGGTTAATAACATTCTCAATGTAATGCAATCCATGAATAGGAGAGTGACTAAAATTTCTTCTTGTACATTTAACTAATCAAGTGAATCAATTCTATCATTTTCCACTGTGTTACTACAAACATGTGCACTATATTCACCAAGAAAAGAATATGATATTCTTTGCAACAAAGAAACTTCATTTACACATGTTTTTAATTCTACATTTCAACAAGAATGTTTACAAAAGTGATGGTACCTACTTGCTGATCTAAAATTATACACTCTTCATGACATTGAGTTCTCCTTTCAACCTCATCTTTCTTTCAAACATTTCTAGAGAAATGACTCCTAGTTAATTCATACTTTATATTATTCTCAATCTCTATTGCTATCATGAATGCCTGATGTAAAGTCTTAAGTTCTTTATCTCTTAATAGATAACTCATCTTTTTTATCAAATGCATCAAGAGAAACAACTAGACACACTTGATCATCCAACTTAGAATTTTTAGGAATCTCATTCAAAAATTTTGCAAATCTAATATTAAATTCAAGAAATAATTCATCACTCCTGATGTGAATCCTCAATAACTTCTCAAAATAATTAGAGATTCTTACTCTTTCCCCAAACTACATCATGAAGGTCAAATGTAATTCATTCCAAGATGAAATGGAACATGCCGGTAGAAAGGAAAACCAATCTCTATCATCACCTTCCAAAGTTTGAACAAACAACTTCATATGTACATCTACATGAGCAATCTTGAAATCACTAATCAAATCAATGAACATCTAAACATGATGAATAGTTGAATTTTCATGGTTCCCTCCAAACTTAGGCAAATAATTTTTAAGATCATATAGCATAGGATTTGGGAAACCATGAATACCATCAAAAATTAATGGCGTGCACCTTTCAGCAGAAATAGATCTACAATTTTTATTCATGAACTACATACCAGGTGAAAAGAAATTTTCCATTTATCAAAAACTTACAATGCATTCACCAAAATTACTTTTAGAATGTATTACTTGTAGTAGATTTCAAAGCTTTTCTATTAATTCAAAATTTGAACATAGTTCAAGATATAAAAATACTTGTTTAATCTGTCCTTCACAATATGTTGAGATATATCAAATCAATCTCCTATTTAGTGATGAAAATACCACTTGATGGAGAATCCTTTGTAGAACTTACTTTCATGGAAAAGAAATCTCATGAAAGTGGGAAAAATACCTTGAGTATTGATGGCTACAAAATTGATCTACTAATTTGGCACAGGTGCAAATTTCACTTCTTCACACCATTGCTCAAAAACAAGTAGAGTTGCCATCTCCTTGAGGAGAAAAAAATGAAATCACTACTATGATTCATTTTAACATTCAAACTTATTATGATAGTAGATCACATTCAAAACTTCAAAACTTATCAATCAAGAACCTACATATTCTCTCTTCTTACTTACACCTTATTACAAAACTTTTAGATCTAGTTAAAAGTAAAAAGTTGTGTCACCGTTTAGGTTGACTTATTAGAATGAATGAATTTGAATATCTCTATCCAAAAATCAATTTTGTTCAAATGTATGATCTAAATAAATTCATTCTTGCTAATTTATATATGGTCTCACACTTTTCCAATTATAAATGTTTATTAAATGCATGGTTTATACTAGTTTGTATCCAATTATTAAAGAAATAAAACTATTTTAGAAAATTGACATTTCAATAACTCTTACTCTTTGTCATGATATTTTTGTAGTAATATAAAAATACCAGTTTATAGAGCTCAAAGTCAAGAATATTTTCATATGAGTTTATAGTGTTTTAATTATATATAGTATATTGTAATTAAAAGGTTCTAAAAGCATGTATTTTAACACTTGAAAAGATGTCAATTATGAGAAAGAAAAAAATATCTAAATCATATTAAAAAAAAATTAAAATTATATGACACTCTAGAGGAGAATGTCCTCTTCCAAGATGTATAATATTTCTTTTGGTTAGAATAGATTTATTTTTCAAAATTTGGTGGTAGATGAAAACTATCAATTTGAGGTGAGTTGAAATTTGAATCATAATAAAAGAGAAAATATAGGTCTAAAGCCAATTTTTTTTTTTGAGTGTTCTAGCTATATATTTTATTTTATTTTTTATTTTTTGATGAATAGTCCTTTTCAATTAATAAAATTTACTAAGATTACAATTCACAAAAAAGGGTCAGGGGATATAGGATCACCCTGCGAATGAGTTCAATTGGCTAAAGCCAGAGCAAATAACATGGCCGCAGCCAGCAACTATAAACTATTCATCAAAAAAAATATTTAGAACAACCTCATGCTGCCAAGGCAGTACCAGCAGAGGGAGGAGGATCATCTTTATCAGGAAATCCCCATGCATCAGTGGGATTATGAGGCAGACTAGGAATAGTCCAGCCGTCAGCAGCATCCGCAGGATCTGGGGTAGTTGCAGTCTCCGCATCCTTCTTGTCTGGCCGCAGAGGAGAAATTGCCAAGGCCAACTGGGGAAACTTGCTAGAGTGTGCCCGTCCAGGGGGAGGAGCCGGAGACCAGCCAGAAGCCTGCCTAGGGGGGGGAGTCAGGGACTAGCCAAAACCACCACATGGTGGGGAAGCAGAGCGGCACCTCCAACCGCCATGACCACCGCTGGGAGAGCGATGGCGGGGACCCTGGGAGCATGACGTGTGTGAATGGTAGCCAGAGGACTAGGGTCTAGAATGGTGACTGCGGGATGAGGAAGCATTAGCTAAGGCATCTAGAGGCACTCTAGCAATGGTACAAGGAGCATTGCCCCAGTGGTTTAACAATTCTTGTAAGTGGGCAACCTCCAGTGCAACTTTATTAGCTTGCACCTGTATCTGCATAATGACATTGTTACAAATGCATGCCTTAGTGTACATTGCAATGTTAACATCCAAAAAATTGTGAGTGAATAAAATAGCATTCATATCTTTCCATAGAGAAAACAAAATTTCCATCCTGAAGGTATGCCAAAGTTGGGAAAACTTCTGAGAAAATCTCGGGGAATCACCTAGAAGGATCATGTGCCATGAAAAAGGTTCGATCCTGAAAGGCTTGAAAAAATCATGGATCCAGTGCCAATAATTCTGAGCACGTTTGCAAAACTAAAAAATATGCAAAAAGGTATCAAGTTGGCTACAGAAGGGGCATCTGGGGTCAGGAACCCCAATATGCTTGAGCCGAGACCCCAGGGGAAGACCTTGGAAAGCAAGGCACCAAGCAAAGTGAGAAATCATAGGTTTTGTAATGGCACTCCAAATGGTGTCAAACCGTTTTCTCCATTGAGAAAGCGAAGAATGCAAATGCAACCGTTGATTAAGCGTGTCCACCATCGAAAGGTGGGGCGAAAGCCATCTGTATCCCATATTGGGCTTATAATTGGTAAATGGAGTGGCAGGAAACCACTTCCAATCATACCACCAAGGTCGAACAGACCGAATCCCCACTTTATGAAGTAAGTGCATAGGGATGGAGCACAATAGAAGCTCATAAGTCTAACAATCAGCATGAACAAGGCAAAATTGAACTTGCATATCCTCCAAAGACCTGAAGTTCATGGTGACTCTTGAAAAAATATCCTTAGTAGTGTGAATGCCACATTTATAGAAATGCAGAGCACTGGCACCTTGAGTCTTGGCAAGAGGAATACCCTGGAAGGAAAATAGGGGAGACCACCAAATGTTCTGCTGATTTAAGGACAGCCCATTACGGAACTCATTACCAGCCCAACAAAGCCAAGGTTTAACAGCTTCCCAGGCTTTCTAGATGCTCTTTATAATGAAGGAGCCCTGTATGACCACTGGTTCTCGTATAGTGAGAAGGGTCTGAAAACCAATTCCCTTCCAAGCCGGTCTGTTAGCAGGGTAGCCTGAAGAGACGCAATGTCTAACAAGAATTTTCCAAGCTTCATCTCTAGAAATAGCTCTGATAATCCATTTAGCACAGAGGGCAAGGCCCTACTTCCAAGTGGAAAGCAAGCTGAGACCCCCAAATTCCCTCGGGAGACAACAAAAATCTCAAGCAACTCTGTGAAAACCATGATGGTCAGAACCAGAGGCCCAAAGAAAATCTCTGAGAAAATGTTCTAATTTGAGGTATGAAGCTTTGGAGGGAGCCCAAAAAGAAAAATATAACACATGGGTGGTAGCCAAAATCTTAGAACAAATCTGGAATTTACCAACAAGAGAAAGCGGCTTACTGATCCAATAATCAAGCTTTTTGGTAATCTTTGTAAGCACGGCATTCCAAAGTTCCACAGGGGAAGCCTGGAAAGCAAAAGGAGTGGAAAGAAAGTGGAAAATTTCTCCATGAGTAACCCATTTCCATTGGAATTGGCTGATCCAAGGTGAAGCAGGCAAAAAAGACTGTCGGTAACAGAGCATTTTATGCCATTGAATGGCAGAGCTAGAGGCTTGACAAAAAGTGTCAAGATAATCTAACGCATTTTTGATGTTTTCTTCATCTTCAAGAAGAGTGAGAAAAGAGTCATTAGAAAAATGACCATTGACTAACTGGGAGGAAGAATCAGGCAAGGAAATGCCATGGACCAGCCCAGAAGACACAGAGTGAGCAAGTAAATAACCAAAGCCTTTGGCAGCAAGGACATAAAGCGCAGGAGCTAACAGACAACCTTGTCTGATGGAATGAAAAAGTCCAAAAGCTTTAGATTGTGAATTATTGATGGTGATGCAAGCATTAGCATCACCAAATACCATCTCCATGGACTGAAGCAAACTGGGACCAAAACCTAGAGCCTGAAGCATAGCCAAAATGAAAGGCCATTCAATGCGATCATAGGCTTTAGCAAAATCTATCTTTAAAAAGATAGCCTATTGCTTGGACTTACGGGCCCATTCCATACCTTCCCAGATAGCAATGATGTTGTCAAGAATATACCTGGATTTGATGAAGCCAGTTTGTTCAGGCCGCACAATTAGAGGAAGCATATGGCAGATTTTGAGCGAGAGCGCCTTAGCAATGATCTTATAAGACACATTGAGGAGGGTGATGGGCCTCCAGTTGAAGATGTCCTCAGGATCAGTAGCTTTAGGTATGAATTTAATATTGCCTTTATTTATGATCACTCCTAAGCTTTTAGAATGGTATGCTTCAAGATAGACTTTGTGCAGATCAAGACCAACTTGCTCCCAAAGATGTTTGTAAAATTCATAGGGAAATCCATCACACCCAGGGGATTTTTCATCCACCATGGAGTAAGCTACCTCTTTAAGGTCTCAGAGGGAAAGAAGTTGCTCACAGAAAGCGTGTTGCTCAACCGCGAGGTGGTTTGGAGTAACAAAAATACACTTTCTGAGAGCCTCCTCCTGAGCAACCGAATGGCCCTGCGAAGCAAAAAAGTTCTCATAGTGAAGAACAAAAGCTTGTAGGATGTCTGGCAGATTGGAAAGAACATCAGTTCCTTGTTTTATCTTTTTAATCCCAATATTGGTATGATAGGCTCGGAGAGCCTAGAAGAACTCCTTTGAGGCTTTGTCGCCAACCTCCAACCAGTAGAGACAGGCTTTGATTTGAGCTCCTCGAGCAGCATAATTGTCAGCAATTTTCTTTTCAAGGCGAAGCTTGGCAAGCTAAAGTTGCAGATCCACATCAAAAGGGTTGAAGGTGAGTGCTTCAGAGGCTTTTTTGAGGGCAAGGGTGTTGGCTTCATAAGATCATTTTCTAAAAATTGCCAACTGACGCCCGTAGATGCACAAAAAATGAGCCATTGTGGTAATGGCATCATTCCACCATTGAATCCAACCTCGATGGGAATGTGGACGTGGTTCCAAATTCCAAACACATTGTATGTGGGAGATAGTGGAGGCATGCAATAGCACAGACGTGTTAAGGAAGAATTGAGACTTAACCACTTTGGGGACAGTTGTTTGCCGAGATATGCCAAAATAAATGGGATAGTGATCTGAAAACGTCACATCTGTCAGGGGAATGACAGGTAGATCACAATCTTTAAAAAAATAAAAAAAAAGATTGCACCGAGATCATAGCACGATCAATACATTTCAAGATGCGGTCAGGACTGGCTCAAAAATTGGACCAAGTGTGCCAAGCCCCATTATCATGACGGTGGCTAGTATTGGGATCAAAGAGGCCCAATTTATGATGCATGTCAAACCAGGCTTGTCTTTCCCCAACTGTCCAACGGAAAGGCAGAATGCCATCTTTGTCAGAGGCCACTTCAACCATATTGAAGTCCCCACACAGGACGCAAGTAGTTGGCGGCAGGTTGTCAGCAAGCCAAACCCACATTTTCACCCTTTCCACAACATCATTGGAGGCATAAACATTAATGACTCCAAAAGAATGATTGTTGATGGAAAGCAAAAGCCAAATAATATGGTGTGTGGGGTCAGAACCGTGCAAAATAATAGCAGAATGAAGGCAAGGTGACAAGAGAGTAACTACACCACCTCGACCAGCTTCATGCTGAGAGGAAAAAATGATGCTATCCTTCCAAATGACGTGGCATGCAGTAGAAAGCATGAAACCAAAAATCTTAACTTCTTGCAGGCAAAGAAAATCTAAATTCCCAAGTCTATGACGGGTATCCCGGACATAAATTTTTTTAGGAAGGTCTGTAAGATCTTGAACATTCCAAGAGAGGAAGTTCATGAAAACTCTTCCATATCATCCTCGTCCTCAAGAGAGGAGTAACTATTCTGCAAAAAGGTAGAAACTGGGTGAAAGTCAGACGGGAAATCCTCTGGACTTACAGCCTGCCATTTGACCCCTGATATCTCCGCATGTCTAGGAGGACTGTGAGAATGCTTGTTGCTGGTGGTACTATGGAAGAGACTGCAAGAGGAGAATGAGCCCTAGCCAAGGATGAGGTGCTGGCGGCTGCCTTAATCTCCTGCAAGCTAGTAGGGTTTGAAACCTGCAAAACTGAAACTGGTGCAACAGAAGCCATTAGCATCTCCACGCTAGCAGGCACTGATACTTTGACGGAAGTAGGAGGAATCACGATTACGGTCACATAGGATGGCTTGGGGGCCAAAGGATTCAAGGCAGGCTTGCCTTTGTGCCCAACAGTAATCCATTCTTCTTTTTTTCCTTCGACCTGCTTGACAGGCATCGCTTTAGGCTGGGGTTTGACCCTAGGTGTGGCCAAAGGGAAATCCCTGATCTTGTGTTCTGCAGGCTGGCACCTATAATAGGTGTTAGGTAGGTTGAAGTAAAGCACCTTCTATGCAAAGGTTTGAGCGCCAATCTGGATTTCCATCGAATCCTTGAGATCTTTAGAAAGATCAACTTCAATGCAAACACGCCGCTGAGGGTGAGCATTAAATTTTTTTTCTAGCTCCTTGGTAACAACTTTTCCAAGGGCTTGGGCAATAGACTTAATAAAAGGCCAGCAGGGCAAGGGTAGACCTAGGAATTCAACCCAAACAGGAACCCTAAGCTTTTTATCATCTGAGACAGAAAAGTCTCGGGACCATTTCTGAAAAACAAGCAGAGAGGAATGCACAAACCAAGGGCCATTGGTAAAAACTACGTTAGCTTGTGACGGGTTAGCGAAGCAAAATAAAAAAACCCTTTGGTAAGGTTTTGCACAGCGTCAAGGCGGACGCCATGAGGGGTCTAGCTTTTGTTAACCCATTCTCTGAGCATAGCTTTAAGGGGGATCCTACCAAAAAAATAACCTATCAAGGTATGTTGTTCTAACCAGTCACATGCGGCATGAAATTCTTGCAAAGGAAGGACAATATCAAGCTTACCTCATGGAAAACCTTCGCGACAAACTTGCGCGGGCGTTTGTTTGGTGGCAGTGCCATGGCAGTTCGAAGCAACAGCGTGAACACCAGAAGCAACTAGTTCACCACTGGCCAGAGCCATTATATCCTAACCTAAAGCTCCCATAGTAAATGTGGTATGATAAGTGCCGATAGAAGGGGAGTGCAAGCGAAAGGCCGTAAGCAAAAAAAATTGCAAGTTCGCATGAGGCAAGAAAACCCTAGCAGAGTGAAATCAAGATCCCTCTATATATTTTATTTACAACATAGTCCAAGTTCAAATGGAAATAAGTTTATTTCCATATAGTTTTGTGGTGGGAACCAAACCTCTAATTTTTAGCATTTTTTAGCAACTTAAAAACTATCTATAAAAATTAGAAAAATATATCAATTCTTAATTTAGATAACTATTAAAAATTATAATACTAAAATTCATCCATTTCTACACATTTCATTAGTTTACTTCATTTTTATATTCTAAATAAGAATACCAATTTTATGTCATTAAAGTTGAACAGTTATACTTTTGTTACCATTTTCCTTTACAAAGAGTGACATAGGTTTGTGCTTTTACCCATCTATAGAATTTAGTTGAAAGCTCTTGAAATATTTATATAGAAAAAATTTGCACTGGTATAGAGATATTTTAGAGAGTTGCCACTTGCAATCGTGAGAAATATTTAAAACATGATTTATAACATTACAAATTTGAAATAAACTTTCATCTTATGGGGCTTGCAAATCATCAAACACCTTGAAGAGAGAAAGCACCTTTGAGCAATTCTAATTTTGACTTTATAGTGGTATTTTGAAAACAATATCCAACTGAAATAATTGAAAATAAAACCTAGTAACAATACAATTTGCATTCAACCTTCAAAGATACTACTATCCTAAAGAAAAAAACAATGGGGTTGCATGCTATTTTGAGTAAGAAAACTAGAAAACACATCAGACATCAGGGTATGTGCAAGATCATGATGTGCCAAAAAGTGGTGATCTGAAAAATATGTAGTTCTGAAATGCCTCAAAGAATTTCAAAATCTATTCCCACTTTTTTCCCACCCATCCTGATACTAAATGAAAACAATTAATACCTTTATAATTCCTACTATATCTTTCAATACCAACCTTATATGGTCATCTTTAAAACATCTCGAAAATGTGTTTTTGGCATGTTCTTATGTGTTTTTTACTTCAAGCATGTAGCTGACAACTTTTTTTAAACCAAAATTTGATGTAATGAAGAGGGTTTCTTAAGAATGTTCTTAGCTTTTCATAAATGTAGTTTTTGTCAAATTATGAGTTCAGTAAGTAATTATTACTTATTTTCTAATGGAGTTTGCTACAAAGTGTTGATTGACATACTGGTTGAAAAATAGCTATAACTTTCAAATCGTATAAGATTTGTGAAATCCAAAAGATGTATCACATTCTATGTTTTGACTAGTATAAGAAAAAAAAAACAAAAACTTAATTTTGATTTTTTAAGAACTAGTTAAGGTGGTCAGACACTGGAGTTTTTTAATTCTGAAAATAATATACTAGAAAATTCATAATTAATTATTTATTTAGAATAAAAATTTCCAAAAATATGAATCACATCCAGGCATGAGTCTAATTTTTATATCTAAAATTATATTTAAAAATATTATCATTTGATTATGATTAAGGTGGTCAGACATACATCTACTTTTTATTTTTGCCCTAAAATTTTTGTAGTACTGCATTTAAATCCAAACTTTTGACCAATAACATATTATTTTCTCCAAATAAGGCCTTGTAGTTTAGAAACTAGATTCAATTTCCTACAGATTATTTTCTTACAACTTTTTGATATAAAGTCCAGAACCACTTTAAAATTATGTGTCAAGTTGACATAACCCTGATTTGCTTATTTTTCACTGCCACTTAAGACCATAGTTTGGTACACCATGATCCTGCACATACCCATTAGACAACTTACTGCTATGACTTTTTCCATGCACTTCTTCTGTTGTATTAGATCTCCTTTTTTCAAATTCTTAAGGTCTATCTACCATTCAGATTCAATATAGTCCCTAGTAGACTCACCATCTCTGTAATGACTCAAATGGAGAAAACCATACTGAAAAACAAGACTAAAATATTCAATTCAAACTAGAGATTCTTTTCCTTTTAAGAAGTTTATTTTCCATATTATCTCCCCAATAGAGTCACCATCTTGTTGGTGTTTTGAAACACTATACTTTCAAATAACCTTGATGAGAAAAAGATACATCTAGGAGAAGCTACTTCCGATCTACAACATACCTTTTCAAACAGTGGGCCAACTATAAGGCTAGAACCTTCTTCTATTTGAAGCTCTAGAAAACCTAGGCTGGTGGACCTCAGATTTGCTTATATAGTACCAGTGCTAAAACATACAATTGAATCTAACAAAGCAGATAAAAACTCTAAATATTCTAACACTTATGTAAAGATCTCAGACATGGAATAGCTAATAACATGGGCAAACAAATTGCTAATCTAAGTGAGGGCATCACATTTTAGTTCTTCAACAATAAAGGAAAAGTATTTGATTAATGATGTTGATTTTAGCAAAGCAAATGATATGAACAACACAACACTTTTATCCCCTAGTTGATCAATGCATTGTCTATTAGGAAATCCCAAAAAACCCTAACAGACATCCTTGAATGTCATTACATGTCCCAAATATATTAGGACTTCCTGATCTATCTGTTCACCTTGTGAATTAGACATCTGTATTCTCTTTGATTCTCATACTCAACCTATATCTTCATGAGATCTGCAATCCTATGATTATGAATCAAGCATTTACATAACTCCTTGAGTCATAAGAAAAATAAATCAATATATACAACTAATAGACTATGATTGATTTTCATACCATTTGTTTTCAAAACACAAAAGGGTATGTGTCTAGGATCATGGCATGCCAAGAAGTGGTAATCTAAAAAATATATAGTTCTGAAATGCCTCAAACTATTGGAAACTCTATTTCAACTTTTTTCCCACCCACCCTAATACTAAATGCAAACAATTAATATCTTTATAAGGTCTACTATACCTTTTGGTACCAAACCTACATGGTCAACTTTAAAAACATCCTTAAAATGTGTTTTTGGCCTATTTTTATGTGATTTTTAATTCAAACATGTAGCTAACAATTTTTTTTTGCCAAAATTTGATGAAATGAAAAGAGTTTTTTAAGAATGTTCTTATCTTTCCATAAATTTAAGTTTTGTCAAATTATGAGTTTACTAAGTAATTATTACTTATTTTCTAATGGAGTTGCGTAAAATGTGTTGACTGACACACTACTTGAAAAATAACTATAACTTTCAAATGGTAAATCATTTTTTAAATCCAAAAGATGTATCATGTTCTATGTTTCTTCCATTATAAGGAAAAAATATTAAAAAAAAAATTTGCAAAACTCTGCAAAATTTATTTTAAAACTTATCAAAACACTGAGAATCTTCATTTTAAAATTGGGCTACTGTTACGGCTTTGAAATTGCATCAAATTTCAACTATTTAATGCCTTCTAAAGTTTGAACTATATATTATAATTCAAATTTATTTAAAAAGGTCCTACACATTTAGAAATGGGAAACTATATATATATATATATATATATATATATATATATGTACACACACACACACACACAATTTAAACCCATTTGATTTTTTCCTCCCTTTTCAATCTGGGTCAAAAATGTTTGACCAGACCTACAACACATCATGCTCTAATTCACTATTTTTTTCTTAGTCACCTTACACCTGCCACCTAGGCACCATGTGTCAACATCTCATTGGTCACCTATTCTGCTATGTCATCAAGCCATACCATCATACCATGTCATTGTCAGATCATCAGTCACTATGTCACTATCCTAGTCAGCATTTTGCCACATCATCATGATATAGTGACATCATGACATGTGGTGTTGTGTACCACCTTAGCACCTTGAGAAGCATGCCAGTCTAGAAATCCCTACCACTTGTTAATTTTTGATTGGTCCATCGTAGTCAATCTGGTGCCAAATCACTACCATGTGTTATCCTCTAGTTGGTGTTTGTTCTGCTATGTGGCCACAACATGAGTTGGTCACCATGTCACATGGTTATCCTCCTTGCATCTTTCCTTAGTGACATGGTGACAACTATCTAATATGCCATGTGGCACAATTTGGTGCATTTGATCTATCTAGCTCCATGTCACTACTACTTGTCAATTTGTAATTTGTCATAAATCTATGTCATTACTTTGTTACCATATTAGCTCAAAATTATACCTTTTGCATCCTATAGCCATGGGTCCCACCATGTGAGCTACTCTAGGCTTAAAAGGTCTTGTTTCTTAAGATACTATATTAGTGCACATTGATGTATTTAAGAGTTAGAAACTGATACTTCCCACTCAATGTGGGATAAACATCTAAACTTTTCTTTCCTTTTTGGTCCTCCTCTCATCATGATCACTTCCTCCCTATGATTTTGTTCATTGATGCTCACTACCCAACGAAGTAAAGGAATTCATTACATACTTCATCACATACTTGTGATTTTGACTTCTGCCATTGCTGAAGAAAATAATGGTCCCTTATAATCTTGTAAACCTTGAAAGAATTATGAAAAATGACATCATAAGATAGAAAAGCATCATGGCTTTGCAGGTTCAACTTGCCTTAGAGAATTTGAAGAATCACACGGTTGTTGTGTTTTTAAAATATTTTCTTACTAAATCCTTTGGATGCTCTAGTTAGACTATATGGAAAGGTAAGTGACAGAGGGCTCTTTGATTCCCATCTCAATCTCAGTAGATCTAAGTTCCACCAAAATTTCTAACCCCTAAATGGATTTAAACAACAAAAAACCCCTTCTTCATTGATTTCAAGAATTGGAAAATGTTGACATTCAAAATATTGCCTTGTCATATCACAAATGGTGTCCTTGAAGGAGCACAATATGAGATAAGTTGAGAGGTTTTAAAGGAAGTACCAATTAAAAATAGTGAACTAGAGCTAACCATAACATGTGACGTGTTGATCAATATGCCAAACTCCTTCGGAGATCTTTTATCCTTTAATGACCATGTCCCTATATAACTATCGCTTCATTCATGTTGAAAAATGAATGATTCATTGGCATATTCCTCCTTAGCTTAGATACCTTTCATTGTCTTTGCATGAGCAAGGGCCCTCATGGCCAGTGGATGGTCTTTTCCTTGGTAACACCCTCCCTTTGCTCTATTACTAGTAATGCCAGAGTTTGAATCTTTACCTTGGTCAAATAGAGGAAGGAGAGGCTTGAAATTAAAATGATTCCACCACAGTATTGCCACATTCGTCCAATTTATCTCTATTGTTGCTTTTGTAGATCACAATGATCCTCTATATTTCTAATCCACATTTATTGATCTTTATATGGATGGATTGTAGGATCAAAATCTTTGTTTGAAGCTTAGTAATAAAGTTGTGATATATCTAAATGAATGCATCATAAGCAATTTTTTAGAAAAATGATGGGAGATAATAATCAAATGGAAAAATCTACATTTGGCCATATTAGGGCTTCATCATGTACTACAATCATTTACATCATCTTTTTATTTTGATTCTTTCATAAGTCAAATCTATTAAAATCACTTTTTTTATCCTAAAAATCTTAGGATGCCTTATCATTCTAATGAGATTAGTCTGGTCCAAAATGGGTCTGGTTTAAACAAAATCATTTTTGACCAACTGATCCTTCAAACTAATCCTTTCACCATCTGGCATCAACTAGAAACAATCTGCATCATTTCTTCAACTTTTAAAACTTATTTTAGCTCTTTTTGCAACTTCTTAACTTTGTGCCAGGAGGTCCTTTCACTGGTTTTAAAAACTGACAAATCCACTTGATTGGGCCCTAAAATCAAACATACTGATTCTTTGTTCTATATATTTATACCCTTTCAAATATTTGTTGAGCAAAGTCTGATGAAGGATCAGATGTGTTGAAGGAACTATAAAGTTGCATTTGATCAGTGAGGATCTACCCAAGCATAACAGAGATCTGCAATCAACAAAGATAAATTGTACCTTATGTCAGGTCACTTCATTGTTGCTTTCTAACCACTGTAACAGTGAATTCAAAATCTCTTAACAGAATTGGTTTAATAGCCATTCAATAAATCCTCTAACAAGGTGACAGTTTAGTTGAATTGTTCTAACGACCTCTAGCAACGCCACTCCTAACAGGGTGATTAAATCCTTTAATAGGGTCACATCAAATAGTGTGTTTTTGTAACCTTAAACAGGGTTGGCTCCTAACAGGGCTCACTTCAGAAGAGTGAAAAACAGTATCTAGTTACATTGGTGGTTTTTCCCATATTGGGTTTCCACGTTAATCTGGTGTCTCCTATGTTCTCAATTGCTAAATTTCTTTGTGCATGATTACATATCAGTTCTTAATATTTGTCATTTGCTGCATTATCAAGTTTTAGCACTTCATATTAATTAGATTGAGGAGATATTCAAACATCTTAGGGACTGTGAAAGTTTTTGGAGTAACTGATTCACCCCCTCCCCCTCTTAGTTACTCTATTCTCATTTCCAACAATATCATCTCATGATGAATTCTTATTCAAAAGATATTGACTATCAAAGTTGCCTTCTTAGAAATACCTACAAGAAAACATGTCAGAAAACCATTAAACATGTTTGGATTTGGCTTTGGAAATAGATCAAACTGACACTTGGGAAAATGAAAGTTGGGGCATTGGTTCACCATCATGATAAGAGTACAAATCTTGATTAAGGCTCATGAAAAATAACTAGATGCTTTTGGTGAGTGGTCAAAGTGGACTACTTAGATTTTTCCAAATGGAAACATTGGCAGGAAAGTAGTTTTTGCAAATGGAATGAACCTAGGAAAGTGTGCAAACAGATTCGTCAAGATTTACAAAATGGCACACTTAAATAATTTTTAGAGCAGAACACAAAGGTACAATCCATTAAATATCATCTATCATGGATTCATAGTTATTACATCCCAAGCATGGGTACTGACCAATCTACACTTTATTATACTAGTAAAACTTTACAATTTGCGAATGAAATCATGTTTGAAAATTGATCAAATAGATTCATCATAAGCTCAAAATTGAAACATAATAAGTATTTGACCTCTAGAATGTAATGCAAAATAAAATTTATCATTTTTGTCAATTGAGTCAAAGTTATAACAAGTCAAATAGGGCCTCCCAAAACTTTGAACAATTTGCATTAGCATGACAACAATAAAGGACCAAATTTTAGGGGTTCAAAACTAGTCGAAACATATTAAAATAACTCAAAATTTGAAACATAGATTCTCTAGAATGGATACTAAACACTCCCAAAGTGGTGAGTCATAAACCATTACTAGGTGCGAGATATTTAAATGCAAACAAGGGCTCTTATCATTGTTTGACACTTTGGCAAAGAATGTAGATTCAGAGATTGCTCAAAATGGAACTTCATAGAATGACTTAGAATGTCAATTTATCTTCATGGGATGAGTAGATATACTAAATGTAAGGTCTTAAAAACATTAAACACCTCTTAGGCCTCAAACAGCTAGTTGAGTACACATGCATTAAAAAGCTCTTGTCGGGATTGAGTTTTTGAGTGGTATTCAAAATTAGTGCTCTAGTTTTGAGTCCCAACAAGTCCATTCAAATCCTATCTTCACAAGATAAATATGAAATCTCTCATACCATGCTCTTGGTGCATGTTTCAAGCCATTTAAAGCTTTGTGTAATCTACATACCATGGTTTTATTGTTAACATCAACAAATCGTTCTGGTTGTTCTATGTAAACTTCTTCCTCTAATATGTCATTCAATAATATAGATTTAACATTCATTTGATAAACTTTGAAACCTTCATATGTAGAATAAGAAAGCAGAGTATTTACTCCTTCCAATCTACCAACATGAGAAAATGGTTCTCCATAGTCAATTCCTTCTTCTTGTGCATATCCTTTGTAGACTAATATTTCCTTATTCCTTTTGGATTCACCATTTTCATCTAGCTTATTTCTACATACCCACTTGGTGCCAATCACATTTTTCTCTTCTAGTCTACGAACTAGAGTTCATGTCTTGTTTTTTTCTCAATTTGTTCAATCTCTTCTTCTATGGTCTTACTCCAGTCCACATCTTCTAAGGAATTTTTCACTATTTTAGGCTCCTTTATACTTAGCAAGCATGTATCCTTTCTCAACTTATTTCTTTTCATTGGTCTAGCATCTTTATCTCCAATGATTTGTATAGTAGGATGATGTCTCTTGATATATTTGGACAATCTTGGTTCCGCTCTAGTTTCTTCATTTGGTCCGTCTACTTTAGAGTTAGTATGTATGTATCTCTTAGCTAATTCAACATCTCTCTCATGTACACTAATCTTAGAATCATAATGTGCCTCAACTTCATTCTATAACTTAGCATCTAAATGTAGCTCTATTCCTGAATGCAACTTGACATTCATAATATGTGAATTAGAAGTCACTAAAACTTGTTGTTGATTAGTAACTTGATTTGTAGGATCTTCTTTAGAAGACAAAACTTCATAAAAATATACAAATTATTTATAAACATCTATTTCTTTCATAGGTTCAGCCTCATATACTTTTGTATATTCATCAAATTTCATGTTTGCACTTTCCACAACTTTGTGTGTGTTAGTAAATTTAAACAATTATAAGCTTTATGTCTTGTGGAATAACCTATGAATATGCTTGCCTCACATTTTGCATCTAGTTTACTATTTCTAAAATCTTTGAGAATAAAGCATTTTCTTCCAAATACCTTAAAATATTTTACATTGGGTGAGTATCCATACCATAGCTTGAAAGCTATTGAATGAGTGTCTTTCTTGACCTATACATGGTTTAAGGTATAGAAAGTTGTACTTATAGCTTCTCTCAAGTATTTGAAAGGAACATTTTTGTCCATCATTAGTGTCCTAGCATAGTCCATCATAGACATGTTTTTCCTTTCAACAATTCCATTTTGTGGAGGAGTTCTAAGAGCAAATGTCTATCTTTTTCTACCTCTATCATTATAGAACATGTCAAACTCATTTGATGTAAATTCTTCTCCTTTGTTAGATCTCAAACATTTCAAACTTTTACCCATTTCCTTCTCAAATCTTGCTAAGTAACACTTAAACTTTTGGAAAGCACCATATATCTATTTCAAAAATATAACTATCATTATTGTAGAATAATCATCAACAAGAAGCATACTATACTTATCTCCTTTGTAGATTTGCACTTCAATTGGTCAACACAAGTTAGTATGAACAATCTCTAACATTCGTTTAGAGGTATGAGTTTTACTCCTAAAACTTAACTTTGTCATTTTTCCTAACTAACATTGTTTTCATATTATATTATCAGGCTTCTTCAACTTAGGCAAACCTCTAACTTTTCTCATGTCACTAATACTAATCAAGTTATCAAATTTAACATGACATAACCTTTTGTGTCATAGCCACAGATCATAAAGTTTTACAATTAGACAAGTAGCATCCTCTATATCAAGGTAGAATAGACTACTCCTTGTTTGATCACCCTTTCCAATCAGTTTTCCATCAATATCATATATCTTAGAAATCTTATTTCCAAACTCAACTTTACATCCTGAATAATTAAATTGTGACACACTCAATAGATTATAGTAAAGTCCTTCGACATAGTAAGCATTATCACATAAAATTGTTTCTATGAGTTTCATAGAGCCTTTTCAGCATGGTACATCATTACCAAATCTTACTCTATTTCCATTATAACAATTCAAGTTAATGAACTTCTTTTAGCTCTAGTCATGTGATGTGAACATCCACTGTCAATGATACATCTGTCATTCTTATTCACACAAGACACAAGTGTTGTTATCTCATCTTCATTAGATTCATCCTTTATTGCAACATACATCACTTCATCATCATGTTCATTAGATTCTTCTTTTGTTTCATCTTAAAAAATGTAGCAACACTTCTTGCCTTTGTCTTTGTAATCCTTTTTGTCTTCATCTCTTCCACTTTTGTACTTGTCACCAACTTTTTATTCTCCTTCTCTACAAATCTAGCAACAATATGACAAACTTTATTGCAATTGAAACAAATGATAGGTAATTTACCTTTAATCTTGCCTTTACCTCTATGAAATCTCCTTGCAAGTAGTGCTTCAAGTTGATCTACAACCTCCTCATCTATATCATTGTCACTAGGTAAATACTTTTTCTTTTTCTTCTTCTTTTTCTCAATAGGTTCCTTCAATGACAATTTTTCATTGAAATAAGATACAACATTTTTTAAGTTTGTAATTATCAAAGTTAGATAGCTCAAAAGCAGTGAGCCTACCTACCAAATCTTCAAGAGATAGAGTATTCCTTGGTATACATTTCAGTTCTTGTATTGCAAAAACTCTAATAATATATATAGGAAACAATGTTAGTAAAAAATTTCTTAGTACAATATCATCATCTATTGTACAAGTAGCTCCTCTTATTGTATTAACAACATCTTTTATCCTTGAGCAATATTGAGCAATATTTTCACCTTCTTTCATTCTTATATCATCAATCTTACCATTGAGACTTTTAGCATTGGCTCTTAGAACATTCTTGTCTCTTCCATAGATGGTGTGCAGAGCATCCCACATTTTCTTTTCAATATCAAGACATTTGATATCATTAAATTCAGCATAGCTTAGAGCAGAGTCACTCTCCAACATTGCCTAGTTATTTTCTTTTTTCTTTTTCAGATCCTTAGTAGTTAGGGCTCCAGTAGGATCAACATGCTTAGTAGTAATGGTAGATTGTGCATGATCTCTAAGTCATCCAAGGTGTGGCTTCATCAAACTTTTCCATGTAGAAAATTTATCTGTTTTAAGCTTGGGTACATCTCTTTTTGACATCTTGATCTTTATGCTTCTAGTACCTTGAAACTAGTCCTCTTAAGCAAATGGCTCTGATCCCAATTGTTTGAATTCTTTTATAATAACTAAGGGTGGGAGGGGGGTGAATTAGTTATCCAAGGTCTACATGTATAAATAAAACTTTTCAAAACTTAGTGAACCCATAAAACATTTATCATCATTCATGCATCCATCAATTAAAACTTGTAGGTTGCTGTCAAGTCAATTTACAGAATGTAAACATGAAACATAACATATTCAACAACACACTTGATACAATGATTTACATGGAAACCCAATTTGGAAAAAACCACCAGTAACATGCTACTTTTTTTCACTCTTTTGTAGTGATGCTCTGTGAAAGGCCAACCTTGTTAAAGGTTACAATACACACTATTAAATGTGAATCTGTTAAAGGATTTCAATCACCCTATTAGGAGTGAGCCTTTCTAGAGAACTTTAGACCATTCAATTGGAATGTTTCCCAATTAAAGGATTTACAAATGACTGCTAGGTAAACCTTAATCCAAAGGATTTACCTTAGGCTGATATAATTACTAGAGAACAAAAGTAAGGCTTGATCTGATAGCAACTTACAACTATATTTGCAAATTATACATCTCTATTTTAGTTCTCCATTTTGTTTGGCTTTCTCACATATAATCTCTAATAGCTTGTTCACCCTTCAAGCATCCACACCCTTAAGCCTTCTCGCTTAACATGTTAATGAAAAATCTTAATTAGGTCACTAAATGAAGAAATACCCTTGACTCTTTGTCTTCCTTAGGTTCTTACACAAGAAAACCCTTTCTTCTAACTAGCCATCCCTATAAATAGAGAATTAAAATCTTTTTTGTTTCATTCTCAATCATTAAATTTAGTGTTAGGATATATTAGGTAGGACTCAATGAATATACCCCTCATTCCATATGATTTTTAGAAACTTCTCCTTCAATCCTCTTTGAACTTTCCTCAAAATGGTTTACCATGAATTTTATGCCACTAGTTCATCAATCTTATCTTCCACTTGGTTCACACAATCTAAGAAAAAAAACTTGTCAGCTCAAATCCATTGAATTCGTGATCTTTCTAATAATGTCGTCAGTCAATATTAACTTGCTTTTGATTCTCAACAGGGTATGTGCAGGATCATGGTCACCAAACTATGCCCTTAAGTGGCAATGAAAAATTAGAAAATCAGGGTAATGTCAACTTCACATGCAATTTTCTACTTGTTATTAACTTTATAAAAAAAAGTTGAGAGAAAAGAATCTCTAGTAAATTGAATCTAGTTTCTAAACTACTAGGACTTAGAAAATAAGAAATGATTGGTTAAAATTTTGAATTTTAATGCAATATTACAAAAATTTTAGAACAAAAATAAGAAGTAGATGTATGTCTGACCACCTTAATCAAAATCAAATGATAATATTTTTAATGATAATCGTCATATAAGTAGTAGACTCGTGCCTAGATGTGACAAATATTTTTGGGTGTTTTTATTCTAAACAAATAATAATTAATTAATTTTTGACTTTAGTATTTTTTGAATAAAAAAATCATGTGTCTAACCATCTTAACTAATTCAAAACTCTACAAAATGCAATTTTTCATTTTTCTCCCTTATAGTAGAAGAAACATAGAATGTGATGCAACTTTTGGATTTAAAAAATGTTGTACCATTTGAAAGTTATAGTTTTTTTCCAAGTAGTGTGTCAGTGAATAATTTATACATAACTCCATTAGAAAATAAGTAATAATTACCTACTAAACTCATAATTTGACAAACCTTACATTTATGGACAGATAAGAACATTCTTAAGAAACCCTTTTCATTTCATCAAATTTTGGTAGAAAAAAAGGTCATCAACTACATGTTTGAAGTAAAAATCACATAAAAATAGGCCAAAAGCACATTTTAAGGATGTTTTTAAAGTTAACCATATAGGTTTGGTATCAAAATATATAGTACACCTTATAAAGATATTAATTATTATCATTTAGTATCAAGGCGGGTGGGAAAAAAGTTGGAATGCATTTTGAAATGGTTTGAGATATTTTAGAATTACAAATTTTTTAGATCGCCACTTTTTGGCACATAATGATCCTGAACATACCCAACACATACTATGTTTCTTGACATCCTCTATAAAATCTCTTGGCATTAACTAAATTTTACTAGTTCTCAACATCAAATAAACTTTACCCAACATCCACTACTTTTCTTATCATACACTAAAATAGACTTTTTCTCATCTCCAACTGATTTTGTTCTTGGCTTGCACTTACTTTTCTTGACACATACTATGTATTATGTCCAGCTTGGCAAACAAACTTTGTTTAAATTTTTCTTCTAAACTTTCCCAGTGTAACCAACATTTGGAACCACAAGTAAATTATCAACGCACTATGATATCACTATCTTAGATAATTCTTCTACTTCTTTCTATATCATAACTCAACCTTTCCTCTAGGTTCTATTGTTACATATTTTGATCAAATCCTTATCATTAATCAAATATGTAATAGTACTAAAGTCATATAAATAGTCATCTTACCAACAAAAAACATGTTTGACATCACTGACAAAACAATGATTGAAACACATTTATCATACTTGTATCAATCTATTTTCAACAATCTCCTTCTTCAACATACATTGTGGGCATACTTGTTATTGATACAATGGTGGGGATTTTACACTCACAAGTGATTTGATCATGATGCTCTTTGGTGATCAAGATACATAGGTTTGTTTTTTTGAGTTTTGACATGATATTATTTAATCACCTAAATATTATAGAAGTAAAAATAAATAAATTTATAGATCACTCTTGATTGATATGTGAACAATATGTGATGCAGGATGGAACAAGTAGTATGATAACACCATAGAGTACTTGTTATGCTTCAGGTGTGAGGCTAGGAGAAAGAACACATTAGGTAAAGTTTCTAAAATATTCTTAAAATTAAAATGAAATATTTGCTTTAAAATATAGTTTCTTAATTGGTATGACACTAACAACCCACTTATAGATCATGTTCCATCTCCTAGCATCATTAAAAACCTCCCATTCATCAAATCTATCCAATTTCCATTCACATCTCTTTCTCCTAGCATTACTAAAGCCCCATCTAATGAGCCTCATGAATTTTGACATGATATTATTTAATCACCTAAATCTCATAAAATTAAATATTTTTTAATTTTATAGAGCACATGTTATGTTAGATGTGAGAGGCTAGGAGCAAGAACACTGGAGATAAATTTTTTAAAATATTCTTAAAAGTACACAAATACATTGCCTTTGAAATATTATTTCTTAATTGGTATTATTAAAAGTACAATAACACCTTTCCATTTCCTACCATCATTGAAACCATCCCAAATTCATCAAATCCATCCAATTCCCATCTACATATCTAGCTCCTAGTAAACCCAAACTACATCTAATGAACCAAACTTTTATTTCTTCGCAAGGTGATAAATGTTCATTTGCATATATCTTTTCCTTCTTAGTCTCCTTGTTTTCAATTTAGGCCTTGTAGTTTTTTTAACCCCCAAACTTTTGTATCTTTCAACTATCCTTCCAATATCATCCTTCAAGTCCTTCGTGTGTCTTCTTTCCCTTCTATGATCTTGTTGTTTTTATTGTGTCTTCTTTTCATTTACATCATTATCTCATATTTATAAAAATACTCTTTACTATTTTATAGGGCTTGTCAAGGGCTGAAATTTCTCAAATTGATGATGCCATGCATTTTTCCATTAACTTTGGGCTTGACAGCTATGTGGTGTCATAGCTTCCACACCTATCAATTTTATAATCTGAGTTGAACTTACAATGTGTCTTATTGATTCCTTTTATGTTATATTTGTTTCTTCTTTAGGGTTCTCCACATAACTTTAGGTCTCAAGGAAAGGGAATGAAATCAACAAGACCACCTAAAAAAAAAGGTATTAAATACAGGTCAAGTCTATAATTTGAAATTTATTATTAATGAATTCATATACATGTACTCAATATTGATGAATACATGTTGACTTGTTTGTTGAATATATACAAAAATAATTTAGTTTTGTAAAGCTGATGAATGCACCTAACACTGTAGATGTTGAGGCAATGGAAGAGGTAAAATTTCATATTTTTCTTCTCATAAATTTTAGGTTATAGTATGCATATTTCGTATATACATATTAAATAGTTGCATTTACAAATGAGTACATATTTTTTTCAATTTTATAGTAATTATCAAGAATTTGTCTTATTATCAATTTTTATTTATCTTTCACCTATTACAACATTCTTTGAGACTTCAAGAAAATCCTTTCTCATTTCATTTTGTTAGATATGTATATAGAGTCCTACTTGAAGCCTTCTTGTGATCTCAATTTGGATTTCTTATGTCTGCGATAGAAATCCCTAACACCTACTCTGTAATTCTAACATCTTATCACTTACCATATAGGTTGTACCTTGTACCAACACTAATTCATTAGTTGTTGTGCCTCCTAATAGCACAGGAGGTCCAACTCAGGCTGCATTATGGTTTTTGTTTTTTGATCTATTTGGAATCCCTAATGTCACTCTATAATGCAAACATTTTATCTCTTACAATACAAGTTGTGCCTTGTAGTAGCACTAACTCATCGGTGGTTGTAGCTCCTCATGGAAAGAGAGATCTAGCTCAAACTATAGTATGTTTTTCTTTTTTCTTTTTTTTACTCTATTTGGAATCCCTAATGCCTACTATATAATTCTAACATTTTATCGCTTACCATATAGGTTGTGCCTCATACCAATATTGATTCATCAGTAGTTGTACCTCCTAGTACAATAAGATATCTATCTTAGGTTGTAGTACATTTTTATTTTCTTACTCTATTTGGAATCCCTCATGCCATGCTATAATGCTAACATTCTATCATTTACAGTATAGGTTGTGCCTCATACCAACACTAATTCATCAGTGGTTGTACCTCATGATAGCAAGGGAGATCTATCTCAAGTTTCAATATGTTTTTAAATTTTTTAATCTATTTGGAATCTCTAATGCCACTCTATAATTCTAACATTTTATTGGTTAGCATAAAAGTTGTGACTCATACAAACACTAATTCTTCTATGGTTGTGCCTCCCATGAGCATTGGTTCATCGGTAATTGTGTCTACCATTGTCACTCTACCTCATCATTTTTTGGGAGTCCTACCCATTGAAAAAGGAATCCATTATCATTATCATTTAGTCCAACTGTGGGACAAAGAGACAATGTACTGAACAACTCAACTACCAACAATTTAGATCCCAATTTCTAGTTATCTTCATATTACTTATAGATAACATATTTGATAGTGTATTTTATTTTTTCTTTCATAGACACATAGTGAGCCACAAATTTCATCAAAGAGGCTAAGTTTTGATGATCCTCCACAATCATAGATATTGATAGTGATATACATATGTATTTGTGGCCATCACATAACATTGACATATATTTGACTTTTGTATTGTACTAATGAGACATAACATCTTTTTGTAGCTATATGATTGATATGACATAATATATTGTTCATTTTGATATACATTAAACTTGTATTTCTATACAACTTGTTCAATGTGTGCATTTAAACTTTTATTTGAGATTAATTTCTTGCAATTAATCAAACACATGAACATTCATTATTTTATATAGAGAATGTAAACATGTTAATCAAATTCATTATATCATGTAATCATATATCACTTATTTCGATGTAACGAGACATGAAAAGTAAAAATATCTCATGATCTTTATGTTTGTGTCAAATATTGCAACCTAATAGTTCTTAGAGACCCTTAGAAACACTTCCATTCTATTGGGACTCAAAATTAAAGCCTTGATTTTGAGTACCTTTCCAAGCTTTTAAGCCGTTTTAAGTGCATTTAATGTATGTGTACCCAGCTATCCTTTTGAGGCTTAAGAGGTATTTAATTTTTATAACACATTTCATTTCACATATCTACTCTTCCCATGAATATAAATTTCCATTCTAAGTCATTCTGTGAAGTTCTATTTTGAGCAATATCCAAATTTGCATTTTTGCTTGTGTCAAATAGCTATAGGAGGCCTTGTTTGCAATAGAATATCTTGCACCCCATGTTGTTTCATGACTCGCCACTTTGGGAATGTTTAATATCCATACCAAAGAACCTATGTTTTATATTTCAAATCATTTTCATATGTTTTGATTAGGTTTTGAATCCCTCAAAGTTGGTCATTTATTATTGTCATGCTGATGCAAATTGTTTAGAATTCTGGGAGGCCCTGTTTGACTTGTTATAACTTTTAACCAGTTGGAAAAAATGAGAAAATTATTTTTTAATTGCATTTTAGAGGTCAAAGACTTGTTATATTTCTAATTTTATCTTATGATCAATTTTTCAGCATGATTCTGAATGTAATTTATAACTTTTAACTAGTGTTAAGAAATGCAGATTTGTCAGTACCTCTATTTGGGATGTCATGACTCAGAATATAATATAGGTGGGATAAAATGGATTGTACCATTGTGTTCTACTCTAAAAAATATTTAAGTATGCTAGTTTTCAAGTCTTGACAAATCCATATGCACACTTTATTATGTCCATTTTATTTGCAAAAACCACTTTTCTGCTAGTGTTTCTAGTCCTGCAAATCTAAGCAGCCCACTTTGACAACTTGCCAAATGTTCCTAGCTATTTTTCATTAGCCTAAGTCCAAGATTTATATTCTCCTGATGATAATAAATTAATGCCCCATTTTTTGTGCTGCCAAATGTCAATTTGCCTTGTTTTCAAAGCCAAATCGAAAGACATTTTATGGTTTTCTAACATGTTTTCTTGTAGGCAATTCTAAGAAGGTGAATTTGATAGCCAATATATTTGACCCCAAATTTGTCATGGAACAATATTTGTTAGGGTAAGAGTATGTGAAATAGAGAATCAATGCACCTATTTTAATAGCCTAGTTAGGTGTTTTGTTAGTTTCTAAAGCCAGTCAAAAGACCTCTTGGTACAAAGTTGGGAGTCTTCAAAAAAGAGTTAAAATAATTTTTATTGGATGGTTTAGGCGTCTAATGGTTTTTATTCAATGTCAGATGTTTAGTAGGCCACTCTAAGATTTTAGTTTTTTGAAAATGATTTTTTTAAGTTGGACCCACCTTGGGGCCCGACTAATTCCATCAAATTGATAATTGTCTTGTCTTGATTATAACTTGAAGATTTGAAATGGAAAGAATTTTTTTCTCATATCAATACATGCAGATTGTTGGTCATTTAATCTAATAAAAGAGAAACTCTGTATAGACATATTTTCAAAGAGGCAAAGTGGATTGCATGTGTTTCGAATGCAATGACGTTATGAGAGGCATAGATCAAATGATGAATGTGGATCCTCTTACAAATCGGTCCAATGCATTTTACATTTGTGGATACCTGTGGATTAAATTCAATGAAGGCACCATATTTATTTTAACACAAACTTCAATCATAAGGTATATTCAAGGTTATTCTCTCCTCTAAAAATTTACACAAGAATAGATTGACACTTTTGAACTTGTAGAGTTAAAGGAAAACTAGTAAAGTTAGAAGTTAGAAGCTTATTCCATATGAATCTGATTAGTTGAGTGCTTACACTCACAAGACAATAACATTTGGGACATTTCCATCTACATAATGTTTCAAGTGGCAGCAATTAAAATAAGGTAAATGCTTGTGGTGGACTAGGATGTTATTGAATAAAGTTTGTAGAGGAATGGAGTGAACCCACTTTTGATAGGCACTCACCTAGAAAAATTTCCCTCAAATCTAATATCCTATTCATTGATGAAATTACCCATATTGAAGGGACCCACGAGGTTGAAGAGGAGAAGAAAAATGGCTATGTGGGTAAGAGTTGGATTATTTTCTTAGCAAAGGACATGCTTACATGAGGGAAACAAAGGTATCCTTTTCTAGGTGGAATCCAGGACGAGGGTGTTTGGGATTGTTCAATATAAAATCCATGGCCCATGTACTTCACATAGGGCAGCAGATATGAATTTATTTTCCATAATTTAAAGGATCAAGAGGAACCCATAGATATTGCAAAGAAGCTATAAGATTAATTCCCTTGCACAGTGATTTGGACCCCTTGGTCTGATGATGTCTCTCCCAGTTTTCTTTGATGAAAATACTATTAAGGCTTAGGCATTTCACAATATAGTTACTCATTAATTTCTTATTCAAACTATGTAGTAGTGTACTAGTGCCCTAACTACTAATCATCTATTATAAGAACATCCATCATGTTTCCTAGCTAAATCATCAGCACATCTGTTGAGTGTGGTTTGATATATACAGTGTCCACTTCCATTTTTCTCCAGAAGGAGACACACTTTTTCACATTCTCAAATGAACTATTCCGGATGTTGAATGCCTTTGTATTTCAAGCCAGGGAGAGGGTGATGAGGTAAGATTAAAGCTAAGCATTTTATTTTATCCAAGCATCAATCCCATCTATAGAGAAGCTTGATGAGGACCTTGATTGGTGAAAGCTTTCAAAACATAATATCCCACATTCTTTGTGAGAGGGATTTTTTAAATGTCTAAAAAGACACCCACCTTTTGAAGGCAAGGCTTATGTGTAGAGGGCCACTTTGAAGGATGACCAAGATGAGGGTGCAAAGACCAAAGTATTGACCAAAAATGTGAAAGAAGAAGATAGATGATCATGTTAGCAATGGATAGATGTTACCATTCCATAGATTCACATCACAAATTACCCAATTAATGTAAATGGCCTCGACGTCACAAAAATCAATATTTTGCATCATCACCCAAGTTGACCATGGTTAGTCATGAAGGGTTCTAAAGCTCCAAAGTGGGGTTAAGTGCTAGCTCATCACAGTTAAGTTGGAGTTGAGGTTAAGCCCATGAAGCCATCCTAAGATGACATGTGGCAAAGCTAACCAATCAAAGGTCAACACATGGCAATCAACCAGGATGGTTGACCTAGATGGAAATTATTTTATTTGCAAAATTTTGAATGCCCAAGGTCTTGTTTGATAAATTTTAAAGAATTTTGAGTTTTCTATAGTTTTAATTATAGAGATTTTTTAATTTTTTTCATTTTAATGCTTCAAACTTTTAGTGGGGGCCTAATTTTCAAATGCATGCCATAGGGGGAAATTTTGTTGAAAATATGCAGTTCAATATACCATTAGAACTGAGAGAAGATGAAATTTTTGAATATGGGATCAAAATTCGCACAAGTATTCAGCAATACAATCTATAAGAAGATTTGTGTTTTCTACGACATTCTCAGCTAGAGGGGCATAATTCATCATAGAGCATCCAAATTACTTGGAAGGCAGATATGAAAGTTTGTTGAAGCTTGAATGTGGAGAACAATAATTCTTAAAAAATTATCTTGCCTTTAGAGGTCATTTGATAGATATTTTGCCTTTGCCTTAATCTCAAATTTGGCATCAAAATTAGTTACACATTTCAATCATTTTGGAGATATTTTCAAGGCATTCTCAAGTAGCAATGAAAGAACCTAATGTAAAGTTATAGAGAGAGAGTAGGGAGATGTTTTGCATTTGTACATGGAGGTTTTCCAATTGGAAAAATGGCAGCATCTGATCTGATCCAGGATTTATTCTTTATATTTAATCTCTTCTCTCTTCTTTCTCAGGAGTTGGTTCTAGTTCTAGTAAAAACTTCTCATGGTTTTGATATCCTGGTGGCAATATTCACTATGAGACCATGGTTCTAGTTTTGATGTATTTTCATCACTGTTATACCATAGTCTTCAACATATTTCTCTTGTATGAACAATATTAGTTAAGCTAACATATCTAGTTTTGATATGTTTACTAGTTTTATGAATTATTTTACATGCATTTGAATGTATAGTTTCAAAGAAATGAATATAATAAGCAAGAATCTCCTTAGTTTCATTTTTATTTTCATCTTTTATCTTTGAAAATTGCAATCTTATGTGTTTGAGGGACAAAGAACTAAGACCCATTTGCATCCCATTAAGGTTGTATGTTAGATATGTTTTTTTGTTGAAATAAAGGGACAAGTAAATTCTTGATGTATTTGATAGGGTTCTTGGTTATTTTCAGATGGACACTTCATAAGAACGACATCTTTATGAATGTCAATGTCCAATTCACAAAGTGATAAGATAGGTTTGATATCTTGATGTATGGACTATGTCACTGGTATAGGTCTAATATATTGATGTATGGAATATATCACTAGTATCATAGATGCATGTGTGTAATTTATGGAATTCCCCAATAGATAAGGCATTGATCAACTACAAGGTTAACTCACTCTTACTACTACATAATTGCAGTTTTTCTAAAATCAACATCATTAATCAAACATATATCCCTTTAATGTTGAAGAATTGGAAATGATGCCCTCACTTAGCTTAGAAATTTCTTAGGCCATTTTATTAGTTATTTCACATCTAGGATCTTTTCATAAGTGTTAGAAAATTAATGGTTTTATCAACTTTATTGAGATTTAGTGTATGCTTTTAACAACTGGTACTATATGAAGAATATAATAGGTCCACCTGCCTAGGTTTTGTAGAGCCTAAAGTAGAACAAGGGTCTAGCCTTATAGTTGGCATGATGACTGAAAGGGTATGTTGAAGATGGGAAGTAGTTGCCCCTAGATGTATCTTATTCTCATTGGGGTGATTTGAAGCTGTGATGTTTCAAAACATCAACACATTTAATGTGGTCGATATCATTGGAGTGAAGTTGTCGCTAAAACTAGGTTGGTCTAGCTGAAACCTAACTAATAGGAACTAATAGAGAAGATGATTTGATCCTAGGACCAACAGTTTGAAATACACACAACCTTGCTCATTTTAACTAAGAAACATTGAAACTTTTAGAAATAAGTGAGACACGAATGCCAAATCCCAAAAAAGTTGAATTTCTAAAAATTGAGATAAGTTATTGTAGGCCTACATAGCATTATCCTATAGCACCTAATAGTTTTTCAATATGTCACACAAGCTCAAAGAAATGCTCGATGAAAGATTGTGACCCCATGGTGCTTCCAGACCCTTATGAATGCTTCCATTCAATGTGGTTGATACCATTGGAGGGAGGTTGTGTCTGAGATGAGGATGGTCCTAGCCTAAACTTGACCAATGGGAGCTGACAAAGTAGATGATTCAATCTAGGACCAACAGATTGAAATATACATAACCTTTCTCATTTAAATTGAGCAACATTATGACTTTTGGCAAT
Organism: Cupressus sempervirens; assembly: GCA_028749045.1. NCBI lineage: Eukaryota > Viridiplantae > Streptophyta > Pinopsida > Cupressales > Cupressaceae > Cupressus > Cupressus sempervirens. The sequence goes on from CM053789.1 coordinate 294,234,571, forward strand.
AGGAGAGATATAGATGCCAAATATAAACAAATTCTAATGTTTAAAAGAATAGATATGTTGTTTAAGGCCTAGATAATGTGATCTTGTAGCACCTGACATTTTGTCAATACCTCGCATGAGCTCATAAAAATGTCTAATCAAGTATCACAACCCAATGGTGCTTAGAGACCCTTAAGGATGCTTTCATTTAGTGGGGTTGATACTGTTGAAGGGACATTATGTCTGAAATGAGGTTGGTCTAGCCTAAACCCAATAAACCAAAGTTAAGGGAGTAACTGTGGATTTTTAGGAATGCACTAGAAGCTTCAAAACCCTTGTTACTAGGAAAGCACAAAATGAAGTAAAATGAATGCAATCTATTATTCTAATCTATTTTATTGATTCAAATCAATTCCTTGAAGATGTGAAAACAATCCAAGTACTAGATTCAATCATTTCATGACACAAAGCCAAAAAAAATCTTGGGAAAGTATAGTTCATCACTCTAGAAGGCACAAAAATTGCTCCAAAACTTGTCGTCTTGGTTGTAATAAAAAACATTGGTGATCTCATGTAGAGAACCTCTTGAAGACAAGATGGGTCACCTTTTATTATAATGCATTATAAAAATGTGAATGCATGAAAGAATGATGTATTGTAGGTAGAAAGTGTTGGAGTTTCATGGTGTTTTGGAGTTCTTTTGGGGTCATGAAATGGAGCTATAGGTGTAGCAAAAAAAAATCTAGCCATTGGAGGGGGTCATTTTATGATAGTGTCCATCTTTGAATAGTCTACATATGGTGTAACAACTTTCATTTTGTAGGCATAGTGTTGGGAGGTCAAACATTGTGTAAGCCCTAGACTTTTGGGGTTTTAGGGTCCAAATTGGGACTTTCATATCCAAAGGTATGATAGAGTCAAATTGGATGCATATTCCTCTAATTAGTTCCATTTCATGTTACTTATGAAAGTGGCAAGTTTTGGGAATACACCCCTTATTGGGTTTCTTTAAAAATGTAGGGTATTAGGCCTAGAATCCAAAAGTAAAGTCGCAATTTTAGGAAGAGATGTTGCAAAAAAAGTGGGCTTTATTTATAGATATGTTTAATAAATTGGAAAGGGTAATCTTAATAAGTAAGTTTTTTGGAAAGGATTTTGGGAAAATTTTGAGAAATCTACAAATCTCTCATTAGGCAGGGCTAGTAGGATACTCTTAGAAGAGGGTAGTATAGTTGTTGATGATTAACCATTGAAACCTATCACTTGGAAAAGTATTGGATATGCTATTTGGAATTTATTGAGGACATTTGGAAGTTAGGAACACCTACTGAAGAGATTTAGTGGTCTTGGGTTGGTTAGTTTGAAGGCATTCATAAAGCATGGGGCATGGAGATGGGGAAGAGGATTGAGGTTTTGAAGTCTAGTGGGGGTATGAAATGATTAAATTGACAAATGATAGGTCTATAGTGTGGGTTTAGAGCCTAGATTTTATTATTTTAGAAGGAAGAGTAAGGCACTGTTACAAAACAAAAGAAAACATTAACATTCTACTAAGAAGATTTTTAAAATCCTCCATTAGCCTCTACATCATGATATCCCACATGTATACACTCCTATAGGTCATTTGGTGATTTCAGCACCAAATTTTTCACTTTTTTGTGCATTCTTGAGAACTTTTGCAAGATATTGCAAAAATTGCAGTTTTGCAAAATTTGTACTTTGTAACTTTTTAACAAATTTTTGCACTATTATTAAATTTGACTCCAAATAGGTATGAAATGATCCCAAATAATGTCTAGATATTAAATATGACCAAAAATGATCAAATCCAACCTTGAGTCTACCTTTGACCAAATGTTGACTATGTTTGACCAACCTAGAACAACTTAGACAAACAAACACTAGTTGATCTTTTGGTCTTCAAATGAGTTCACGAACCTATCAATGCTCTTCTCATTCTTTATATAGGGTAGTTAGTTACCCTTTAGGACTCATTTTCAATGCTGTGCAACTTTCTTACCAAATGTTGCAAAGTTGCACAATGCAACTTTTAATTTCTTTGCATCTTTTTACCAATTTTGTCAAATGACCATGCTATCATCTCAAATTTAACCACAAACCTTACCTATAGTAACAGCCTTACCCTAAATCTGCATACATCCTATTGGCCTCATGATGAAATCATCATCATGCCTATCAGAGGGCTATTTTAAGCCTAAAAAGGGGTGACATAGTGTGGCAGAAAGGACATAGTCCAAAACAACCCTATACAATCTTTGCATATGTTATGGAGAAGCCAAATGGTATCCAAATATATAATTTATTTTCCTATTGTTTTGGGAAATTTGTTAGAAAAGGCAAGAGGACAGCCATCTAAATCCATATAAGTTGAAGATAATTGAATATGTTTTTAAGGTTATCATCAAACCCACAAAAAAGAGTACAAGAGACAAATTTATAGAAAATTTATAACAATGATGTACAATATTTACATGTGTTATTAGTTTTATAAGGAAATCTGGCATTTAAATATGCACATGTGACATCTCTTATCAGATTTTTATATAAAATATGGTATATAAATATGCCCATATTAGATGTCTTCCCTTTCTAATATACAAAATTTGACATCTAAATATGCACATGTGACATCTCTTATCAAATTTTTATACAAAATATGGCATATATATATATATATATATATATATATATAAAGATGTTACATGTCTTCTCTTCTTTATATACAAAATTTTCCATCTACATTTGCATATCACTACAAAGTTGCAACATTTTGTATAAAATATATACAGAATTTTCAAAATTATTCTACCATATGTAGAATGATTCAACTATATAGCACACAATCAATCAACGCAACCTTCTATATTAGCTCAACCCTTATTGTATCAAGTATTGCCTAGTAATGAAATTCATGTACTTTCCAAAAGTTCTTGTTAAGAGGTCTATCATGATACAATTGAATATTTGCTGCAAAAACAAGGTTAGAGTAATGTAGAATATGTCTGTGTGTCTCAAAATCCTCAAATAACTATATGATAGAATTCTTAGTAGGGTGCCTACATTTAATTGCAAAGAAAAATTTAAGTCAAAATTGACACACTATACATGACATTTATTGACTTAAAGAGATCTTGATGGTAGGGGACTAAAATATAGTGTCTTTTAAGCCATGTTCCTATCACAATGATGGATCCTATAGTGTACTCAATATCCTCACCACTGATGACTATAGCTATCAATTTCTTTTTGGGCTCAATACAACCACATAGAATGTAATCCATTCCTTCATCACTATTTTGATATTCAATAACTACATATGCATGACCTACATTATATAGAAGGATATGGAAAAATTGAAAATAATCTACTTTAACCAAGTATTAAATTGATAACTTAGTACTTGGTTCAAGTAGGTTAGATGCATGCTCAAAATCTGTTGATTCTTCAACCTGGTTAAGTTCTAGTGTTGTAGAAAGTTGGTATGAATCAATTGTATGCAAAGGTCTACAAGACCATTAGTCAACCCACTCTTTTGATTCACATTCATCCCATAAATGATGCATAAATGAAGAGCAAAATAATGCAAGCTTTCTAGTGTGAATAACTAGTGACACTACATTTGAAACAAAAATTATCTAGGTTCATGTATCAACCATTACTATCTAGAAACGATAGACTTCAATTTATTACCTAGTCCCGTCATAGGATTACACCATTGGACAAATGTTTCAACATTTTCTAATATTTCAATACCTTTTCACTTTAATTCCTCTCTACTAAGGGCTCTTTTGACAAATTCTTCAACACCATCATGATCTCCCTTTACATTTTTGTGCCAATAATATTCCAAAAATTTTGCACTCCACTTGTCACATACATCCTACTCAATCAATAGAATATCCTTGCATTTTTGAGTTATGTAGAGAAATAGTCTAACCATATAATTTGTTGATTATATCTTTCATCTCTTTCCCTCATTTTTTCATAGAAAACTCTAAAATATCATTGCACAAACTCTAATGAATGAGTTTGATCATCACTGATATAGAAGTGATACTCTCTTAATAATTTTTTCTCATCCTCAATGTTATCATGTGCATGAATAAATGTGGTGTACAAAAATTGACACTTGTATAGAGTTGTAATACATTGGTTGCACTTCATTTTATGGTTTTAGTGTCTAGTTTTCAAGGAAGTCAAAAACTAACACAATTGCACCCAAGGGAAAAGTGTCCTTACAAAATTTGAATTTCTTATCTAATCATCTAGCTCTATGTGTATGACCTATGTAGTCATAAACTGATTTCTCTTGAAACAATTTCATAAAATCAGCTACAAATACATCACTTTTCACTAATTCACACCTCTTTAATTCTTTTCCTTCTTTAACATCATATATAACTGACTTGTACTTTCCAAGAGAAACTAGTGTCTTACCAATTTCATGTGTGCTATCTAGATGTAGGCATCTATGAAACTTTTAAAAACCACCACATTGATGCCAAAAACCTTTCAAACATATAATCTTATAATAAATGCACCAATCACCTCATTTACATAGTACACTTACATAAAATTCTCTCAGTGACTTAGGAGGTAATTGTAGACCACATTCCTACAATATTTCATTAGTATGAAAAGTAAAACATATATAACAATAAACATCATAATGCATAGAAAACTCAAAATGAACCCTATAACATCATGTAGTGTTTGTATGATTTATCTTAATATAGAATGGTTTTCTCATCTCAAAAAACTTTTGGCTAATTTTAATTTGAGGAAATATTTGAAGAAAGATTTCATAAAATTGTGTTTGAGTCACATCAAAAGAATGTTTTGGATGTGGCTCATGGCTTATTTTTCCAATTCATCTTTTGACAAACTCTTTTTGGTTTCATGAAGCCCTTATGTTGTCATGCCAAAATTTTTCTATTAATGTTAGTTCATCAACAATAACTTTATCCTTATGTGGGAGTCTATCTTGGAATGACCAAAAAGAAGTCTCATTAGAATTCTCAATTTTTGCTTGCCTTACTAAGGCTTTCATTAATGTTGTTCTAATTATACATAATGACTTACTTATTTTTATTACAATACATGTTTTTCCCATTATGGCATATCCGAGGACTTGTCAACTTGTATTAGCATCTTTAGTACATTCTTTTGAACCAATGGATTGATATGCATCAAAGAGATTTCTAAAAATGCCTCTTTCACTATTATTCTCAGATGTTCTTTACCCCAAAATTCTCACTGTCTCTCTAAATTCCATATTTTTAACCATTTCAAAAAAAAGTTTGCATCTTCCACTTTGATTTAAATTTTCAAAATAGTTATGCCAAATCTTTGGAGAAATTTTCCTACAATTTCTTTCTGGCATTTTTATCATGCATTGGCTTCAAAATATTTTCATCAATGTCAATTAGAAACTTTTGTTTTCTATGAATTATTGTATGAGATGTTGATGTACATGCATAATCAATATCTTCATTACTTATATGATGTAAATTCATCATTTAAACTTGAGATGTTACATTAGGACCATCAAGTGACATAAGTTTATCTGTAATAATAATTTCAATTAGGGTATATTGAACATTTTCATTTGTCAAATTAGGTATGTTTGTGACATCAATATCAATAGGTAGAATTTTTGTCACTTACATTGAAGGAATTTGATGATGTACCTAAGTTATGTAATCTCTACATATGCTCCCTTGTTTTTTCCTTTGCTACCTCTCATTTTTCAATTGTTCCTTTCCTATTCTTTTCCATGATTATAGATAAAAACTAACCTACAACCAATAATATGAATAAAATAAAAAATTGAACATTTATGAAGAAATTTTTGAATTTTTGAAGAATATCCATGAGGAGGTGAGGAAGTACATTACAAATATTAATACATAGTACAAGACTAAGGCAAATGTGAAAAAGAGGTATAAAGAATTCTAGATTGGAGATGAAGTCATGGTTAATTTGAAAAAGGAGTGTTTTTCTAGTGGGTACATATAATAAGCTAAAAAATAAAGAAGTTTAGACCATGCAAGATAGTGAAAATGCATGATTTTGGAGATGCCTATGAAGTTGAGTTTCCTATTGAACTAAATATTTTAATAGTATTTATCATTTCAGATTTCATAGAGTGTTGTGAAGGAGGTGATGGAGATGAAGTTGGATAACTGTAATGGAGTATTCTAGCAGCTAGTTTAACTACAAATGATATTGAGGAGATATTGGATAGTCATATTAGAAAAATTACATGAAATATAACTTATGAAGAATACTTGGTCAAATGGAAAGGGATGTCAGTAGAAGATTCATCATGGCTAGCAAGCGAGGAGAATAACCATCTTGGTTTTCCTCTAAATAATTGACATGTGATGGAGTCACTTCTAAAATTACCTTGTGTTTCTGATGTAGGTCATCTTGGGTTTTTGAATATAGGTTGTCTTAATATAGAGTTTCTTTCTATGGAGGCTTTCTAGTTAGTAAGTTAGTCATCAAAGCTCAAAATATCCTAATGTCAAAGGTGGATGTTCATTCCAGATATACCAGACTCCTGATTGAGTCATAGTGCCATATCATGACTATTCATGGATTCATTATGGATTTGTTTGGTGTGAAATTTTGGTATAAACACTTTAGCCTAATAATTGAAGGCTAAAACGTGGCCAAATGAGGTCCAAAAACTTGATAGATTTTGAAAAGTGGTTATAATAGCCAATCAATGAAATGATTGAAGAGTTATGACCTTCCAGAGTTGAGCTGACAAAAACTTCCAAAATAAATGTCAAAAATATATTTGTTTGATTCTCTATGTATTGTTAGGGTCTATTAGCCCTAGGTTTTAAGTTAGAGTGTCTAGAACCTTCCTAGATGACATAAAATTGCCTATTTAATAAATGCACATAGATTATTGTTATTTCATTGTTTATGTAATGTGTTTATGGTACTAAAGGGAGCAGCCTTCATTTGATCTTGATTACTTTTTTTCCCTCTTATCATAGCCTAGAAACAAGTTATGTAATTAATTGAATTAATGGGACGGTCTATTATATTAGCATACTTGTAGGCTTCCCATTGGTCTATAGATAGTAATAAAAATGATATGCATATATTTTCATGTGAGCCAATCACCATAAAGTAAAAAGAATAAACCATTGAATCTTTTTTGTTCAATATTATTAATGAGTTTTCATATAAAATTGATTTTGAATAATCAAATTTTATGTGTTTAAGGAGCTAATGAGTGTTTTAACTAAAAATCCTTATGTATGAAATAAAATATGGAGGGTAACCACAATATATCTTTATATTACTAAAAAATTCATTTATATGGTACATGATTTACTTAATGAAATACATAAAATCCTAAATTTAAAGGTCTCTAATGTAGGATTTTCTATTTATCTATGGTTAGAAAGGGTTTACATTTGTTACAAGTAATATATTGTAGTTCAATAGTTTTCAAAAGTCTAGTATCAAATACAAAAGTATGTAATTATTGAAAAATTATAGTAGGTCATACATGTACAGATGGGAAAGCTCAACAAAGTTCTAGTGCCACACAACAATATAGGTATGCATTGTTTTGGAATGTCATTGGTAATGATAAAGTAGTACAATGTAATTATGTGTGATGTTTCTCACTTGTTTAAGTACTATTATTGTCAACGTATGTGTTTATAATATATGATATTATTTTTTTCTTCCTACTTTAAAAGATATAAATTATGTGACATCATTAGTAAAATATATCAAGTACAATTCATATTTTCACAAGAAAAAAATTAATTTGTTTCAAACTTAATGTTTTACTTCACAAAAAGAGCTTTCACAAAATTATTCGTAGTTTTCTATAATTGAAGGAAATCCACCATTCCAATCTAATAACTATTGGACATGTAAAGAGATTGTGAATGTGAAATAGTCTTTAACACTTATTAGTTTATTTAACTTAGTTTTAAAACATATAATAAAATACTTAATTTAAATTAATTATAAAACATATAATCAATTACTTTACTTACCATAATTTAAAAATATATAACATTGATTAGAAATAGTGAGAGATAAAGAATTTAACACCATTATATAAGAAACCTATAGATCTATGTTAAAAAAAAACCCAATGTAGGAAAAAACATGGTGAGGGATATCTTGTGACATATGAAAATATGTACAGAGAAGCTTGCTTTTTGACTTCAAACAAAGGTTCATTAGGTTTCAAAGAAATATACAAGAATGTTATACTAAGTTGTCTTGCACTTTGTACAATATTCATGAAGAATGTTATACTAAGTTGGCTTGCACTTAGTACAACATTCATGCAGCTTCACTACAATGCATGAGTTTGTATCATGCATCTTTTGATTGAATCCGTAAAAATCTAGATGCTTCGTGGATGTTGTCTCAAACGATAATATCTTGTGTACAATTTTAGTCACACACATATGCTTCTACAACCTCACATTCCATGAACAAAATACACCTTACATATTCAATATATCTCTATAATATACATACATACATACATACATACTTATGTATGTATGTATAGATATACATATATATACACGCACATATATGCATACATACATATATGTGTGTGTGTTTGTGTGTGTATATAGGAAAAAAAAATTGTATCATCCTAATGCAATGATCTTGATAGGATACCCTCAATGACATAATATGATAAAAATTCAGCAATAGGTTATCATATAAATTCAACAATTAGGAAGAATATAGATGTAGCATTTGAATAATTAATATTTAGGACAATGCCAGATTAGATAGCTAAATTTTCTATATTGGAATCACAAGAATGATATTAATCAAATACAAATAATTACAATCTTCAAATATTTTAGAAACTACAAAAGTAAAGAAAAGAAAAGTATGCAATAACCTTGTCAATTAAACTTCTGCAAATAACATAGAAAGATAACCTCAAACATAATGTGTCACTAGAATAAACAATCTTTTCCATGTGGATCACATAGAGTGGTAAGTGAAAAAATTTATGGATAGAAAAGATGTCACATTCTTTTTTTTTCCCAATCAAAATCAAGAATAATCATGACATTACATGATCACACTATGGTTCGAATATCGTAAATCATAGGCTCATAAAATGATCAAAATAGCATTGGCTTGCTATAGTGTAAATGTTATTTGTAAATTTCCAACATTATATATTTCTTATTAAATAAATATATTTAGTCCACTTTTTCCATATATATATATATATATATATATATATTCTACATTTTGAAGTAATGTGTGCTATAAGGGGTCTATGTCCACCCTTTAGCATACATTTAATGGTTTGAATGGGTCAAAATGGGTTATAGATTATCTCACGATCCCTTTTCAACCATTTGATCATAAATGTGTTCCTCAAAGGACCCCTTAGCAAACATAATATTGTAAGATAACTTAAAAGGGGTCATAAGGTAATCTATAACCCATTTTAACACATTTGATCACATAATATATGTATTAAGGGTTCTAGGATCCCACAAGCACACATATAATAGTTTGAATGGGTTAAAAAGGCCCATAGTGTACCCTATCACCACTTTTTACACATCCAATTATAAAATGCATGTCTGAAGGGGTCTTAAAGCCCCTTTGTACACATATAATGGATCTGGTGGATCATAAGAGATCATAGGAAACTCTTTGACCCCTGTTTACCCACATTTTTGTATAGTTTTTTTGAACGGGCTTGAAAACACCTTAACACACATATAAAGGTTTAATTGGGCCATAAGGTACCATGCAAACACTTTTGAATCATTCAATCACATAATATGTGTTAAATGTTCTGAGGACCCTTTAACACAAATATAATAGTTTGAATTGGACAAAGGCAACATAGAATACCCTGATGGGACTCAAATTTACTTTCCCCATTTTGAGTACCTTTCCAAACTTTTGAGTCACCATGAGCCCTATAAATTCATTTTCATGTTTGTGTACCTGACTATCATTTTAATGTCTATAAGGTGTTTCATGTTTCTAACTCCTTGCCTTCAACATATCTATGCATTCTATAATGATAAACTAACATTTTGAGTCATTTTGTGAAGTTTTATTTTGAGCAGTGTTTCATTTTGCATTTTTGCCTTAGTGTCAAACAATGATAGTAGTAGGCCTAGTTTGCATTCAAATATCTTGTACTCGAATACTCCATGGCATAGAGCTACACTTCATAATAAATAATAGTATGATATTATTAGAAATGCTTTTGAATAATTGATAGGGGATGTGAATTAGTTATTCATGGTCCAAATGTCCTATTTAAACTTTTCATCATGTAGAGTGTGCCCATCAAACTTATTCATTCATCCAAGCCTTAAATTTCCTATTCAAAAAGTTACTATAAATCAACATACAAGCATAACCACACAATAGATCAACACATAACACAATTATTTACATGGAAACTCAATTTGGGAAAAACCACCAATAACATGTTACTCCATTCTTACTCTTCTGAAGTAACAACACAATGTTAAATGTGACCTAGTTAAAGGATTTAACCACCTTGTTAGAAGTGGGCCTAGTTAGAAGACTTTAGAACATTCACTTGGAATGCCACCCTATTAAAGGATTTACAAATGGCTATTAAACAAATCTAAGTCCATACGATTTTTTTCTACCCTAACTGATACAATTTCTAGAGAGTAACAATAAGGGGCTTTGACCTGATTACAAAATAAAACTTAACTTGTAGATTTTAGATCACTTCTCAGCTCATAACATTGCCTAGCTATTAGTCTTTGCAACTCTGAAAGCTTGTCCTCCTTTCAAGCTTAGTCTCCTTGAGTCTCAATGCTCAATGTACCTATACAATTCTCTCTCTCTCTCTGACCACTTGTCAAAGCAGAGTCCCAGTGCTCTGTTCTTCTTTCTCCTTGACACCCTTCTAGCCACTTTTCAATTTGGCACTCCAACAGCTCTTGCTTCTTGGTCTGTGACTTCTAAATTAGAAATCTAGAATTTCTTTTCCTACTTGATTTTCCCCTCTAATTTCAATTTGTATGGATTAGGTAGGATTCATTGAATCCCACCCATATTTTTTTCTTCTAGAAACATCATGAAGAATCCTGTTGAATTCACTCAAAAATGGTTTACATAGAATTTTGTGCCACTAGCTCATCATCCTTATGCTCCAACTAGTTCAAAGAATTAAAGGTAACAAATCTGTCAGCTTATATTTGGTGAATCTTTGACATTTCCAATAATGCAGTAGCTCGACACTTTTGAAATTTTGATGTTCGACATATATTGTTTTACTCAGCATCAACTATGTTTTACTGATGCTCGACACCTATTACTTTGCTCGACACTTGAACTTTACTTGACACCTGAACTTCACTAAACACCTAAAGTTCATTTAGCACATAGTAGATTTTCCATTTTCTTAGATCCAAGTGAAAATTTTCTTAGCTTAAAATAGCTTGCTCAGCACCCACTAATGAATTTAGTTAAGCTTTGCAATCAACCTTATTAAAAAGTATTCCTCCAATGTTTCTAAGTGTGACCAACCTGTGTATCTTCAAATTACTAATACATCATTTAAGCATTGTCTTAACTAATCCTTGCACTTCATTACAAAACCATAACTCAATTTTTCCCTAGTTACTCTTATTACATCTTGTTGATTGAATCCTCTTCATAAATCAACTAAGTGATAGTACTTGGATCTTATAAGAAAATGTCATTCCTACAAATATCAAGTTTGACATCAATGACAAAACAATGATTGAAAATATTCTTTTAACAACAATCTCCCTCTTTCAATCAATCTTCTTCATTAATGATCTTTTCAATGAAATTTCCAACAATCTCCCTCTTTGGCATTGATTGCAAACCAAACTGATCAACCATTAGACTAAACTATTTAACCAAGTTATCAACATGCTAACTAGGTTAGAATAGTAAGTCAAATGCCAAAATGAAAATTAGAATACACAATTTCTTCCTCTCTTGATCTATTATCCTAATTTCTTTACTTCTGCTTCTCCCTCTTAGCTGTTGTATCCTTTTTCTTTCCTTTTTTCCCTTCTTACATTCTCTCCCTCTATATGCATTGCTCATCTTCTGCTATTTCTTTGTTCTAATTAGCTTCTTCATCTTCTCCCTCAACTATTGATAGATGTTGTTGATCAGTTTCTTATTACTCCTCCCTCTTTGACAATAACACCAAAGACATATTATCTCAGCATCTTATCATGCAAGTGTAGCATTTTTACATTCTTTCAATTTCTCCCTCTGTCACCTTGCTTGTGACTAATTTGAGGCTTCATCACTTCAATTACTTTAGACATGAATCCTAAAGTAAATATCCTTTGCATCAATGTATAATATTTTTCTAGTCAATTCATCTAATGTAGGGTAGTCTTTGATTTTACTTCAAGTAACCTTGGTTAGGGGTATCACCCCTAACTTACCTCTAAGATACTCAAAAGCATCTTTAGGTAGTGCTTTTTTGGTGATGTTAGCAATCTGTTCTTTTGAGCTAACATATTCCATCTTCACTTATTTGTCTTCCACTCATTCTCTTACATAGTGATACTTGATTGCAATATGATTGGTTTTAGCATGCATTGCAGGGTTCTTTGATATGTTGATAGAACTTGTATTATCACAATAGAGTAGCACAAGCTCATTTACCTATTCCTTCATACCTTGCAACAAATGTTTGATCCATACAATATTGGTGCAATTGATAGCAGCTGCAACATATTCAACTTCTACTATAGACTATGAGGTACAACTTCAATGCTTTTTGCTAGTCCATGTAATCAATCTTCTTCCTAAGAAAAGTGATTCTCCATGGTTGATTTTTTTGCCATCAATATTACCTCCCTAATCTACATTAGTGTAGGCTCTTAGTTCAAACTTTTCACTCCTCTTGTAGTACAAACCAAAGTCATCATTTCCTTTTAGATACATCATTATTCTCTTTACTACCATCAGATGATTTTCTCTTGGATTTGCAAAAAATATTGCCACTATTCTAATAGCTAATGCAATGTCTGGTCTACTATGTAAAACTTATTATAGCTTTCCAATCATTGATCTATACATTGTTTGATTCACTTCAATTGACTTATCATTCATTGATAACTTATGTCCTATCACCATTGGTGTGCTAACTAGTTTCAATTCTTCTAATCCAAATTTCTTGAGTATCTCCTTGATATATTTTGACTGGGTCACAAATATGCCATGCTTCAATTGATGTACTTGTAATCCAACATAGAATTTTATTTCTCCAAACATTGACATTTCAAACTCATGTTTCATTTGATCAGTAAAATCTTTACATAGAACATCTTTTCCTCCAAATATTATATCATCAACAAAGATTTCAGATATCAAAATGTCTTTACCTTTTTCTACCTTGATGTATAAGTTATTGTTGTCATCTGTTCTCTTAACTCCAATCTTCACAAGATATTTGTGCAGTCTCTCATACCATGCTCTAGGTTTTTGCTTCAAACCATAAAGTTCCTTATGCAATTTTCAAACCATATCCTTGTTGTTGTCATCAACAAATCCCTCTAGTTGTTCTATGTAGACTTCCTCTTCCAGCATACCATTTAGAAAGGCAGATTTCACATCCATTTGGTAGACCTTGAAACCTTTGTAGGAAGCATATGCAAGTAGTTTTCTTACTCCTTCCATTCTTGCAAAAGGAGAAAATGTTTCTCCATAATCTAGTCATTTTTCTTGTGCATAGCCTTTGCACACTAGTCTAGTTTTGTTTCTATTTATTTCACCATTCTCATCAAGTTTATTTCTGAGAACCCATTTGGTACCAATTACATTCTTATCAGTTGGTTTAGGAACTAGGGTCTAGGATTTATTCATCTCAATCGGAGCTATTTTCTCCTCAATAGCTTTATACCAATCATCATCTTGTAGTGCATCTTTTACTATTTTAGGTTCAACCTTTCTCAGTAGACATGATGCATTCCTTAGTCTATTCCTTGTCATAGTTCTTGTATCCTTGTCACCAATGACTTGATCTACAGGGTGATGTCTTCTTACATACTTAGTTAATCTTGTCTCTATTCTTCTTTCCATGTTTGATCCTTCAACTTTAGAGTCATTTTTCTCTTCTCCTTCTGGTATTTCATCATCTCTTTGATGTGCACTGATTTAAGATTTATAATGTACATTTTATTCATTCTATAACTTGGCTTCTGAATGTAGCTCAGCATTCACTAGCTCTGACTTATTTGATACTGAGATTTGTTGTTGATTCACAACTTGATTGGCAGCATTGTCTTCAATAGTCATTCCTTCGTAGAAGTGTACAAAAGATCTATTATAATCTTATGATTGCTTGGACTCATCAACTTGGACTTCTGCATAATCATCAAAATTTACATTTGCACTTTTCACTATCTTGTTAGTGTTAGTATTCAAACACTTATATGCTTTGCTTCTAGTGGAATATCCAAGGAATATCTCTTCATCACTCTTTGCATCAAACTTGTCATTTCTAATATCTTTAAGAATATAGCATTTACAACCAAATACTTTGAAATGTTTTACATTAGGTGAGTGACCATATCATAATTCAAAAGGTGTTGCATTTGTACCTTTTGATACCTTTTTCATTACAGAATATCTCAAATTCTTTTGTATAAACTCTCCTTTATTTGATCTTAGGCATTTTAGACTCTTTCCTTTTTCCTTCCCAACTCTTGCCAAATACCACTTGAACATTTGAAATGCATCAGATTTTTTCTTTAAAAACATAGTAGTCATCATCCTAGAATAGTCATCTACAAATAGCATTATGCATCTGTCTCCTAGGTAGCTTTGCACTTCTATTGGACCTCATAAGTTTGTATGGACTAACTCTAGTACTTCTTTGGAAATATATGTTTTTCTTTTGAAACTAGATTTAGTCATCTTTCCTAGTTCACATTGTTTGCACATTGTGTTTTTAGGCTTCTTTAGTTTAGGCAAACCTCTGACTTTCTTTTTCTTGTTGATGCTAATCAGATTGTCAAAGTTAACATGACACAATATTTTATGCCATAACCACACCATCAAGTGTAACAACAAGACTAGTTGCATCTTCCATATCTGGGTAAAACAAGTTACTCCTAGTTTTTTCACCTTTTTCTATCAGATTTCTATTACTGTCATAGATTTTGGTAGATTTTCTTTCAAATTCTACTTTGCAACCTACATTGCCTAACTGTGATACATTCAACAAATTATAGTTCAGTCCTTCAACGTAGTATGCATTATCACATGAAATTTTCTTTGTAAGTTTAATTGAGCATTTTCCTTTGATTTTACATGAAGCATAATTACCCAATCTAACACTATTTCCATCATACTGAGTAAAGGTAATGAACTTACTTTTAACTCTTGTCATGATGTGAGCAACCACTATCTATGATCCACTTGTCATTCTTGTTCACACAAGTCACTAGTGTTGTTTCTTCATCTTCATCTAATTCATCCTTCATTGCCACATAGACTACTTCGTCATCATTCTCATTAGAATATTCTTCAAAAATGTAGCATCCTTTTCCTTTTTCCTTGTAATCTCTTTTATCATCTTCTCTCTTGTTCTTCTACTTGTTTCCTTCTTTTTAGTTTGTCTTCTATGTACACCTTGTAGCAATATGACCTACATCATTGCAATTAAAAAAAATGATAGGAAACTTACCTTTGAATTTACCTTTGCCTCTATGGAATCTTCTAGCCAATAGTTCTTCCAATTGTTCCACATCTTCCTCATCTATGCTACTATCACTAGATGCATGTTTTCCTTTTCTACACTTCTTCTTTGATGTCACATCCTCAGTTTCTTTCAATGTCATCTTGGTCTTGAAAGTAGATTCAAGGTTCTTAGGTCTGTAGTTATAAAATTTGACAATTCAATTGTAGTAAGTGTTCCCACTATTCCTTTAATGGTTAGTGTGTTTCCTTGTACACACCTTAGCTCTTAGATGGCTAAAACTCTAATAGCATAGATAGGGAGCAGAGTTCTCAGGTATTTGCTATTGATAGTCTCTTCTTCTAATTGACCACCCAAACTCCTTATTTCACTTACTACTTCTTTCATTATGGATGCATATTGAGCAAAATTCTCACCTTCCTCCATTTTCATGTCATCAAACTTTCCTCTAAGGCTTTCTCTCTTTGCTCTTTGAACATTCTCATCTCGTCCATAGGGCTTTCCACATTTTCAATGTAGTATCACATCCCTTGATGTCATCAAATTCAACATAACTAAGTGTAGAGGAAATATATGGCATTGCCTAATTGTGCTCCTTCTTTTTGTTCAAATCAACTACAATAAGAGGTCCAACTGGGTCTACATGTTCTATTCTAATTGAGGTCTTTGCATAATCACCTATTGATCGAAGGTGTAGTTTCATTAGACTCTGCCATGCAATGAAGATATCTTTTTTGAGCTTGCAAACTTCTCTCTTGGACATCTGGATCTTTCAGCTTATAGTACCTTAAAACTAAATCAAAAAATGGCTCTTATACAATTTGTTAGAAATTCTTTCAAATAGCTAAATGGGGGTGTTATTCATGGTCCAAATGTCCTATTTAAATTTTTCATCAAGCAAAGTGTGCCCATAAAACTTATTCATTCATCCAAGCTTTAACTTTCCTATTCAACAAGTTGTTGTAAATCAACATGAAAGCATAACCACACAATAAATCAACACATAACATAGTGATTTATGTGGAAACCTAATTTGGGAAAAACCACTAGTAACATGCTACTCCATTCTCACTCTTCTGAACTGATGCCTTGTGAAAGGCCTGCCCTATTAAAGGCTACAACACACTATTAAATGTGACCTGGTTAAAAGATTTAACCACCCTATTAGAAGTGGGCCTGGTTAGAAGACTTTAGAACATTCACTTAGAATACCACCCTATTAAAGGAATTAGAAATGGTTGCTAAACCAACCTAAGTCCATAGAATTTTTTTCTACCCTAACTGATACAATTGCTAGAGAGTAGCAGTAAGGGGTTTTGACCTGATTACTAAATATAGCTTAACTTGTAGATTTCAGATCACTTTTTAGCTCATAACATTGTCTGGCTTTAAGTCTCTACAACTTTGACAACTTTCCCTCCTTTCAAGCTTAGTCTCATTGAGTCTCAATGCTCAATGTAATACTACGATTCTCTCTCTCTCTCTAACCACTTATTGAAGCAGAGTATCAATGCTCTATTCTTCCTTCTCCTAGATGTCTTCTCCTTGACACCCTTCTACCCACTTTGTAATTTGGCACTCCAAAAACTCTTGCTTCTTGGTTTGTGACTTCTTAAATAGAAATCTAAATTTTTTTTCCTACTTGATTCTTCCCTCTTTTAATTTCAATTCATATGGATTAGCTAGGATTCAAATTCCAACAACTCTTGCTTCTTGGTTTGTGACTTCTTAAATAGAAATCTGAAAAAGAATTCCTACTCGATTCTTCCCTCTTTTAATTTTAATTCGTATGGATTAAGTAGGTTTCATTGAATCTAACCCATATCTTTTTCGTCTACAAACATCATGAAGAATCTTCTTAAATTCACTCAAAAATGGTTTACATAGAATTCTATGTCACCAGTTGATCATCCTTATCCTCTAACTAGTTCAAAAAATTCTAAGTAACAACTCTGTCAGCTCAGATTTGGTGTATCTTTGACATTTCCAATAATGTAGTAGCTAGGCACTATTGAAATTCTGATGCTTGCGACATACTATGTTGCTTGGCATCAACTATGTTTTATTGATGCTAGACACCTTTTACTTTGCTCAACACTTGAACTTCACTCGGCACCTAAACTTCACTCGACACCTAAAGTTCATTTGGCACACACTAGATTTTCCATTTGCTCGGCTTGAAATAACTTGCTTGGCACCCACTAATGAACTTAGTTAAGCTTTGCAATGAACCTTATTACAACTTATTCCTCTAATGTTTCTAAGTGTGACCAACATCTGTATCTTTAAGTAAGTTACCAATACACCATTTAACCATTGTCTTAATTGATCCTTACACTTCATTGCAAAACCATAACTCAACCTTTCCCTTATGTACTCTTGTTACATCTTGTTGATTAAATCCTCTTCACCAATCATCTAAGTGACAGTACTTGGATCTTATAAGAAAATGTCATTCCTAAAAATAGTAAGTTTGACATCAATGACAAAACAGTGATTGAAAACATTCTTTTAACAAAAATCTCCCTCTTTCAATTAATCTTCTTCATCATTGATCTTTTTAATCAAATTTCCAATAGATATGTAGAGCATCTCACGATAGGAGCCCAACATCTGAAGGTAATAGAAAAAGTCATCGGCAAGGTTCTTAGTCCCACATTAGATGCGAGGTAGGTTTTGTTTATATTTTTTAAGCCCATGAACTAACTACCCAAGTGTCGAAGGGGTGTAGGCCTTTTGAAGGTAGAGATTGTGCATGGAGGGGCTTGCCATGGCCAATTGGATGGCAAGGTAAAAAAATAATACCCAATGCTCATAGGGAATGAGTGCCATGTGGCAAATTGTGAGGGTAATTCATGAGATTGAGAGATTGGAAAAATTGGGTTATGATATTATGACAATGTCGTAGGATTGGGAGGTATATGATAGAGGCATGTGATTCTACACCAATCAAGAGATCAAGAAACAATATAAAAGGACTTCAAATATTATGATGTGTCCCCCTTTCATGTGGGTTGGAATTGCAGCTTGAAGATCTTAGTTATTATGATGAGGTCATAAGATTGGGAAAGGGAATTTCAAGCACTTGCAATGTTACACTAGGATAGAGGATGTCAAGAGATCGCAAGAGATGAAAGTGGGACATCTAATACAAAACTAAGGTAAGTTCCTCCAATATTATGATTAGTGTATTGTTTCCAAACAAATTTTGGAGTGTTACAATGTTACAGGGA
Organism: Cupressus sempervirens; assembly: GCA_028749045.1. NCBI lineage: Eukaryota > Viridiplantae > Streptophyta > Pinopsida > Cupressales > Cupressaceae > Cupressus > Cupressus sempervirens. The sequence continues at coordinate 294,253,534 of CM053789.1, forward strand.
TGATTGTGAGTTCGAGAATGGAAAAATTGAAGTCTAAGATATTGTAAAAATAGAGTTTTTGTAGGATTAGGAAAGGTGAAGTTGAGAGCTATAATGTTATGATTTGATCTTAATATCAATAAGCATAGCATCATGTAATTCAAATGATTCAAATGGATGCATAAGGAGATGTGGGGCCTACCTAGGAAGTAGTTCAATCAATGGAAATATGACACTTTGCATCTATTGGAGGAGAAATTATATAAAATATTAAAATCAAAAGCTTCATTTTCAATGCATCATGAATGTCAAAATTTTCAAATGTTTGAAATAATTTAATGATGTTATATAGTTTAAACTATATGGTCATTTAAATTTCACATTTTGACTATTCATAGCCTAGGGCTGAAATTTCAAATGGACTATAGAGGCATGATTTTTATCCAAAATGCATAGTATAATATATCATTGGAATTGGCAAGAGATGAACTATTCATTTCTACAATCATTTTTTACATAGGAAGTTAATGGTTAGAGTTATACAAGGATTTATCATAGGTGTCCAGTTTTTAGTTTAATTTAGTTGAGGTAGTTCAGATATGATTTCCAATAAAATGATGAATTGAATTAACATAAAAGGAAGCATGAATGTAGTTATGGGTGAGTTTTGTCAAATCCAAATCAGTTGGGTCAAGATATCATTAGAATTTTATGATGCTTTTCAGTAATTTTAGTAACATAAGGGTTTTCATCATCAAGGAAGAGATATTTCAAGTTTGTTACAAAACAATGATGAAAACCGAATCATATCTCATGGGTAGAAAGATGAGAGAGGTTTTATAATGACAAGGAATAGAGATTCAAGTGAACACATGTCACTTCTATATAAGATCCAAGATTCCATTCTTCTTCTATATCTTTCTCTTTCTCATCCATTGTAAGGGTTCTAGTTTTGGAGAAAATTTCTCACTACTATGATACCAAGGTTTGTTTGTTTTACTTCCTATCTATTGAGCATGGCTCTAGCTATGAAGGCCACACATCCATTCTTGTGCAGGTTTCTAGGTTCATTTCATGTATTTTTTCTCTGAGATAATGAAAATTGATGATAGATCATGTAATATATCCTAAATTTCATTTAGTGTTACCAGTTAATGTATTCAGTCTTTCAAAGGATAAATATAAAAGGGGATTTACAATGAATTATTTGTGTTCTCTTATTCTATCTCCTATTTCTTCATATGCTATTAACTTTTTGATTGAATGAATAAGGGTCATTTAATTTAAGACAACTTGGATGAGTTGGGTGTTAGATATGTTGTTTCTTTTAATTAAAGGAGTTAAGTAAATGCCTCAATGGTTTGATAGGGTCTCTAGGTGTATGGAGGAGATGATAGTAAGAATGAAGTTTGGGGTTTTTATTGATAAACTTAATTGTAAGGAAAAAGAACTTAAGTCATCCTACTAGTAGTGACTCTATGTTGCAATGAATAAGGCACTGATAACTAAATTAGATGCATGCTAAGATGAAGGTCATTTACACAAATCATTTTAATCAAATCAGTTTATTTTTTCATGTTTTGTAGTGAGTTGAAAGGAATTAACCCTCACTTACCTTATGGGTTCATGGGTTATGATTTGTAGCAATTTTATTCCTATCTTATTGCATAAGTATTAAAAGATATAAGGGTTTAATTTGTTGTTAATAGGTTCAGATTTTATGTTTATTTGGATTGGTACAATATATTAGAACCTCAAGGTTAACCCACCTAGGTGTTACAAAGATTGAAGTGAAGAAAGAGTTATTCCTTATAGTTGGTTCAAGATTAGCAATCAAGTGCAACCATCATAGGAATTTGCTAGCCTTAGATGTATTGGTTTGGTTTCTTGGTTATTTTTGAATCTGTTAAATTAGGAGCCAATGAAATGGTGACTCTAATGGGGAGATAAGATGAAAATTAAACCTCGCTAAAAGAACAAGAATGTCTAGTGCAAATTGAATATTTCAATCTTAGATTTCAGCATGGTTTTGCACATTTGAGTCAATAATAAAATGGCAACTTTGCTGGGAATAAAAGTTGTAAATGCTTGATAAGGAGCTAGAAATCGCTAATATATTGTGCATATTTAGTTTTGTATGTAGGGTTTTGTGTTCCCCTATTAATCTTTATTCATCCACAAAATTATGTTGTAAGATTGGATGTGAATTGTGTTTTGTAACTATTAGAAGTTAATCTTCAATCAGTTCAATTTTTGCATGTGCTATTGAGGAAGTTTTAGAGTCAAGAATTTGTTTATGAAGTGTATTCTCTTTTCAAGATGTTGATGATCTGCCAATTTTTCATATTGAAAGTCTTGTTCAAAATTTACAAATGGTAAATTGTTTCAAATCATTTCTCACAAAGTGCGAGTGGTGAATCTAGTCTAAATCTTTGTACTAGTGCATGGATTATTTTAATATCAAAGGCTTTCAGTATTTATGGGCAAATCTATTTTGTTGGGACAGAGGAAGTATAAGTTTCTTGATTGATAGTTTATGTGGTTGTTTGTATCCACTAAAGTAATTTATTTCAAAAGGTGAATCACTAGTGTGATTTCATTTTCCTCTTTAAGGAGGTGTCAGCTCTACAAAGATTTTATCTATGGTGTGAAGGATTTTTTATTTACATAGTGCTAATTAGCAAATTAGAAGTTTCATGTAGCAACACATAAAGGCATTTTTAATTCTCATGTATTTTTCCTTCATGAAAGTTGAATGGTAGAAATGGTTTCCTCCATCTAGTGTTTTCAACACTAAGATAAAAGAGGTAGAAGTTTAAAATTTTAAAAGATGAATTCAGAGTCTAGGTGTGAAAGTGATGTGTGAACTCTTAAAGTGTTCAAGTAAATATTGCTAGGATGAAAAGAGAGATTCATACTAAGAACATCATTTGCATAAGAAATGAAATTGGTAATATTAAGGGTCTTAGTAATTTTCAAGTTTACATGAAGTTTAAATTAGTAGTTATCAATCTTGATGGGTATCTCAAACCTAAGGAGTCTTCATGGCCAATGGTACTCTTAGAAGTTTCTATGCCACATTTATTTGATTGGTCAGCAAATTCAAAGTTAGAAGAGATTATTGAATTCCAAGATTTTATCATGGAGATTGAAAGTGATTTTAACACTAATGAATGTAATAATAATAAAAATGAATATGATACAAATGATGATGAATGCAATAAATCTGTTGAAAATGATGTTGAAGATGAAGAGTCTTAGCTTTATGAATTAGAGGATAGTAACTAGCAATTTGATAACAAGCATAATTTCAATTCATCTTTTTATGATTATGACTATAAAGAAGAGGAAAAGTGTAACAATAGTAAGAATCTTTCTTTTAGTGATGAATATGAATGTGCTAAGATACTAGTTGTTGAGGTATTGTCTAAAGAAGAAGATGTATGTGATTATTAGAGTTCTAGTTTTTCAGAATGTAGTATTAATGAGTCTATAGTTGTAAGTTTCCAAACTATCCAAATAATAATCAAAACCAAGGACAAGAAACTAATAATGAAGTCTTGTTAACTATTGATGAGATTTCAGATTTTTTAGCTCATGATTTTGAAAGGTATGAAAATCTATCCAAGAATGTTTATGCTTTGCCACATTTTTCCTTTTCATATGGTGAATTCATTTCCCTTAAATTTGATGTTGAAGATAATATAGTTTCATAATATGCTATGTCAAGTTTTGGAGGTGTATGTGATGGTAGTTCGTACATCAATACACATGATGACTTTTATGTTGAAATGGAAGATGTAGAGATAAGGTCTATTGCTGGTTCATTTTCTTCTTATTTTCATGATGTTGAGATACATTTTGATTGTTTATATGATGAAGAAAGTAATAGTAATGAAGTGGTTCATTTTACTAAGCTATTTGAGGAAAGCATTAATATGGATGGACATATTGTGAAAATACAATTTCACAATGATTATTGAGATTTGATATCTAATCATTTGTTGGAGTGTGAGGAAATTGTAGCATATGTTCAGTCTGATTTATGGATTATTCGTATTACAAATGAGGAGAAATTAGATTTTACATTCTCTTCATATTTGGATGCACAAGGTGAGTTACAAATTGATTCATATAACTCATTGAACAAAGTAGAATACCAAACTTTTTTGTGTCCAGTTGAAGGTGTCCATGAGTCAGTTAGTGATGATTAGTTTTAGTTTGATATTAGTAGTTATCATCATGTGGATTAATATTTTCATTGTGAGAAAGATGAAGAAAGTATGTATGGTTTTTCTATGCACTATGAAAGTGACGATGATAATTTTTTTTTGTCTAACGAAGTTATTGAAAATGTTGATGTGTTGGGTGAATCAAAGGAGAATGAGATTTTTAGTTTTCCTCAAGAATATTTTAATTAAAATCTAGTATATGATAGAGGTAAGAAGCTTTCAAAACTTTTCTGTGGTCTAGGGCCATTGTTTGCACATAGCAGGAGTAGATTTCTTGTTTTCAATAAAGTTATTTAGAGATCTTTTGTTGAAGTGGTCTTTTCTATCTAGATATTTGAATCCTTACCATGCCCATAAGGGGCATTCATGCCCAAATAGAGCCACTAATGGGACTCAATCTTTTATTCCCCATTTTGAGTACCTTTCTAAACTTTTGAGTCACTTTGAGCCCTATAAATGCATTTTCATGCTTGTGTACCTAGTTGTTATTTTAAGGTCCATATGGTGTTTTATGTTTCTAACACCTTGCATTCAACATATCTATATGTTATATAATGTCAAACTGACATTCCAAGTCATTCTACAAAGTTTTTTTTTGAGTAGTGTTTAGTTCTACATGTTTGCCTAAGTGTCAAATAGCAATAGGAGGCCTAGTTTGCATTCAAATATATTGTACCTGAATCCTCCATAGCATAGAGTTGTAATTCATAATAAATAATAGCATGATGTGTAGATCATCTCATGATAGGAGCCCAACATTTGAAGGTAATGACAGAAGTCATCGGTAAGGGGCTTACTCCCACATTGCACATGAGGCAAGTTTTTTTTATATACCCATGCACTAACTACCCTCATGTTGAAAGGATGTCATACTTTTGAAGCCAGAGCTCATGCATGGAGGGGCCTACCATGGCCAATTGGATAGAAAGGTCAACAAATTTTGACACAATGCTCATAGGCAAAGAGTGCCACGTGGCAGATTGTGAGGGTAGTTTGGGAGATTGGGAGCTTTGAGAAATTGGGTCATGATATTACAACAACATCATAGGATTGGGAGGTAGAAGATGGAGGCATGTGATTCTATACCAATCAAGAGATCAGTAAGGAGTATAAAAGGACTTAATATATTATGATTTGGCCCCTCGTCGTATGGTCAGGAATTATAGTTTGAAGAGATCCAATATTATGATGAGATTGTAAGATCAGGAAAGGGAATTTCAAGCATTTGTGATGTTACACCAAGATGGACAATGTTGAGAGATCATGAGAGATAAAAGTAGGAGCTTGAATACAATGTCAAGGTAAGGTCCTTTGATATTAACATATGGTTTCCAAACAAATTTTGGATTGTTACGATGCTATGAAGGTGATTTTAAGTTTGGCAATGGGAGAATTGAAGTCTAAGATGCTACAAAAATAAAGTTATCATAGGATCAGGAAAGGTGAAGTTGAGAGCTATGATGTTACAATTTGATCATAATATCCTATAAATGTAGCATCATGTGATTCAAATGATTCAAATAGATGCATAAGGAGATGTGGGGCCTACCCAAAAAGTAGTTCAACAATTGGAAATATCACACTTGGCATTTACTAGGAGGATAAACCATATAAAATATAAAAACCAAAAGCTCCATTTTCAATGCATCATAAATTTCAAAATGTTCAAAGATTTGAAATAATTTAATGATGTTATATAGTTTAAACTATATGATCATTTAAATTTCTCGTTTTGACCATTTATAGCCCAGGGTCGAAATTACAAATGGACTATAGAGGCATGATTTTTATCCAAAATGCATAGTATAATATATCGTTGGAATTTCAAAGAGGTGAACTATCTATTTCTGCAATCAATTTTTGCACAGGGAGTAACTAGTTAGAGTTATGCAAGGATTTGTCTTAGGTACCCAGTTTTCAATTTAATTTTGTTGAGGTGGTTTAGATTTGATTTCCATTGAAATCATGAATTGAATAAACATAAAAGGTAGCATAAATGTAGTTATAGATAAGTATTGTCATATTCAAATCAGTTCAATAAAGGTATCATCATCATTTTATGATGCCTTTGAGATATTTTAGTAACCAAAGAGTTTTCATCATTGAGGAAGAGAAAAAAATGATGAAAGCCAAATTACATCTCATGGGTAGAAAGATGAGAGGTTCTAACATAGAAAGGAATGGAGATTCAAGCGAACACATGTCACTTCCAAATAAGATTCAGGGTTCCATTCTTCTTCTATATCTTTCTTTTTATCATCCATTATAAAGGTTCTAGTTTTGGAGAAAATTTCTCAATGGTACGATACCAGGGTTAGTTGGTTTTACTTCCTCTCTATTGTGTAGAGTTGTAGCTATGAAGGTGACACATTAATTCTTGTGTAGGTTTTCAGGTTCATTTCATGCATTATTTCTCTAAGATAATGAAAATTGATGATAGATCATTTAATATATCTTGAGTTTCATTTAGTGTTACTAGTTAATATATTTAGTCTTTCCAAGGATAAATACAAAATAGGATTTACAATGAATTATCAATGTACTCTTATTTCATCTCCTAATTTTTCATATGATGTTAATGTTCTGATTAAATGAATAAGGTTCATTTAATTTAAGACAACTTGGATGAGTTCTATGTCAGATCTGTTGTTTGTTTTAATTCAAGGAGTTAAATAAATGCTTCAATGATTTGATAGGGTTTCTGGGTGTATAAAGTGGATGTTAGTAATAATGGAGTTTGGGGATTTTAGTTGATTAAATTAATTGTAAGGCAATCAATTTAGGTCATCCTATTGGTAGTGACTCTATGTTGCAATGGATAAGGCATTGATCACTAAATCAGATGCAAGTTGAGATGAAGGTCATTTGCACAAATTATTTTAATCAAATCAGTTTAGTTTTTCATGTTTTGTAGTGGGTTAAAGGAATTAGCCCTCACTTAGCTTATGGGTTCATAGGTTATGATTTGTGGCTATTTCATTCATATGTTATTGCATAAGTATCAGAAGATATAAGGGTTTTATATGCTATTAATCGGTTCATATTTTATGTTTATTTATATTGGTACCATATATTAGAACCTCAAGGTTATCTCACCTAGGTGTTGCAAAGCCTAAAGTGAAGAAGGAGTTATGCCTTACAGTTGGCCCAAGATTAGCAATCAAGTGCATCCATCATAGGAATTTTCTATCTTTAGATGTATTGGTCTAGTTTCTTGGTTGTTAACCTTTGATGTATGTGTTAAATGTTCTGAGGACCCTTTATCCCACATATAATAGTTTGAATTGGATGAAGGGAACATAGGGTACCCTAAGACCTCTTTTCACCCATTTTCTTACTTTAGTGTGTTGTAAGGGTTTTAAGAATCCCTTAGCACACATAATGTGATTAAATGGGTCATAAGGTGTCTTAGGCTACCCTATCACAAATATTGACTCATTGGAGCATATAATGTGTGTCTTAAGGGGCTCATTGTTGGGAGTATGAATGCTAATGATATTCCTATGGGGGAGTATCATAGATATGTCACTATGATTTTATGTTACATTCATGACTTTGCTTGTCATTGATGTCAACATCATAGTCTTCTATGGTATCTGACAGAAGAACAATGAAAAGATCAAGTTGATATAGACAACTAGTTGAGTATTCTCACTATCCAAGGTTATGAGAGATACTTCTAAGTATCTAATATTTTTAGTTAACATTGGATGAAGAAATGTTAATTCTGGAAGAGGTTATGTATGTTTTGGTGATATTTATTCTGAGATAGAGTTTACAAAGACATGTTATGGTAAACTAGTTAAATCTCTTAGCAAATTTTTTATTCTAAGAATCGAGGTTGAGTATGTGAAGAAGACATGTTGGTGATGACATGGTTAAGTTCACTCATCATAATACTATGTGTATGGAAAGATATTCGAGTTGCAAGATGGAAGATTAATTTTATAACTAAGTGTAACATGTTCCTAATGTGGTCCTATAATGATTAATTGATCTAGGGGCATCCTTGGTTCCTTAAATTTCTACTCTTTTCTGCCAATTGCTACCGAGTTTTTGTGGCTACCGAGTTCTAGTTACTATCGAACTCCAATTACTACTGAGTGTTGCTTTGTGTGCTGAGTTATCCAATGGGTGTTGAGTTCCTATCGATGTCAACTGATCCTTTGGTTTTTGAGTTCCTATTGATGTTGAGTGACCCTTTTGGTGTTGAGTGCCCATATTTAATTTCGTGGAGCCTTCCTTTGCCGAGTTATCAGTGGTTCCAATTTGGGATGACCTCTCATGCATTTAATTTAGTTATGCATATTTAATATTTGATAGCTGACTTGTGGCCTTTCTATGTTCTAGAATCTTCTATATGCCATTTTGGCAAGTATTTAAAGGGGTCTTGGATAGAGTCTTAGGATTAACATTCAAGGAAGGATAATTGTGAAAGCCAGAGATGTAGATTTTGGTGATGAGATAATTTTTGGGTAGAAATAATTTTAAAATGTTGAAAAACTCCCTGCTATGATTGCACATGAAGTTTAATTTTGTATGGATTCACCAATTCTATGGACCATGTACTTTGATGGAGCTAATTCTAAACAAGGTTCAAGGGCAGGAGTGGTTTTTGTTTCCCCTAAAAAGAACACATTCAGATATTCATTCACATTGAATATTTCATGCACCAACAATATAGTAGAGTATGAGGCCCTCTTATTGGAAATGAAAGTTACAACCCATCACATAATCAAAAAGTTGCATATCATAGGTGATTCTGAATTAGTAGTTTCGCAAATTAGGGAAACTTATGCTTCAAAAAATAAGGGATTAAAATAATATAGAAATGTCATATGAGATTAGATTGAGTTATTTGATGCATTTGGTATTTCTTGGATGGAAAGGAATCAAAATAAAATGGCTGATCTATTGGAAAATGTAAGCTATCAAGCCCAACGATGTATCATTTGCTAGAATTTCATAGATAGATGTACAAAATCAGCCTTCAATACTTGACAATATAGAGCATTGACAAGTATTTGAGAATGATAGAGATATTTTAAATTTCTTTTCAAGTGAAGATAAATACCATGGCCAAGAGTTAGATTGTAGTGCCCTAATTGAAACCATAGATGGCAAGGAAACAATTTTTGGTCAAGAGATTATACAATTGAAAACCAAAAAAGTACCCAAAGCGTTAACAATTTTAGAGAACCTGTTTGACAACCAAGATAGGGTGAAATCTAGAGTTAGAGATCATAAACTCAAAGAAATGAAAGAGATAAACTTTGGTACTACTGAAGCCCCAAAGAAAGTGTATATTAGTCAAACTTACCAGCTGAAATTAGGAAGCCTCTAATTAGTTTGTTGAGAAAGTATAGAAATGTTTTTGCATGGTCCTATGATGACCTTAAGGCATACATAGAAGATTTATTCTAGCATGTCATACCACTCAAAGAAAATGTTAAACCTTGTAGAAAAAAAAAAAATGACTAGTAAACCCCACTTGAGCCCTCAAAATGTAAGAATAATTAATCAAGCTGAGGGCTGGAGGGATAATCAAACCAATTATGCATTCCACTTGGGTATCAAACTTTGCACTTGTTAGAAAAAAGAATGGAGACATAAGGTTTTGTGTAGATTTTAGGAACCTGAATATTGCCTCCTTGAAAGACAACCATGGGTTAGCAAACATGGAAGTTGTGCTACAATAAGTGACTAGTTTTGAATTGATGTCTATGATGGACAAATTTTTGGGATCAATCAAGTCCTTGTAAAGGAAAAAAAATACTTTAAAACAACTTTTACAACTCCATGGGTTACTTATGTATATGTGAGAATTCTATTTTGGTTAATAAATGCAATGGCATCTTTTCAAAGGGCTATGGATGTAGCTTTCCATGATTATATTAACAAGTTTATGGTAGTGTACAAAGATGACCTCACAATTTATTCCAAGAAGGTCGAGTACCATTACAGACATCTAGAAAATATTTTCATCAAAGCCTTAGAATATGGAGTATCCTTGAACCCAAAGAAGTGTATGTTTGGGGTAACAAAAGGAAGGTTGCTGGGACATATAGTGTCTAAGGATGGTGTCAAAGTAGATCCCAAAAGAGTGGCTACCATTGATAAGGTTCCTAAACTAGAGAATGTGAAAAGAATACAATCATTCTTTGGGAAAGGAAACTTTTTGAGAAGATTTGTTACAAATTTTGTATGATCAAAAAGGGAGTTCTTATCAATTGGGATGGCGAACCTTCGCAAGCCTTTAAAGAAATCAAGATGAAAAATGCTCCAGTCCTTAGAATTCCTAACTATGAAAAAGCAATGCACATATTTTCTTTTACATCTTTCCATACTATGGCAATAGTTCTTCAATTACCCCAAACATACTCTTCTTTGGGTTCAAGGATTCCCCATATTCTAAGGCTTTGATGAAAATATTTTCTAGATGTCTGCAATGGTCCTTAGCCTTCTTGAAATGTTTTGTAAGGTCATCTTGGTACACTGCTATAAACTTGTTAATATAATCATGGAAAGCTACATCCATAGCCCTTTGAAAAGTTGTCCTTGCATTTATTAACCCAAATGGCATTCTCACATATACATAACTACCCCATGGAGTTGTAAAAGTTGTTTTCAACTATTATGTTTCTTTAACAAGGACTTGATTGATCCTAAAAATCTATCCATCATAGACACCAATTCAAAACTAGTCACTTGTTGCAGCATTGCTTCCATGTTTGGTAACACATAGTTGTCTTTCAAGGAGGCAATATTCAAGTTCCTAAAATCTACACATAACCTTATGTCTCCATTCTTTTTTATGATAGGCACCAAGTTTTAAAGCCAAGTGGAATGCCTAATTGGTTTGATTATCCCTTTAGCCCTCAGCCTCATTAAATCTTCTTATGTTTTGGAGGCTAAGGTGGGGTTTACTCGTCCTTATTTTTCTCTAAAAGGTTTAGCATTTTCTTTGAGTGGTATGACATGCTGGAATAAATCTTCTTTGTATGACTTAAGGTCATCATAAGACCATGCAAAAGCTATCTATCCTTTCTCAACAAACTAATTAGAGGCTTTCTAATTTCAGCTAGTAGGTTTGACGAATATACACTTTCTTTTGGACTTCAGTAGTACCAAGGTTTATCTCTTTCATTTCTTTGAGTTTATGATCTCTAACTCTAGGTTTCACCCTATCTTGGTTGTCAAACATGTTCTCTAAAATTTTTAACCCTTTGGGTACATTTTTGGTTTTTAACTGTATAATCTCCTAACCAAAAATTGTTTCCTTACCATCTATGGTTTCAATTAAGGCACTGCAATCTAACTCTTCGCCATGGTATTTATCTTCACTTGATAAGAAATTTAAAATATATCTATCATCCTCAAAGACTTTCCAATGCTCTATATTGTCAGGTATTGAAGGCTGATTTTGTACATATATCAATGAAATTCTAGCAAATGATACATCCTTGGGCTTGATAGCTACATTTTCCAATAGATCAGCCACTTTATTATGATTCTTTTCCATCCAAGAAATACCAAATGCATCAAATAACACAATCTAATCCCATATGAAAATTCTATAGTGTTTTAATCTCTTATTTTTTGAAGCATACATTTCCCTAAGTTTCCCATTTGATCAATTGTAACTTTCAATCCCAATAAGAGGGCCTCATACTCTGCTATATTATTGGTGCATGAAAAATTCAATGTGAACAAATATATGACTGTGTTCTTTTCAAGGGAAAAAAAAACAACTGTTATCCCTAAACCTTCTTTAGAACTGGTTCCATCAAAGTACAGGGTCCATAGAATTGGTGAATCCATACAACATTCAACTTCATGTGCAATCATAGCAGGGAGTTTTTCAACTTCTTGACTAATCAGTTTCTTTGAAATAATTTTATTTCTTTAGTAATTGGATACAAACTAGTATAAAACATGCATATAATACATATTTTCAATTGGAAAAGGGTGAGACCATATATCAATTAGCTACAATTAATTTATCTAGATCATATGTTTGAACAAAATCAATTTTTAGATAGAAATACTCAAATTCAGTCATTCTGATAAGTCAGCCTAAAAGGTGACACAACTTTGTACTTTTACCTCCTGTTGTTTGCTTTATTAACCCCTTGTTAAATTAGGAATTCAAATTATTTGTATCATTAGATTGCATTCATTATAAAACATTAAAAATACAAAAATATAGTTCCTTTTTATATGTTTTTTTTTTTGGAGCAGCGAATAGATTCTACATCTCATTTGAAATCAAAATGAACCAGAAAAGGCTTCGTGAAAAAAAGCATTTATCTTCAATTGTGTGGATCCCAGTAGGTCACAAGATCACTCAAAACCTTGAAGTTGATTCACAAGATTGACTTTTCAAGAGAGGATTTTGTAAAAATTTCTTTCATTTAGCGTCGTGCATAATGACAGCTCAAGAGTATTCTTAGAACTAGATGTTTGTCATCTATGTTTCCATCAATGTAAAAGGGGAAGATTATTGGGAGTATGAATGTTGATTATATTCCTATTGGGGAGTATTGTAGATATGTTACTATGATGATATGTAGTTAATGTTAGATGAAGAAATAATAAGTTTGGAAGAAGTTATGTAAGTTTTGGTGATGTTTGTTCTGAGATAGAGTTTATAGAGACATGTTCTGGTAAACTTGTTATATCTCTTAGCAAAGTTTTTATTCTGAGAATTAAGGTTCATTACATGAAGAATACATGGTGATGATGATGTGATTAAGTTTCCTCATCATAATATTACATGTACAAAAATTTATTTAAGTTGCAAGATGAAAGATTAATATTATCAATAAATGTAATGTGTTCTTAGTGTGGTCCTATAATGACTAACTGAGAAGGTCTAACAACTGACTCGGTGAATTTCTTTATGAACTTAGTATAAAGGAAGAAAATATTTTTTTATCATAGTGGAAAAAAGTATGACATTGGGAAGTGATATTAAGTAGCAAAGAGAGAGAGAAATGTGAAGTTGAGCAAAGGAGAGTAGAAGTGAAGGAAACTTCATTGTCAAGGTTGTATTATGTGATCTGAGGTTTGTGACTAGCTATATGATGTAGTACAAGGTAGGAGAATCCCTAAAGGAGATTTCCTACCCCAAAAAAATATAGTAGAAACACAATAGCAAGAAGAAATAATGCAAGATCTAATACCAAATTACAATGATTTGTTCATAAAATATAACTAATTACATGCAATATGCATGATTGTAAGGTCTTTCGAGTGAGGGCCAAATATAAAAAGAAATTAAAAAATATATTTTATAAGATCCAATAAGATCCAACTTAAAAATCCAATATCATCTAGTCCAAATACACAATTGGATAATAATGCCAAGGAGAATCCACACTTGTATCCTCAAGTCCCCTAAGAGATCCTCTAGTTCCTAAGTCACAGGTCTAGCTCTTCAAATTCACATCTACCCCTCATTCCAACCCAATTGAATGACTAAAAGACTCCACAAGACCCATACTTATAACAATATAGGCCACATCTTGTCCCAAAATTCTAAAAACTAAATAAACCTAACATTAAATACTTGTAGACCCACAAGTCAGCCTCCAATAGAAATTAAATGACTAAAAAATGATATCCAAGAATGATTATGATATGTCATAGCTCCAATTGAATTATAATTCATGCTTTGAATAAAAGGTATTGCTTTAGGTTCTCTAAAACCCCTTAAGCTTGGTAAGCCTAATTCATTAAGGATATCTTCAGATTAATCTTGGAAGTCATGCATAGAAACCCATTGAGCAAATTGCCAAAAATCCATACTCCAGGAGAATTGCCATATCTCCCAACTTATAACAAGTTATGACTAGAGACCTTAACCAGAGATAGTAATCTAGTCCCTCTTCAATATTTGACCTTTGAATACTATAACTCATTGCATATAATGAGTTACACAACTCACAATAAGCACCCAGAAACTAGAAAAACATAGTTCTAGCAGGAGGGTAAAACGACACAAACTTCAACTCAATCCATCCAATCTCTATGCAATCAAGAGGAAAGGTTCTCCAATGTGTCTCCAACACATCCCTAACCATGAAAAGAATAACTCCACTAAATCCAAGCTTGATGATCTTGCATTAGCCTCCCAAGGTAAATGTTGTATTTTAACCTTCCCACCAAAATTCATAATTCATATTCGCCCTTCCGCCTTTGAAATGTCCATAGTCCGATACCCGTGGAAATATTAAAATACCAAGCTTCAAACCTTATAACATATTTTTTGCACCTGCAAGTTATCCTTCGTCAGATCTGAGAAGATCTACGGTTAGCGCTATCTCGCCATCAGAAGCTGCATGAGATTTATGTTCGCGACATGGCGCCCTAATGACACGTGTCCGGTGGGTCCAACGGGCTAGGCAACATGTTTTGGCAGGTCAAAAAAGTTCCACGGCACCGTGGGCACTATGTCGCTATCGTGTGTTGGTTGACAAATCTTCATAGCGACATAGCGCCCAACGAAAAAGGTTTCACGGTGGGCAGGTTGCTTTACCAAGAAGTTTAACGGCAGGCGGTCAATTCACAAGTCGGAGATGAGAAATGTCGGTGAGGCATTATGTCACCATTGAAAAACTCACGAGTTTTCTGATAGTGACATAATTCCTAATGAAAATTTGTCACAAAAAATAACTTCAGGCAAACGAGTTGGGTCCCATTCTTTACTCCATTTGCCCAGTTGGAAGGGTCCTTAATCCATGCTAACAAATCAAATCATGCCACATCTACGAGAAAGAGCTACTGAATGAGTTGAGGCAGTACAAGTCGCCAGGATGATGCTACGCGGACCAGTGTGGGGTTGCCACATATTTTTTCTGATTAGTAGGATTAGGGCAAGTCTTCGTGGCCATAGGATCAAAGTTAGATCAATGGTTGGTGCTATCTCGCCTTTCAAAGTTGCACGGAGAATATGATGGCGACATAGCGCCCTCCTGCCATGTGTCCGATGAGCCTCAAATGTACTCCATCAAATGTTAGCAAGGATCTGTCATATAGTTGGTACATGGATAGTTCCTATTTATTGATGCACTAAGGGGAATGATCTATCTTGCTCGCTGTCAGATCGATTCAGATCAACGACAGGCCCCATCTCGCTATAGTGAAGCTGCGCGGTATTTACCATGGTGACATAGCGCCTTAGTGACATGTGTCAGGTGGGGCTATGTTATTTTGTGAACCTCAGGGGTGATGCCAGGTGTGCCAACAGTGGAGGAGCCAAGTGCAAAGTATGACGAGTCTTCACGACTGGCAGATCAAGGAGAATCGACGAAAGATGCCATGTCGCTATGGTGAAGTTGTGCGATCTTTACCATAGCGACATAACACCCATCTGCCATGTGGATCAATAGGGCCAGGTCTCACCAAAGTTTGCCAGGTGTCATTCGAGTGTGGTACATGAAACTAGATTTGATGGCCTGAGGTAAAGATAGCACAATGATACGATGAGTCTTCATGATCGTCCGATTTTAAGGCCAATCAACGGTTGTCGCTATCTCACCATCAAAAGCTACACGATGGATACCATAGTGACATAGCACCTTGTTGACACATTTCTTTTTGGCTCAGCCAAGGTTGGCGATTAGCGGCTGGCGGTTAGTATGATCATTACCGTTAATAATAACAGTTTGAAGGTGGCGCGGTTAATTCAATAAAAGGAGGTCAACCGTAGAGGACTTCCCAGGTGGAAAAATGAAAAGAAGTGATTGGCCTGTGTGGCCCAGTTGGTTTGTGAAATTAGGTTGACTTTCTACCCCCACTGAATCATGAACCTAAAAAGCGAAGCTGATCGATTTTGTTGTGCGATCTAATCTTCATGATCAATCTTGACCTACCAGAAATGAATGCAGAACGAGGAAGAGCACTCCACCATCTCAGTCGA
Source organism: Cupressus sempervirens (assembly GCA_028749045.1). Classification (NCBI taxonomy): domain Eukaryota; kingdom Viridiplantae; phylum Streptophyta; class Pinopsida; order Cupressales; family Cupressaceae; genus Cupressus; species Cupressus sempervirens. The sequence goes on from CM053789.1 coordinate 294,269,668, forward strand.
TCCATCTACCAAGTCAGAGCATCAATGGTGCCATTTTTAGTCCTCTTAGGAAAACTGTTGTAACAAAGATTAGATTTTCCTTAGATTTCCATGATTGTCCTCCGCAGGACTTAATGGCAAGTAGCTGCAGGGTCACTTCAGCAGCAAAAGATCTCACTTATGCCTGAACTATAAAAGAAAATTTTGTAGTTTTTTGAAGGATGACCTTCTCTCTGATTTTCCTCTACTTTTTCTCTACAATTCTAGTGTGAACTCCCCTGTGCCTCTGAACTTTCTAATTCTCTATTTATCTCCTTCAACCATTGATATTAAAGTGCAAGAATTCTTTGCCTTTGCCATTGTTTCATGGAAATCTATAATTCGCATGACTGTATCTTTGCTAGCCTGTGAATGGTATATAAGTGAATTTCTTCTTTGTGTCATTCATCTTAGTTTTCTAATCTATATGTGGTTATTTGATTAAAACAAGTCTGGATGTGTATATCCTTAGTTTCATTCTGGTTCAGTAGCGCATGTATGGGTAGAGAATTGGTCCGAACACTCTATTTTGGTGCATCACCTCCTTAGATTAGACTAGGTAGATTCTCTTTCATGCTCTCCTTCTCCCTTTTCCTCTCCAAGAGCAGTTAGGTGTGCCCTGATAGTAAGAGGAAGCTAGCCTTCTTTGGAGACTCAACCTCACAGTTCAAGTCCCACAGCTTGGAGGTTGTTCCCATGTTTCACTATGTTTTCCTTGCACATAGGCCTTGGACAAGGGTACAAACCTAAGTGACAAAAATTTTTGGCACACTCAGTGGGACTCATCCTTTAAAGATTTAAAGTCTACTGGTGTAAAGAAGAAGGATTTCCAGAGATTAATGCTAAAGAGGTAGTGCTGGCTTCAGTATTCAAGCCTTTAAGAGGCTGATCCTTCAAAGTACTTAGTGACTCTGAACATCAACAAATTAGGTTCTAGGCCAATGTTGCAGCAATTCATGCCTAGATCTAAAACGAGGGCATCTTCTAGAGGTAAATTTCAATATCAAGAGCTTTCTCTTTCAAATCCTAGAAGAAGGAGGACTAGAACTTCATTATCACCAGTTAGGGGTGTAATAATAGTTAATATACCTGTAAGATTTTTCTCTACTCCCCCTATTGCTCAAACTCATCCTAGATTGCCATCAACACTCATCAATAGAACACTTGTTTACATGGCACAACCAAGAGTCCATGCTTTTGCCACCTTTAATGGTGGAACTCCTCTATTTTTAGCCCAAAGACATGATATACCAGTATCTGCACTCAAGAGTATACCTGATTTTACTAGTGAAACTTCCATCTCCCCTTTAGAGCATATCCAAGAAGTAGCAAATGTCTGTAATATTCATGGTATCACAAAGGATGATGTTGTTGTCAGACTTCTAGCCTCATCTTTAAAAGGGAAAGCATTACAATGGTATAGAGGCTTAACTCATGGTTCTATAACCGATTGGGATGGACTAGGAGTAGGGTTATGAAAACATTTTGAGGATAGAAGTGACCATCTATCACTTTTAGAGCAGCTAACTACTATAAAAAGGGCCCCCCATGAATGTATGACTGATTTTAATTATATATTTCAAACGACATGGGATAGAATACCTACTACAGTGAAACCTACCCCTGGTAATGCCTTCTTGCATTACCTTAGAACTTTTAACAGTGATATTGCTACTACAATGGAAACTATGGGAGGAGATACCTTGCCTAATGCTTATGAGATAGCCATAAAAACTGAGAACATCCTAATACAAGGAGGCAAACTAGCTCCAAGGCCCCCTATGCCTTTCTTTCCTAATGTTCTCAACCACCAACCAGCAATAGCCCCTCTTCCTACAACTTCTACATCACAATCCCTTCCTCCAGTCCCTCAAGCTTCCACATCCTCAAATGGGATAGATGAACTCAAAGAGATGCTCCAAGGTCTAGTGCTGAATATAGATAAAAGAGAGAAGACCCTGGATAAAAAATTGCAAGAGAAGGGGAGGGAGTTGAAAGACCAAGGAAAGAGATTAGAGGATAGTTTCTCCATGATACAAAAAATGAGTAATAAGGTGGTGGCCCTGGAAAGGCAGCAGGCTCAAGGTGGAAAGCCTCTCCAATTGCAATATCAAGCTCCAAATGGTGGTAGGACTCCTAATCAGTGGAATAACTCTTTTGATCAGGGTAGGCAAAATAGTCATGCTTATGCTTCAAGCTCAAATCAGAATAGAGCTATAGTCCCTCAAAATAACTTGGCCCAAGATCAAGATTTCTGTCCTTCCTGCAACTATTCTTATACCTATTACATGTGCCAGAAGGCAAAATCTTACTTGGCCGTAACTAACCAAGAACCTATAGAAAAGCAATCATACAAGGAGGATCATCCCAAGGAGGTCTCATATATCTGAGGACATGATGATTTCTCTTTCATGAATCATCAGATTGGGGAGCATTGTAATGTAAACTAGGATATCATTGCTCATAACACTAGAAGTAAGAAGAGAGCTATGGAACATGTCGCCCCTCCTTCTCCAAAGCAGACCTCAACTTCAAGTGCTACACCTCATATACAAGCAGCAAATGAACAAACAAGTACTTCACAGCTGCAAAGGCAAGATTCTAGAAAGAAAGATCCAGGTGATCCTTATGTCACCCCATCTCAACCTCTTATAAGTGTAACTTCCAAAGTTTCTATCAAAGTTCCTAATACACCATTCAATGTGGTAGAGAAAATGAAGAAGACCAATGTGAATATTTCTATGTGGGATGCTATTGCTACCATACCAATGTAGAAGAAGATGTTGCAGCAAGAATTAGAGAAGATCGAACCCAAGGATTAGCCATCTATCATGGAGAGTGCCATAAGTCTAGTACAACCAGCAGGAGATGTGGAGACAAATAAAAAGGTTAGACCTCCTCCATTCTATGTTTCTCTAATTATAGGGGGAAAATTAGTCCACAATTGCATGATAGATTCAGGGGCTAGTAGCTTAGTAATGCCTAGGTGTGTTTTTGATGCTTTAGGAATGAAATATGAGCCCATTGTTAGGGATATGTTACAATTAGATGGTAGTACTATCAAAACTATAGGTATTCTTAGGAATGTGGAGATGGCATTACATGCATGCCCTAGTTGCACTATGATTCAAGACATATCTGTTGTTGAAGTCAAGCCCTATTTTCCTATCTGTCTTTCAAGAGACTTCACTGCTCAAATTGGTGGATTCATATCTGCTGATTGGTCGTATATGTCATTTAAGACCAGATATTGAGCCAATGCCTCAATTAGAGCAGAACCTCAAGCCCTTCGTCACACTGAATCTTACACCCCCAATCCCACCAACATGAATTGCCTTATTCTAGAGATGGATGAAAATGACATAGTAAATGAGCCTGCCACTTCCATAGTGGAGATTCTTGATTTCTTCTTGGATGAATGGGAAAATGCGTATCAGTTTGAGCCTATGTTAGAGACTCTTGAGATAGGCCTTAATACATATTGCATAATAGAGAAAGATGCTCAAGTTCCTAATCTTATCAGGACTAATGATGATATAAGTGGAACATGGAGTATGTACTTTGATGGCTCAAGGAATAAAAATGGATCAGGGGCTGGTGTTATGTTGATCTCTCCTGCACAAATAAGATACTACTTCTCCTTTAGGCTCCAATTCAGTTCCACCAATAATGTGGCCGAGTATGAATCTTTGATTCAAGGTCTCTTACTTTCCCAAAAGAGAGGAATTCAAGCCTTGAGAGTATATGGGGATAGTGAGTTGGTAGTTAACCAAGTGAGAAACCAAAATATCACCAAAAATGGCCCACTCAAGTCTTACAAACATAGAGTCTGGGATTTGCTTGAGGGCTTCAACGCATTTAATATTCAGAGTATTCCTAGGAAAGAAAATAAACATGTTGATAGACTTGCAGCAATGGGTGCAGCTTATGATGTACCAGGGAATCTTGAGGAAGAAAAGAAGCAACAAATAAAGGTGGTAGTGAGGCTTTCCATCCCTAACAACAAAACTCATTGGCAGGTGTTTGATTCTGATGAGCAAATTGTGAGTTTCTTGCAGAATGAGGCAGAATTCTTAGATAGAAACCAGTCAAGACTGCAAGATCAGTATGGTGATCAGATCATTCATCTCAGTTCTAAAAATTTTCGCAAGGGTCTCATTATCTTGGAGAGTGTCTTTAATCCTAATGATCAAACAAGAGGCAAAGGAATGAATCTAGCTACAGAAAAGGATGATCATGCCCCAGTTACAATTGCTGATGGAAAATTTCTAAATATAGGGAAGGTATGTTCTGAAACTAAGCAAGAAAACTTCATTCAATTATGCCAAGAATTTAACGATGTATTTGCTTGGACATATGATGATTTAAAAGGGTTTGACCCTAGTTTGTTTTAGCATATCGTAGATTTAATTGATAAGGCCAAACTAGTAAGGCAAAAATAGAGGCCAGTGAATCCTAAGATTGAACCTCTAATGAGAAAAGAACTATCCAAGTTGATAGAGGCTAATATAATATTTCCTATCAAACACTCATCATGGGTAGCCAACCTAGTCCCTGTTAGGAAGAAGAACGGAGAAATCAGACTGTGTGTGGACTTTAGAGACCTTAATCAGGCTTCTCTTAAAGATCACCATCCTCTCCCTTCCATGGAGCAAATTCTATCCAAGGTCAGTGGTTCAAGGAGATTCTCTTTTCTTGATGGATTTTTTGGTTATAACCAAGTGTTAGTTAAGGAATCTGACAGATATAAGACTGCATTTACTACTAAGTGGGGCACCTATGCTTATTGCAAGATGCCATTTGGACTAACAAATGCAGGTGCCACATTTCAAAAGGCAATGGAGATGGCCTTTAAAAAATTAATTGACAAATTTGTCTTAGTATACCTTGATGATATAACTGTATATTCAAAAAATAAAGACGATCATTTTGATCATCTAAGACAGGTATTTCTAAGATGTAGAGAGTTTGGGGTTTCCCTTAACCTAGCCAAGTGTGTCTTTGCTACAAGCCAAGGAAAATTATTGGGACACATTGTATCTAAGGATGGGCTGACCATTGATCCAAAAAGAACAAAGGCAATACTTGCCCTTCCTCTTCCTAAACACAAGAAGGGGCTGCAAAGTTTCCTTGGTAGGATAAATTTTGTAAGAAGGTTTATTCCTAACCTTGCTACCATGGTGAAACCTCTTACAGCTATGCTTAAGAAAGTCATGATCTTCTCATGGACCAAGGAAGGGAAGGAGAGTTTTGAAGAGATCAAGGCAGCCATAGCCTCAGCCCCTACTCTCATGAACCCAAATTTTGAAAAAGATTTCATCCTCCACACTCTAGGTGGTGAGTCAAGTATCCCTGTTGTCTTGACTCAAACAAATGACAAGGATGAGGAGCAGCCCATAGCTTTCTTTAGCGAAAGGCTTAAGGAATATGAAGATAAGTACAGCTTTGTTGAGAAGCAGGCCCTTGCGGTCATCAAAGCCTTGAAGAAATTCAAGCACCTCTTATCCCACAATAGGATCCATTTGTTGGTTCCCCATGCCAATGTAAAAGACTTCCTGTTAAGCAAAGATATCAGTGAAAAGAGAGCTAGATGGATCACAAGGGTAATGGAATATGATGTTGATATTTAGATTACTAAGCTAGTAAGAGGGAGAGGATTGTGCAAAGACATGTTATCAGGCCAGGATTCAGATGAAGAGGTTGCTATGGTAATAACAGAGCAACAGGAGGAAGGAAATGTTAATGGTCCAAGGAGCTGGGTAAATGACATGAAGAACTTCTTATCAGGGAGTGGATACCCTTAGGGATTGGACAGAACTAAAAGGAGACAATATAGACTACAGTCCATTCCCTATGTTGTAATTGATGGTATCCTATTCAAGAGGGATTTCAATGGGACCCTTTTGAGATGCATATCAGAGGATCAGGTTGAGAGGATGATTAAGGAACTTCATGATGGCCCTGATGGTGTCCATTTCTCTACAAGAACAACTGCCATGAAGATCATGAGGGCTGGTTATTACTGTCCATCCTTGTTTCATGATTGTTATAGATATGTGAGAAAATGTGAGAAATGTGCTTTCTTCTTAGGAAAACAAAGTCTTGCAGCTCTCCCCCTTCATCCTATTCAGGTGGATCAGCCCTATACCCAGTGGGGGTTGGATTTTATAGGCCCCATTAATCCTCCATCTAGTGCAGGTCATAAATGGATTTTGGCTGCTACTGATTATTTCACTAGATGGATAGAGGCAGTTGCCTTGAGGGATGCCACAAAACCATCAATTGTTGAATTCCTTGATGGAATTGTATCTAGGTTTGGCGCTCCTTCTACTATCATCTCGGACAATGCCAAGTCTTTTGTTGGAACCCAGATTTGTGCATGGGCAGTGAATCACAATATCTACCTGAGCACATCATCAAATTACTATCCCCAGGGTAATGGTTTGGCTGAGTCTTCTAACAAGAATTTGATCAGAATCATGAAGAGGAAAATAGAAGACAATCAGAGGATCTGGCATAAGAAATTAAGAACTGCTCTGTGGGCTGATAGGATAACACCCAAGAGATCTGTTGGGAATTCACCTTTTGTGCTGGTATATGGTAGGGAGGCCAGACTCCCAATTTCATTGGAATTCCCATCCTTGGAGTTGGCTCATCAGCTGGAATTGATTGAAGATAATGCCATGTCAGTAAGAATGGCAGAGCTAATTGAACTAGAAGAAAAGAGAAATAAAGTTATGCAGACCCTAGAGATACATCAGCAGTAGATGAAAAGGAATTTTGATAAGAAAACTAGGGTTAGAACCTTCAAAGAAGGAGATTTAGTTCTAAAGTGGGATGCAGATAGGGAAAAACCAGAAGACATTCCAAATTTGATGCACTATAGAGTGGCCCCTATCTGATTGCTAGTTGCGAACAGGCTAACGCATTCCAGCTAAGTAGGCCAAATGGTGAAATTTTTCCCATTCTAGTCAATGGGATCTATCTGAAGCCCTATTTTTGAAAATTTGTGAATCCATGTACATAAGTAGTTTAGTTTCTTTTCTGTTGTTTCCTGCTTTTCAAGAAGTGTGCAGGCACAGCCATCTCCCTGTGAGGTAACAATTTTCGAGGTGTCTCAGGTTGCAGAGGAAATTTTTTTTTTTTGTTTCCAATTGCAGTTGTAGAGTTAGGGTTTTCAATGTTTTGATCTCCTCAAAAAAGGGTTAGGGTTTTGTAGTTCTCATATTCATACTTTTTTGACTACATGGTCCAATGGATTGTTTACAGGCACTGGTCATGCATCGAGCAAGCTTGTACCCCCTGTGAGTCACCAAAAATTTTCTATTTTAACTGTCCCGCCAAAATTCATAATTCATATTCACCCTTCCTGCCTTTGATATGTCCATAGTCCGATACCCGTGGAAATATTAAAATACCAAGCTTTAAACCTTATAACATATTTTTTGTGACCTGCAAGTTATGCTTCGTCAGATCCGAGAAGATCTATGGTTGGCGCTATCTCGCCATCAGAAGCTGTGCAAGATTTATGCTCGCAACATGGTGCCTTGATGACACATGTCCAGTGGGTCCAATGGGCTGGGCAACATGTTTTGGCGAGTCAAAAAAGATCCATGGCACCATGGGCACTATGTTGCTATCGTGTGTTGGTTGTAAAATCTTCATAGCAAAATAGTGCCCGATGGAAAAGGTTTCACGACGGGCAGGTTGCATCACTGGGAAGTTTTACGATGGGTGATCAGTTCATGGGCCGGAGATGAGAAATGCCGATGAGACACTATATCACCATCGAAAAACTCATGGGTTTTTTGATAGCAACATAGCGCCTAACAGAAAGTCACCGTAGAAAAGAACTTCAGGAAAATGAGTTGGGTCCCATTCTGTACTCCATTTGCCGAGTTGGAAGGGTCTTCAATCCACGCTAACAAATCAGATCATGCCACATCTATGAGAAAGAGCTACTCAATGAGTTGAGGTAGTACAAGTCGCTAAGATGATGCTACGCGGACCAGTGTGGGGTCGCCACGTGTGTTATGGGACCAGGGTTTCTAATCTAATCAATAGGATCAGGGCAAGTCTTCGTGGTCATAGGATCAAAGTCAGATCGACGGTTGGTGCTATCTCACCTTCTGAAGTTGCACAAAGAATATGATGGCGACATAGCACCCTCCTGCCACGTGTTCGATTGGCCTTGGATGTACCCCGTCAGATGTCAGTTAGGATTTGTCAGGCAGTTGGTACGTGGCTAGTTCCTATTCATTGATGAACTGAGGGGAATGATCTATCTTGCTCGCCGTCAGATTGATTCAGATCAATGAAAGGTGCCATCTCGCTATAGTGAAGCTACGTGGTCTTTACCATGGCGACATAGCACCTCATTTACACATGTCAGGTGGGGCTGTGTTATCTCCTGAACCTCAAGGGTAATGCCAGGTGTGCCGATAGTAGAGGAGAAACATGTAAAGTACGACAAGTCTTCATGACTGTCAAATCAAGGAGAATCGATGGAAGACGCCATGTCGCTATGGTGAAGTTGAGAAATCTTTACCATAGCGACATAACACCCATCTGCCACGTGGATCAGCAGGGCCAGGTCTCACCAAGTTTTTCCATGTGTCATTCGAGTGTGGTACGTGGTGCCAAATTTGATGGGCCCAAGGTAAGGACAGCACAGTGATACGACGAGTCTTCATGATTATCCAATTTTAAGGCCAATCAATGGTTGGTGCTATCTCGCCATCAAAAGCTGCATGACAGATACCATGGCAACACAGTGCCTTGTCGACACGTTTCTCGCTGGCTCAGCCAAGGTTGGTAGTTAGCGGCTGGCAGTTAGTATGTTCGTTATAGTTAATAATAACAATTTGAAGGTGGCACGGTTAATTCAATAAAAGGAGGTCAACAGCGGATGACTTCCCAGGTGGCAGAACGAAAAGAAGCGATTGGCCTGCGTGGCCTAGTTGGTTTTTGAAATTAGGTTGACTTTCTACCCCCGCTGATTCATGAACCTAAAAAGCGAAGGTGATCGATGTTGTTGTGCGATCTAATCTTCATGATCAATCTAGACCTACTAGAAATGAATGCAAAATGAGGAAGAGCACTCCACCATCTTAGTCGATCCATCTACCCAGTCAGAGCATCGATGGTGCAATTTTCAGTCCTCTCAGGACACCTGTTGTAATAAAGATCAGATTTTCCTTAGATTTCCATGATTGTCCTCCATAGGACTTAATGGCTAGTAGCTGCAAGGTCACTTCAGTAGCAAAAGATCTTAGTTATGCCTAAACTATAAAGGCAAATTTTGTAGTTTTTTGAAGGAGGACCTTCTCTCTGATTTTCCTCTACTTTTGCTCTGCAATTCTAGTGTGAACTCCCCTGTGCCTCTGAACTGTTTGATTCTCTATTTATCTCCTTCAGCCATTGGTATTAAAGTGCAGGAATTCTTTGCCTTTGCCATTGTTTTATGGAAATCTGTAATTCGCATCACTGTATCTTTGTTGGCATGTGAATGGTATATATGTGAATTTCTTCCTTGTGTCATTCATCTTGGTTTTTTGATCTGTATGTGGTTTTTTGATTAAAGCAAGTCTGAATGTGTATATCCATAGTTTCATTCTGGTTAAGTAGCGCATGTGTGGGCAGAGAATTGGTCTGAACACTCTATTTTGGTGCATCACCTCCTTAGATTAGACTAGGTAGATTTGCTTTCATGCTCTCCTTCTCCCTTTTCCTCTCCAAGAGTAGTTAGGCGCACCTTGATAGTAAGAGGAAGCCAACCTTCTCTAGAGACTCAACCTCGTAGTTCAAGTCCCACAGCTTGGAGGTTGTTTCCATGTTTCATTAGGTTGTCCTCGTGCATAGGCCTTGGACAAGGGTGCAAACCTAAGTGACAACAGTAAATAGAAAAGTATATCCCATACTTTAATGCCCAAAGAAAGATCTACAACCAACTTCATCTTCACCAAAGTCTTCCACTTCATCAAAGTTAATAGAAAAAATATAAAAATCAACCATCTATGCTTCATTAGTAAACCCTCATCAACATTAGCAACTAGTGAATCCATAGCAACAAAAAAAAACTATGCATCAGTAGCAACATGTAGATCTCCATCAACACATGCCAAACTGACAACACCAACAATCTCATTGCTCACAACAAGATGCTCTGCAACCTACAAGTCACCACCAATAGTAACTAGATCATCCATGGCTAAGTGCTCTACATTTTCCATGCTAAAACCAACCAACTGATCATGAAAACCAATGTCTATCCAGCATCAACAATGTTAGGAATATCCTTAGCAACAACCTCTAGTTACTCTATAGGTTTTGTATTAGACTCCACAAACTGATCAACAAAACCAACCTCTTTCACCTCAACCTTGTTGTGTCATCTTATTTCACAAATAAGTCTCTTAACTAGCCAAAATACTCTCTTATGAATTGATAGACCCTAGCTCCACAAACATCTACAGAATGCCTTCCTCATCATATCCTTATCTCGATCATCTGAACTAGTTTCAAACCAAGCAACCACCACCTTAGCTCGATTAGCCAAACTAGCTTCAAATAGAGAAAAAATCTTAGAAAAATTCCTCTCCACCACATCATAGAGATTTACAATCATCTTAGGGTCTAATCTTCTCAGAGCCATCTCCCAAGATCTGTGTAAACCTTCTGCAAGAAATCATTCCCACACTCCTTGTGACAACCTCAAATTGTTTGCAAGTCAAATTGCAACCTACCACCTCACATGAGCAATCAAGAAACACATCACAAGTCTAGGACCATAGGTATACAATCTACAAACTCTCTACAATCATGCCTCCACAAGACTAGTCTCCCATCTTCATAACCATAGATCCATTTGCATGTCCTCCCAAGGTCCTAGTGCAAACTACCACAACTTTGTCAATCTATCTACACACTCAGGAACAACCTTCGCTTTGATACAATATGATGTATTACAATGTAGGAGAATCCCCAGAGGAGATGTCCTAGCCCCTAGTAATATAACCACACAATAGAAACACAACAACAAGAAGTAGCAATGCAAGATTTGATACCAAATTATAATAATTTGTTCATAAAATATATCTAATTAGATGCAATATGTCTAACTATAAGGCCTTTTGGGTTAGAGCCAAATATAAAAAACAATTACAAAATTAGTTCTACAAGATCCAACTTATAGAACCAATCTTACCTAGTCCAAATACACATCTGGATAAGAAGGCCAAGAAGAATCCACACTTGTACCCTCAGGTCCACCAAAAGAAATAACAAAATCCTAAATTGCACATGTGAAATGAGTATGGACATCATTGATTAAGAGTACCTTTGGTGGTTTTTGAGATTGCACTACACTTGGATCTACGGCTTCCACAATGATAGGAGTGACCTTGAAATTGGTGTATTCCATTCCACATGCCTTGAACAAACATGTTTGAACCCCTTATTGCCTTATTGCTAATAGCTTTTATTTTTTCTCGGTAGGGCTTGAGAGAAATCAAAAACTTTTAGTAATAGTTTTCTCAAATTTATTGAATTCTCTTGAAAATCACTCTACACAAATAACTCTTAAAAATTCATGGGGAAAAATGCTTTGATTTCACTCCTTTTATCAAATTTTGGCACAAATTCTTGGTACAAATGTTAGATCAAATTGATAGACTATCATCCACTTCACTTGAATTTTATACTCGATGGAGTCTTTCATGACTCAGTAACCACATAAGATTTAGTTACTCCCAACCTTGCTCAGTGGAGTCTATAACTTGACCTTTCTCAATAAGGACAGTAACTCGATACTAACTGGTACCTCTTACTAAGTGATCCCTTTGCATCTTGAATGTTGATATGGATTTTTTTTTGTGTCAACTGGAACTGATTTAGATGTCTTCTTTAGTAGTCTAGTTCTACTTTTCCTTTACAAAATCAAGTGGAGACAGTGGAGTCACCCAATTCTTGAGTGACTTGATCATCAATGCTTTGACTTATATTTTTAGTAGACTTTGGAACCCATTGTTGTCTCATTTTTTTCCTAATGTTATCAGCTTTTTCCTTCTTTTCATCTTCTATTCTTCAAGTATTCATATAGTTCTTGGCAAGATGACCAAGTTTTGTATAGATGAAACATCTTTTTGTAGTATCCTTTTTCCTCATGTGATGCTTCGCACAATTCATTCCAATGTGTCCAAATTATCCATAGTAATGACATCTACACCAACTATTATAGTCCCAACCAAATATAGATTTTGTAATCTATTCTGCTAGATTTAGTATCTTAGTTTTTCATTCTAATTACTTGTGCCCATGCTTCTTACATTTGTGACATTTTCCTTCAAATCTTGGTTTTCTTTGCATTCATTTGCTCTATGACCAAGCTGATTACAATTGTAGAATTTTCCATTGAATTTTTCTTTCCCATTGCTCCAACATTTATTTGAAGTATGACCTATCTTATTATAGTGACTAGAAGAAAGCTTTTGATTCTTTTGAGCTCATTTCTTAGATGATTCACCTTCTTCTATATATCCAATTATTATTTTTTCCTTTTTGTCTATAATGAATTTTCTCATTCAACTAATTCATATCTATTTGGGATTTCATCATTCTTTCATTGCTTTGTCTTCCAATATTTAGATCATTCTACAATCTTTCATTCTTTCATCTTAGGTTAATGATTTAGAACTTCATTTTCATTGGTGGGCTGATCAATGAAGTTCGCTTGCTAAAGGGATAGGTGTTGGATTTCATTGTTCTTTCCTTCTATCTCTTATCTTATCTTTTTCTTCTCTTCCATGACTTCACACAATCTTACTAACTGAATTTTTTGCTCTCTTCTTAGCTTTCTTACTTCTTCTTTAAGAGTTCTATTCTTTTCCAATAGTTTTTTGATTACTTCATCAACTTCATTTGAATTTCTTGAATGAATGTCTTCAATTCTTTCTTCAATGTAGAGTGAATCATTCATCTGGATTGCAAGATATTTTCTTTTATTTAGGGATTGAGAGAGCTGCCCTTTTTCTTTCTTGAGTTGTCCAATGGCCAATTCCAAATCTAACTTCTCATTGTCAATTGCCTTGTCAAGTTTGAATACTTCCACTTCCTTTTATCTTCTCTCAAGCTATTAAACTTTTCACTAAGAACCACAATGCTATAATACCAATTTTTGGAAATATTATGATAGAATAAGTTATTGAGAGGGGAGGCGTGAATCAATAACCAATAAAACTTTATCTTAATTAGTAATTAATCCTTTATGTAAATTATGATCATGCACGAGAAACTGAAACATGAAAGCATACACAACACTTTAACACACAAAATATGATGAGCCAAAAACCTTTCATATAGAAAGTAAAACTTGGGTAGAGATGATACCCACAAGCTTTAGTACTATAGTATAAATTTGGCTTGTTAGGGTTTACAATGATCACTTATGATGATCTTCCCTATTAGGAGCAATAAGGACTGCTAGGTCCACCTTGGAAAAGGATTTACAAACATACAATGAAGTATGCACTCAGTAAAGAGATTTACATAAGACTATTAGGTGTACCTTGTTAAAGGATTTGACTGATCCACCTATTAGGATGAAGTAGTAGTTGATCTCTGATTTGCAACTTGGTTTACTGAATAAGATTCCTCTAAGTGTACAAATCACCTTGTTTTGATATATAGAACTTTGTTACTCCTTATAAAGTTTTACTCCTTATACTATTGTAGTCTTTGTAATTTGCTCTTCTATTCTTTTTTCTGATTACATTACTTCTCTTCTATTCTTTTTTTTTAATTGCATTACTTCTCTTCTATTATTTGGATGTGATACAATACATTACATATATACCAATCTAGTTACATAATTACAAAGTTGGCCACAATACAAGTTTAGACAAATATTACAAAGTCAGCCAAAGTGTAGAAACTTGGGTTTTGAAGACTAACTTGGTGAAGTTCTAATACTCAACATCTACTATCAATTCTTGGCATCATCATGCACTTGGTAGATGTAGAAGCTCGGTCCATATTGATCACTTCCAAGTAGTTTTGAAGTTGGTCTATACTGGTGACTTGAAAAATACTATGAAACTCAACATATAAATTGAATCACTTGATTCACACTACATAGCTTGGTCAATTCTGCCACCTCAAGCTTGATATAAACTGAGTCACTTGATTAACACTGAGTAGCTCGGTTAACACTAGACTCACATTGCATCAACTACGAACTTGGTAAGTAATACACAACTCATTTTGCACTGGTCAACTTGGCATATACTGAGATGCTTAGTTTACACTACTGATCATCACCTTGGTAGTAATTTCTTAGTGCAAACTAAAATTTGTCCAAAGTACTCGATAGCAACTATAGAACTTGGTAACAACTGAAATGTTTGGTTAACACTATTAACTATACAATATGCATGATATGAACTTACAATCTGAATATGTGTATGTCACTAATAAAAAACATGACTAGAATGTCAAAAAAGTATTGATAAATGAGGTTTCTAACTTGTAATTTAGAGAATTCATATTTTTTGTTTGACAAGTGGTTTTGTTAGTAATGCCAAAGGTGAAGATTATTGACTTTAAGGTCAATTTGTCTATTAGTGACTCAACACTTATTAGTTGGTTACATTGCTACCAAGCTCTACAGTTACTACTAAGCTCATCATTCTTTCATCACTATTAACCAAGTACCTCACTTGCTAACGAGATAAATAAACAGTTTTTAGTTCATGTTGAGCTATACAATATCTACCAAGAATCAGAGATAGTTTGCACTACAGTCTAAGCTTTTCAGTGTCTACTAAGATATCTAGTGGAAGTGATGAAGACTCTAGTGTTAACTGAGCTCTGTAGTATTAACCAAGTTCTACAATGTCTATTGACCACCTACTGTTAACATAGTTAATCTAATCTTGATCGAGTTATGCAATTTCAACCAAGTGATTCAACAACTACCATGTTACTTAGTGTTTACTAAGTCACATAATGTTGACTATGTTTGAGCTATCTTAAAGTGATCAGTATGGACTAAGCTTCAACTTCAATTGAGTGCCAGAGTTTTTCAAGTGTCAATAGTGTTTTTTGAGTATTAGAACATCACCAATTTTATCTTTAGAACTTGAGTTATAGTAGTTGGGTTGACTTTGTGAGTTATGATAAATTTTATACTGTAGCTGACTCCAAAAGGTAATGAATTAGATTAGTATTTATGTAATTCATTATATCATATCCAAATAAGAATGTGAAGAAAAATAAGAACTGTATAAGTGTGAATTAAAGAAGGCTACAAGAAGTATAAGGAACATAGATTTATCTATCACATCTAGGTGATCATTGCAATACAAGGAATCTCATTCAATGAATCAAAGTTGCAGATTTGAGATTAGCCACTAATTCATCCTAATGGGTGGATCAATCAAATCCTCTAATCAGGTGGACTTAATAGTAATTATCTAAATCTCTTAATGAAGTGCATACTTCATTATATGTTTGTAAATCCTTTAATAAGGTGGACCTTACAATCCGTATTGCTCCTAATAGTCTAGATCACCAAAAATGGTTAATTATAAGCCTTAACAAGTTAATTATAAGCCTTAATAGGTTAATTTTATAGTACAATACTAAAGCTTTTGGGTATCATCCCCACCCTAGTTTTACTTTCTAATAAGAAGGTTTATGGGTCACCATATCTTGTGTCAAAGTGTTATGACTTTTTTATTGTTTTCATTCTTTCATGCATGCAATTATATAAAAAAATATATATAAAGGATTAATTAATGAAGTAATATAAAGTTTTATTGGTTCCTAATTCAGCCCTCTCCTCTCAATAACCTAGCCTACCTTATATTTCAAAAAGGTTCTTTTTCCTTCTACAACTCCTAATAGGGTTATCTCAACTCCTAAAATGTTTGGACTCTCCTAATAGGGATACAAAGTCTCCTCATGGAGATAGCTATGTACTAAATGTATTTCATTGGCTCCTAACAAAGTGCATCCTCTTACAAGCAACCTACGTATTAGTACATCATTTTGAGGGTATCATCCTCGTTAAGGTTTTCCCTCTAATTATGGCTTCCCTAGGTTAAATTTTTGTGTTTTTATGTATGTGTGTCATCTTATCGTTGATTCTTATATTGATCACATATTCAAGGTTTAACAAGGTTGATAAAAGTTGTATTGATTAAATATCTAATTCAACCCCCTGCCAGTTATCTTGGTTTACTTTACTTTCTAACAAGAACCAGAGTGAATTTTCTTCTCCACCATTAATTGACTTATAATGTTACATTGTAAAAGCATCAAACTTAATGATTTTAAATAATGTAGGTAACATAGAGCTTCAACGATAATATTACCTTAAATTTAACATATATAATAAGTTAATAACTTATTTTTAATCTAAAATAGTTCCTCTATTTTTCAATAAATCTTTTGTTTGCTAAAGTTTACGTTAACTGACAAGTATCTTAAACTTTTGACTCCCATTTATCGCAAAGAGTAGCCATGCATCTAAAGATCTTGCGTTCAATGTAATGACACTAATTTCATTCCTCAATATTTATTTATAGTAATATATAATATAGTTATACTTACAAGTTTATGACAACCTATCAAGAAAAATATTTATCAACCTGATCCCCATAAAAAAATTGTGTTATGTTATTACATAGTGACTCAATGATTGATATTTGATTCGTCAAAGTTGCAAGTATTTTTCCTTTTGAAAATTTATGTAAAACCTATATAAAAAAATTTGGGCCATGTGATTAAACATTCACCAATGATCAAAATAAACTTTTAGATACAAAGATATACTTTAAAAGAAAAGTTCTTATTACTCTACAAAATTGAATCTTAAACATCTAATCGTATAGCATAATACAAGATGTAGATTCATCCAAGAAATATTTTAGTGTCTTATTTTACTTGAATGATATATTCAACTGTTTGGTGATATTATCCTAATGTTACTGCCTTAATATTGGTGTATATAGGATTATGAATAGTCAATTTGTGGCTATCTTAATCCCTAATTAAGTCATGTTATCATTAGTATATTATTATTTAGGTAGGTAGGTTAGCCTAGGTGCTATATAGGGTTGTGTATTCAACCTAAGCATAATTACATATATATAGGAGGT
Source organism: Cupressus sempervirens (assembly GCA_028749045.1). Taxonomy (NCBI): domain Eukaryota; kingdom Viridiplantae; phylum Streptophyta; class Pinopsida; order Cupressales; family Cupressaceae; genus Cupressus; species Cupressus sempervirens. Next base: position 294,286,845 of record CM053789.1, read on the forward strand.
TTTGAGTCTTATTTCAATATCATATTGTGAAGTGTGTTCTCATTAGAGATATTTGGAGGTTGCCCCCTCAAAGTGGCCTATTACTCACAATTATTATCAAGTATTTATTTAATATTTTATATTATTTCTTCTATTGTGCATGTTATTTCATTAAAAGTGGTATCAAAGCATGATCTTGGCACCATAGATGCAAAAATTTTGCTCAACATTGGTTTGATATTGGGAAGAGCATAACTTTTAGATTTTAGCAAAAGTTTCAAATATTTTTAAATGGTATTTGAAGAGTATATCAAGAAAGGTATAGTCCAATATTTAGATGAATTGGAGAAAACTTGAGCAAATTATTGTAGAATTAAGTTATTGCTACACAATTTATTGAGATCTACACATCTCTCACATCCCGCAAAATTGGAGTACAACTTGGATTGGGTTTTTGAATAAATAGTAGGGGAGCCTAAATTTAAAAGCTTGGAGAAATTGAAGCAAAAATAAGAAAGTTATTACAAAATTAGGAAAATTCTCTTTCAAGGCTGCAAATTTGCCCATTTTTTGGATTTTTCCTAAGGGTATCTTGGCCCTAGTAAGTTACACTAAAAATTAAATTTAAAAACTAGAGAATTTACATTCCATTTGTGTGATTTATTTCAAAATTTTGGTTTCCATCATGATGGGGCCACCAACAAGAGGCAAAAAGAATGCTACCACATTAGGGAAATCCTTTGATCAAGATTGGGAAACAAGAGACTATAGTAGTATCAATGAGGAGATAAGTAAGTTCAAGGAAGAGGTTAAGAGGGATATGTGTGACCTATGAGGAGATATATTAGATATATGAAGCATGCAAGCACCTCTATGAATGAAGCCAGGAAGGAGTTGTCAAGAAATCAAGGTGAAACCTTCAAGTTGACTAACAATGACACAAATTTTAATACTCCTATGAGATTTAGGAATTTTTTTCCAAAGGTGGATATGTTCAAATTTTATTGAAAGGGTCCTCTAACATGGGTAAATCAAATGGACAACTTTTTTTGAGGTACATCGAACCCCATATGGACGAAAGGTCACAATGTCTTCCTTATATATAGAACCAAATTAATTCATTTGGTATCATTGGCTTTGTACTCATAAGAGGAAAAAGGGTCTCACCCTATCATGGTCAATTTCTATAGAAGAACTCCAAGCACAATATAGCAATAGTGTGATAGAAAACTTCTTCAACCAGCTTGCTAAGCTTCAAAAAATATGATTAGTTAAGGATTATATTCAAAAATTCCAAAATCTATCCTTAAGAGTGGATATAATTACAGAGGAGAACTTTAATTATTTATTCTTGGGTGGTCTCAAGGATCACATTCAACATGAGGTATGCATGTGTAGTTCTAGCTCAGTAATTAGTCTTTTATATTGGCACACAGGGTAGAGGAGAAGTTCTTGATTTCTAGAAAGCAAGGGGCTAATATGACCAGAGAAAAAGGTTATTCAACACTTTATCTTCCTCAACCTACTACGTTGACTCCACAACAAATTGAGGAGAAAAAAGAAAACTGATTCTATTTCAATTGTGATAGTAAATATAGTCGAGGACATAAATGTAGTGAAACAAAATTATTCTATATTGAAGGTCCAAGTGATGAAGAAGAGGATGAGCCCATATCAAAGGAGGATAGGTAGTCAAGTGAGGAATCAAATAATTCTTAACCAATTATTTCTTGTTATGCACTTTCAGGTTTCAGTGCACCACAAACTCACAAAGTAGTGGGTTTCATAAAGAAGTAAAAACTAATAGTGTTTTTTGACTCAGGCAATACTCATAATCTCATCAACAAAAAGTTGGAAACTCTTCTAATTTTTTTTTTCATATATCTAGTACCAAAGTTTCAAGTTTTGATTGCAGATGGGGGCATAGTTAGTTTTTCAGGGAAGTGCCATAGCATCAAATTATCCATGGGAGATTATCAACTTGATACTCTACTGTATGCGATATCCATGTATGTGGTGGATATTATTTTGGGAGTATAGTGGCTTACTACATTAGGAACAATTGAGATGAACTTCCAAGAACTATTCATGCAATTTCAATCAAAAGGAAAGGTAGTGGAGCTAAAGGGATTGAAGGCAAAATCCCTACAGATGGTAAGCTCTCATCAAATGTAAAAAATTCTTAAGAAAGATGTAGATGGATTTGTGGCCCAAATATGTTCATTATAAGTCTCTCAATCTAATGCTCTTACTCATCCAGGTTTACAAGAAATAATTGATCGTCATGTTGAAAATAGATTGAAGAAGACTATCAAAGAGGGGGATTGTTGAGAACAAATTGATGTAAGTATAATCAATATGCTTTATCATTATTTTTTCACCGATGTCAAACCTTGATATTTTTTTGTAAGACAATTGCTTATATGATTTAAGTACTATCATTTATTTGATTGATAAGAGGATTTGATCAAAAGATGTAACAATAGCCACTAGAGGAAAGGTTGAGTTATGATTATGTAAAGGACTACAAGAATTAGTTAAGATAGTGATAACATGTTGCATTGATAATCTGCTTAAGTTTACAAAGGCTAGTTACACTAAGAAAGTCTAAAGGAACAAGTTACACAAATTTTCTCTACCAAGCTTGACCACGTGGAGAGTAGGTGTTGAGCAAAGTCAGTGCAAGCCGAGCAAAAAATTAGTTGGAGCTGAGTAAAAGTTTAATCTAGTGTATGTCAAGCAAAATAGTGGATGCTGAGTAAAGTTTAGTTGATGCCAAGCACCAATAAACTTTAGTACATGCCGAGTGATTTTATAGAGGATGTTGAGTAATGCAGCATGTGTAGAGCATCAGAAGCCAAATAGTGCTGAGTGGTTGCATTATTTAAAAGATCATAAATTCAATGGATCCGAGCCAACAATTTTGTTTTCTTAGAATGTGTGAACCAGAAGGAAGATAAGGTTGATGAGTTGGTGGCACAGAATTCAAGTTAAACTATTTTTAGGTGAATTCAAAGAGGATTCAAGGAGATGTTTCTAGAAGAGATATGGAATGAGGGATAGATTCATTCTATCCTACCTAACCCATCCTAACCCTAAATTGGACGATGGAAAATAAGTGGAAAAAGATCTTAGTTTCCTATTTATAGGAATGGTTGGTTAGAAGCAAAGTTGTTATGTGTGAGAACCTAAGGAAGACAAGGAATCAAGGTTTTTTGCTTCATCCAGTGACCAAAGAGAAGAGTTTGCATTGGCATGTTAAGCAAGAAGGCTTATGGATATGAATGTTTGAAGGATGAACAAGCTATCAAAGTTGAAATGTATGAAGGCTAAGTAGAATGGAGGACTAAAGAAATAATATGCAATCTACAAATGAAGTTGTAAGTTGTTATTAGGTCAAGCCTTACTATTGCTCTGTAACAATCCTATCAGACTAGGATAAATGCTTTAGATTAAGGTTAATCTAATAGTCATTTGTAAATCCATTAACTAGGTGACTTTCCAAGTGAATGGTCTAAAGTCCTCTATCAAGGCTCACTCCTAACAAGCTGATTGAAATCCTTTAACAGGGTCACATTCAATAGTGTGTATTGTAACCTTTAACAAGGTTGGCCTTTCACAAGGCATCACTTCAGAAGAGTGAAAAAGAGTAGCATGTTACTGGTGGTTTTTCCAAATTGGGTTTCTGCATAAATTATTGTGTCAAGTGTGTTGATGAATCTATTATGTTGCATCTTTACACTTCTGCAAGTTGATATGATAGTAACCTACAAGTTTTAGTGATTGCATAATCTTATGGATGCATGCATGAAGATAAATTTTTTATGGGTTCACTAAGCTATGAAAAGTTTTATTTATACATTTGGATCTTGAATAAATAATTCACACCCCCCCGCGCCCCCACCCCCCCCCCCCCCCTCCCCCTCCCACAATTATTCTAAGAGTATTCCAACACATCACTCAATGATTCTTGGAGATATGCCTAAATGACTTCCTCCTAAGAGGGATCATGGCCATGGCATACAACTAGTTCCATGGAGCTAGCCACCAATCATCAAACCTTATAGGTACCAACACATACAAAAAAGTGAGATAGAAAAAATTGTTCAGGAAATGGTAGAGGTAGGAATTATCAGGCATAGGCAAAGCACTTACTCCTCACCTGTTGTAATGATGTGTAAGAAGGATGAAACTTGATGCATGTGTCTAGATTATAGAGTTATCAACAAGTACACCATTAAAGATAAGTTTCCTATTGCAGTCATCAATGATCTTCTAGATGAATTAAATGGAGCTATGTATTTTAGCAAGCTAGATCTTAGATTGGGTTATCATCAAATTTAGATTAAGGAGGAAGGTATTTGCAAGACAACATTCCAAACTCATGAAGGTCATTATGAATTTTGGTGATGCCATTCATTCTTACAAATGCACCATCTAAATTCAAAATTTTGATGAATTCCATTTGTAAGAAGTTCTTGAGAAAGTTTTTGTTAGTGTTTTTGATGATATATTAATTTATAGAAAGACTTGGGAAGAAAATTTGCACCACGTAGATCAAGCATTACAATTACTCAAAGAACATAAACTCTATGCTAAGCCATCCAAGTTTGCTTTTGGTCTTAAGGAGGTGGAGTATTTGGGACACATAGCTTCACGTGAAGGATTAAAGGTGGACTCTAACAAAATTAAGGCTATCATGGAATGGCATATTCCAAAAATTATTAAGAAGTTGAGGGGTTTCTTGGGATTCACATCATACTATAGAAGACTTTTAAATAATTATGGTCATATAGAAGAAGCCATTTCCACTCTATTGAAGAAGGATTATTTTCATTGGAATGAATCTACTAATATATCATTTGAGCAATTGAAGAAGGCTATGTGTATGACTCCAATGCTTTCCACTGCTAACTTCAACAAGGAATTCAATGTGGAATATGATACCTCTAGGAATGGGATATGTGCAATTCTCATGCAAGAAGGTAGACTACTTTCTTTTGAGAGTCTTCAATTAAAAGGTAAAAATCAACTAAAATCTATTTATGAGAAGGAAATGCTAGCAATCCTTCATGTAGTTAAAAAATGGAGGCCTTATTTAATATGACCATGCTTCAAGTTTAAGACACATCATGATAGTCTAAAATATTTTTCGAAAAAAATGCTATCATCTAAAGAGCAACAAAAATGAGTCACTAAGATGTTGGGATATGACTTTGAAATTGTATACAAGAAAAGGAAGGAAAATATTGTGGCTAATGCACTTTCCAAGAAGAATGGAAAAGATGAAGTCTTATTGTGTGACCTTTCAATATTACAAGAAAATTAGGTGGTGGAAGCCAAAGAAGAGTGGCAAGATGGTGTTGCAACAAGTGATCTTGTTCGGCAAATAAAAAGTGACCTTAGTAGGTCAGATAAATTTTGTTTAAAGGGGGGTATTCTTTCATGCAAAGAGTGCTAATATATTTGCAAGAATTCCACTCTTAAACAAAAGATTCTCAAAGAACTACATAAGTCCCTAGTTGGTGGTCATTTAGGATTTTTGAAGACATATGATTAGGTCAAGAAAGATATTTTTCAGAAGGGATAAAAGGTCATGTTCAAATTTTTTTGGCTCAATGTTTGGTTTGGCAAAAAATAACGAGGAACCAATTAAGACAAAAGGTCCCTTATGGCCCTTATGTATTCCTAGCCAATGTTGGGAAGAGGTATCCATGGACTTTATCATAGGGTTTTCCAAATCTAAAAGTCATAATGCCATCATGGTAGTAGTTGATTGCCTCACTAAATATACACATTTCTTTGCATTATCATATCCTCTTACAACAAGTATAGTGGGAAAAGTTTTCTTGGAGAATATCCAAAAGCTACATGGTACATCTAAGGTTATTGTTAGTGATTGTGATCCTATGTTTGCTAGTCACTTTTGGAAAGCTTTATTCTCATGTTTGGGTACTCAATTGGCTCATAGTTCTTCATACCATCCTTAATCAGATGGGATAACTAAGGTTGTGAATAAATATTTGGAAGGATATCTACATTTTTTTAATTCAAAAAAATAATCTCAATGGGTAGATTGGCTACCTCTTGCAGAATGGTGGTACAATACTTATTTTCATAGCTCATAAAAAAAATGTCTCCATTTTTGGCACTTTATGGATATCATCCTCCTTCCATCACATCATCATTAAAGGTGTCACCAAGAGTTCAAGTAATAGAGGGCCACTTGTTTCATCAACAACAAGTACTTTCAGAACTCAAGTAGAATTTAGCTATGTCACAAAATCGAATGAAACAACAAGCAGACCAACATCGTAGTGAAAGAAAGTTTGAAGTTGGGGACTGGGTCTTCTTGAGATTGCATCCTTATAAATAAATCTAAATGAAGCAATAAAAAAAGAATAATAAGTTGTCTCCAAGATATTATGGACCATACCAAATCATGCAAAAGATTGGTAGTGTTGCCTACAAGCTTGAGATGCCACCAACAACAAAGATACATCCAATTTTTCATTTTTCTTGTTTGAAGAAGGTAACTGGATAGACTATTCGTACTCAAAAAATACTAACAAAATTTGATGAAGAAGGAAGAATAATTTTGGAACCAGCATGCATTCTTCAAACATGCATGAAGAAGCTAAGGAATAGAACCCTGTCTCAGTATCTCATCCAATGGAAGAACTTACTAGTTGAAGAGGCCACATGGGAAGATGAGGAGTTCATTCAAAAGAATCCACACTTGGTTAGTATTGAGGACAATACTTATTTCAAGAGAAGGGGCATGCTACGCCCTTAATATTGGTGTATATAGGGTTATGAATAGTCAACTTGTGGCTATCTTAATCCTTAATTAAGTCATGCTATCATTATTATATTATTATTTAGTAGGTAGGTCAGCCTAGGTGTTATGTAGGGTTGTGTCTATTCAACATAAGCATAACTAGATATATATAGGAGGTTGTGAGCCTTATTCCAACATCATACTGTAAAGTCTATTCTCATTGGAGATATTTGGAGGTTGCCCCCTTGAAGTGGCATATTACTTTCAGTTATTATCAAGTATTTATATGATATATCATAATATATTTCTTCTATTGTGCAAGTTATTTCATCACACCTGATGATTTCTTGATAACGTATTCTTCTAGGAATTGAAATATTGACCTTTCCTATATTGCAACAACAAAACATTAGAGATATTTTACTCATATCCTATGAAGGGAATCTTCTAATTTAACCTACATGATTATCCTCACCCTTTATTTTTTGTGATGGCTACCATCATTGAGTCTCCACTTCCATATTAGTGAAAAATGTATAGAGAGTGTTGTTAACAAAGAGATTCTTTTAAGGATTCACCATGGTACAATTATTATAAAATAAAATTGTTAATATTTCTTTAATGTGCATAAATTTGTTAGTATTTATTAACAAAAATAAAATATTTTTTATGAAGAGGAAGCAATTAAGAAAGAATTGTCAAGGTTTTATAAAATAACGTATGAGTCTTTTTTAAAAAGTGTCATTGATTATACTAACATTTGTACATGTTGACTTAGATGTTCAAAAGATGTCGTTATTTCATCCATCATTGCTGATGGTAGTTAGATGTGACCTCTTTTTAGTTGACATGTTTCTCTCCATTAGACTAAGTTAACTAATATGCTAATTAAGAATGGAAAGAGTTGTATTCTCACCTCTTGAATATGTCATTTAGTCGATTCATAGAAAAGTATATATATGCACATTTCTCTTTATATATATATGCACCACCAAATTGACTTCAAATTAACATTATTCTTAAATGTTATTTTGTGACCAATGTGTAGACAAAGCTATATTTTGTTCAACACAAAATTAAGTGTAGTTTGTTATAGGAAGATAACTTCTTTGAATAAAAAAAACATGTAGATCGAAGAAATTGTATATATAGTAAAATATAGAACAATTATAAGTTCACTATTATGTCCAAAGCAATGAAATTAGAATCTTTTAATATTTGTACATTACTTTTTAATTATCTTTCATAATTAGAAATTGACTAGTTCTAAATGAAATTATCGAAGAATCAAACTTCGTTAGATAGATATATAAGACTTAGAACATTCAAATAAACATTAATAAAATTTAAATCTATTTATCTAATGATTTTAGAAGAATATAACTCTCTTTTACTTCTTACTTTGTCTTAACAAATTTTTATCACTCTTCTAGTTAAAAAATAAATAAAATTAAAAAAATTAAATACTCTCTAATCATACTTTCAATCAAATAACCTGAAAAAACAACTCAACCTAACACCGTTCATATCATTTCGCTAAAAGCGCTTAAATTTTAAATTATTTTAAATAAGTTGGTCTGACTTCGAGGATTTTCATATATTAAACCCTCTTTCTTGATTTTGCTGGAGAAAAACACACCGTCCTCTGACCGTTTCCATGCTCAATATTTAATTGTCTGTCTATTATATGGACCACCAGCTTATAAGATTTTATTTCCTAAATTCCAAGAGATCGTCAGCGCCACAAAAAAAAAATTAACTCTTCAAAATTTAGATAAGGAAAAGGTACGTACATTTCCTGCAAGGTAGCGAAGAGTATGATACAAGTCAAAATTGGAGAGACTTCCAATTGGTAAAATGTTCGAATGTTGTTTGAAACAGGTTTTTTTCATTGGATCAAGAAAGAAGTTTTACCCTTTCTCACTTTTCTGGTTGCTGCTTCCTATTGCGTGTTGGAATGGAAATGGGTAGCTACGATTTATCTTGCAAACATCTACATGTCTGGGGACAAATGTATTGCTTTTTATTATTTATTATAGATATGATCAAATTCAAGAGTGGGTAAAGAATTAAGGGGTTTATGCATATAATAATAAAAGTTCAAATTTTATGTTTGTTGGGAGGTTATTATAATATAATTTTTTCGGAGGTTTTAATAATTATATTATAATGTTGATTTGAGATATATCATTTTTTATAACATTTACAAACAAATATCTTTTTATTATATTATTTTTCATTTCTTGAATTAAATTCAACAACTATTCATTTGAAGAAAAATAAATAGAGAATCACTATCTTGAACAAGATCTATTACTATATCATTATAGACATTTTATAAATTGGTCATGAAAAAAGCAGACTTATAAAATAACAAGTACAAAATAATATGTTATGTTATTGATGAGGACGTCTTACATCATATTGAAAATACTAATTGGATTAACCTTGCCAAAACCACAATCAAACAATTGCATGTAAATCTTAAACCCATAATAGGTTGTGGTGTTTCTTTAGAAAACCTTGCAAATCTAAATCTAATGACAACTAATCTTCCTAATGACTCATTTATAATCATTCATACTCATACCATTTATGTGTCATCTAGTACATCTTCATTAGTTGTTTCATTTAGCCATACTTGCACATTTGAAGTGGAAATCTTGTAGAATAAGCAATATAGTCAAATGACATGCACCACGATTTCACCTCTTCTTTACCCTATTTTTTTTTAAATCATCTCACAAAGAGCTTCTATTGATTTTTTTGTAGTTGGAGGTATCTTGCATGATCTGCAATGTAGTCTAATGCTATGCACTAAGATTCTAGCATCACTTGTTGCTTCTATAGAGTTCAAAGACACTTCACAAAGGTTTTCTAGAGGTATTTGATAACATGAAATTTTGTGGGATGTGTAGTGTAACCATAGTACATATAATTAACTTCTCTATCCTTACCCTATTCGTCTTGAGAATGAGATATCATTTTTTCTAATTAGACTTTGGACACTTCATTTGATCTAAATGTCAAGCAATGCCAACATAGAAAAAATCACATAAATTTTAGAGAAGTGCATCTTTCGTCTTCTATTCATGTATTTTAATGCTTTAGTCCTCAACTATTAGCCAAAGAGATTCACCCTACTCGTACTCAGTACACTAAATAACTAACCAAACCTCAATTCAATAGAAAACTCATCCTACAATGCACTAAGAAAATATAACTTGAGGTACAAGTGGGAGTCTCACTGTTTTTAGTGGTTCTTTTCAACTCAACCAAAAACATACCATGTGACATCATATTCATAATGCCTTCCAAATAACATTTTGAAAATCTTCATCTCCTATACCATTTGTATTTAATTGCAATTAACAATAAGCAAGCAACTAGTTGTTCTGAATTGCTAACGAGGGAATAAATGTTAAAGGAGGGATTTCCCTAGATTAATCAAAATAGAATGATTAGGCACGAGAAGCATGATCTATCCTGTATTCTGAGCTGCCCGTCACTCATATGGTTCGTAAGATGTCTGGCAGGCTGCTTATCCTCTTCTGTTCGACCCAGCTTCTCGGGCTTAGAAAGTAAAACTGGCCAGTCACTTTCTCTCCTACGGTAATGATACATCTCTTCAACATTATCATTTTGTAGGTAATCTCTCTAATTCAATGAAAAGTAAATTACAGAACATCTCAATTGTGGCGGAAACTTTTGAATTTTATATAGTACAAAAAAGAAAGATAAATCCATTAGTAAAATCTCTCAGCATCTCAATTTAGCAGACTCTTTAGAGGTTTGAAACCTTTCCAGACTATTTCTGGAAACTAAACGCAGGGGTCCAATCCATTTAAGGCATCAATAGTTTCAACCACAGTTATTGTCAAGGAACTGACTGTACATAGCATGTCTGGACCGACTCCAGGAAGTCATGGGGTCCTTATAAACTTATAGCCGATTTACCCAATCCAAAATAGTTGCAAGAAACCCTAATGTGGACAACAGAAGAAGTATGAAATTCAAATGCATAACTGCTAAAATTTGAGGGTTACTGGAACATGTCAGTTCGGAACAATTGAGCGGCCCCATCATCAAGATGGACAGCAATAGGGATCTGGCTAAGAGCTTCTTTTATACGGAGCTATATCTAATGTTTATAAAAAACCGTTCTAAGATTGCTGAGGCATAAAATCTCATTGAATTTCGTAATTCGAAATTCAAGCCCGATGTACTCTGCTATTTGTATCAGATTTCCAGATTTAGGAAGAATAGAAATATGATACAAAATGGCTCCACAAACATGTTAGATTAACTAATGGTACTGTATGAAATCCATTTCATGTAAAAAATCTTGCATAACCCAATTGAAAAACGGTCCGCATAAAATCGAACAATGTGTTTGCCGATTGCTAGTACAGTATGAAATCAAGAATCAAGTTTGTCAATGGAAACCCCTTGATACTGCTTCTGTTAGAATTCAAGAATTCTGATAGACTTATCTTAATGAAGATTAGCAAACACCATTCGCAAAATGTGTTAAATAGCGATTCAAGGGCACAGAGACATAAATATTGTGGAGACCAGTTGGGTCAATTATGTTACCTGAGATCTTTTATGGCATGTTTTTGCCATTTTTGTAACATATTTAACAAAATTAAGCTCCCCTCTGGGAAAACTGTAGTCCTACTACTAGGAAAACATATCAATATACACATTTCACAGGACAAACCTTATCTTCCAGAGACAACTGACATTGTATAGGAATGACTTAGATCTCTAAAATGAATAGCCCTACCATTTTGGTCCGTCCCCTCCTCAATGTCTGACCGACCGCTTCTTGTACCATTTTGCATGTACAAATCCTGATCAAGATTCAACAAGTCAACTATGATCATCTTAGTCTCAGGAGGATCCTGCACCTCGCACCTCCCTTCAAGCATATCTACAACCTTGTCCATGGCAGGCCTCAACCTTGATTTCTCTTGAATACACCAAATAGCAACCTTAACCAACAATACCAATTGCCTTTCATCAACGCTCCCCAAATCCAACCTTCTATCAACAATCTCCATCAGTTTCCCTTCCTTTGCCTTCTTCATAACAAGACTAGGAAAATAGGTCCAATTTGCAGGATCTTCACCACTCACATTGACCTGGCTCACATTCCTCCTCCCACCAATTATCTCAAACACCACCATACCAAAACCATAAACATCACTTTTCATTGTGATTCCTTGAGACAAGAGCCATTCAGGGGCCAAATAACCTCTTGTCCCTCTCATGGTCACCATAACTCTGCTCTCGTCCCTACCCATCAATCTAGACAGCCCAAAATCAGAAACCTTGGCCTCAAACATTCCATCTAACAGTATATTCTCCGGCTTCACATCCAAATGCAAAATTCTTGCTCTACAATCATGGTGCAAGTATGACAAAGCCTTGGCAACACCCACAACAATTCTATACCTTTGGGCCCATCCCAATCCCGTAGGATGCCCACTCCTTTGGCCAAAGATCCATGAGCCCAAACACCCATTGGAAACAAACTCATAAACAAGGATTCTATGAGGCCCATCTGTACAAAACCCTATTAACCTTACGAGATTGATATGATTCACATTGGCTATGGCGGCCACCTCTGCTTCAAATTCTTTTTTCCACTGATCTGATCTATTCATTCTCTTCACGGCTATCTCTGTACCATCCTCAAAGACCCCTTTGAATACGGATGCAGATGCTCCCCTGCCCAATAAGGCCTTGAAATTATCCGTTGCAATTTCGAGTTCTCTGTAAGTGAATTTCTTGGGCAGCCCTGCAACCTTGTTGAAGAAGCTGTATTCAAGCCTTATCTGCCTGCCTTCACTGGTTAAATCCCTGCTTCTGTGAAAAATTTTCTTCTTATACCTGCATCTTATGAAAATCAAGATAAAGACGGTGAGAACAATCGTGGTGGAAGCTAAAGCTGCATATAGATCTCTGTGATTCATATCTCTCGATGAACTAGCAAGATTTTGAGTTCTGTTAAATGGCTCAAAGATTATAATGAAACAAGGCAATAAGGAGAAAAATTGTTTTGGAGTTCAACGAATATTTTCTTTTTTTGTTTGGACGTTTCTTGACCCTTTCTATTCTACAATGTTTGACCAGTTCACTGTTTTTGCGGATGTCGTCTTCAAACTACCTATGCTATGATCTCGCTTTTACATTTTACCTATGCCATGATCTCGCTTTTACATTTTTAATTAAATTGCATTTCTTAATTGAATAAAGTTGAGAATTATCCATAAGAGGGTCGGGGTTCAACGGAATGAAACTGTAATAAAAAGAACAAAGTTCATATGTTAAGAAAAGTTGGATCTAGCCAAACAAGGTCAATGTAATCACAAACAATACAATTATTAGTGCCCGTCTTTCATATTAGTTACATAATCTAAAAATTTCAAGATATACTAATGTTTGCAAAAGCAATATTAATTTGTATTTTTTTTGGAATTGAAAAATACAATTTTTAAAAAAATTGTATTGACTCATGATGAAAAATGCAATGAAAAAAATTCAATTTTCTTCAACAAAAATACAATATTTTTTCCAACATCTCTATTAATAAATGCATTAATTGCAACTCTATCTTTTCCACATTTGTGACAAGTGCATAAACTTTTTTTTTTTAACTCATTTTTCTAACACCTCTATTAATGAATGCATTAATTGCAAGCTTATCTTTTCCACATTTGTGACAACTAGATAAACTTTAAAAAAACAAAAGACAATCAGTTTTAATTGCTGTTTATTTTTGTAATTTATAAAATGTTATTCAAATATAGATATTTTAATCAGATATAGAGTTAAATATAGTTCTTATTTAAAACACATTTATTATTTATGATAGTTTGTGAAGAAGAACTCGTGTGAATTTAAGTGGTAGAAATTTAGTTCATACATCATTATTTGTATTATTCATGTACGACATAATTAAATAAAAAATAATAATAAATATTACTTTCTTTTGAAATCTACAAATATTTACAAATTTATTTACAATTCAAAATTTCCTGCCTTACATAGTCCATTTATCAATCTTGTACATGATGAATCAGGGATATCATATCCCAATACAATATCTACCTAAAAATCTTTGCAATTTTCAATAGCTTGCTCCCCTTGCAAAAGCGGGTAATTGAAATATCAATGGTAATACATAAGTCGATAAAAGTATTGAAGATTTCCACATGCCTTTGAATTGGTGTATCATGGTTAATTAAAGGTCGTAAAATACTAGTGGCTTGGTTTACATAATCATGCTAGTTTCAAATTTAATGTCAAATTTAAAATGGTGTCAAATGGATGCGAAACACAAAGTCACATATTCATAAGCAATTCAAGCTGAAGAATAGTCCATATGACCAATATTGAGAAGAGCTTCTTGAATTGGATGAATTTACCGCTTAAACAAGATATATCAAACAATTTAATAAGTAAAATTAATCAATTTAACTCTTATAAAAAAAATTATATAATTTTATCTTTATCTTATATATAATTAGTTGATAAATATCTTTGGTATGATAAATTTTCTTTAGGATGTCATCTAATTTTAATTTAGCATGATACTATAATGTTTGTTTATATATTCTTTTAAAGCTTTAATTAATATATATCATTGCAGTTATATAATTTATTAATATACTAACTATATTTTGTAATTTAATTTAGTTTACCACTATAATATTATATTTTCATTAATAGTTATTTGTTATATTTATTAAATTAAATACATTATATTTTAACCAAAAGCTACTTTAGTCAACCATAAAAACATGAAAGTAGGAACCTTGGCGCATGCGCCCCTTGTTATTAAATGTGCCTCTGAGCTCAAAAAGGATGACTTAATAGGCTTTATTTGGTAATTTTAGTTTTAGTTAGCTTGAATAGTTGTTTATCTATATATGAAAATATTTAGTAAACAAATATTTTTCTAAGAAACTAGTTAGAGGTGTGTAGGATTATGGCATGCGAAAAAGTGGCAATATAAAAAGTTTTAGTTTGAAAATATCTAAAAGTGTTTCAATATTTGTTTTGACTTTTTTTCCACCCATCCTAATACCAAAGCAAAAAACTTACCTTATTGGGTATCCGATCTCATATTAAGTACCTAATATTATTATGTACTTGAAACCTACATCCACAAAATAAAAATAAAAACTCCAAGAGCATCATTTTTCGTTGTTTCTTCTTTGTTTATTTGGTTGTTTGGCCCCATACCATGTATACAATCCCAAATTGGGTATAGGATCTGCCCCCAGCTCAATCCATCAAAGGTAAGTCATTTTTTTATTGCTTTCATTGAATTCTATTTTAAATTAGGTTTTTCTAACAGAAATCACTGCAGTTTTTAATTTTAATTATAAACTATCAATATAGTTAGTAATTTTTGAATTCTTAGTCATTTAATAAGCATGGCTAACCTGAATGATGTTGATAACACTGAGTCACAAAATAATGTTCCTAAAAACCCTCTGCCAATTGTTCAACAACCCCATCAAGATCCTCAACCTCTACCAAACAATCCATTCCTCCTTCGAAACCCTCCTCAAATTGAAGATTTGATACAAGAAAGTCTTATCAAACTGAGAGGTTTCCAAGCCACATATATAACAATATACCTACATTGGCTCCCATGTTATCTATGTTAAACACCATAGTACATTTAATATTCAAACATTAACTTATCAACAAAGTTTTCCTCTTGACTGACATGAGAAAATGGTTACATTATTTGATGATGGGTTGGACTATGATGAGGTTTCCACCCTAAAAATAACCAAAGATGGTATAATTAACCTTTTTGTGCATCCAAAATTTGGTAAAATAGTAGAACACACAAAACCCAAATTATTAGTTAAATGGTGCACAAATGAGGCTATGCATGTGACCTTTTGAGATCATTGGTGGATGGTTTTTGAAAAACCACCACACAATGATCTTGAGGTCTCATTCTATTTCACTAAAAAATAGTATGTTGAATTTGTGTTGGGCCTCAAGGTGAACTACTGGGGCATGATACACAACATGGGCATAGGAGGATGAGCTCCCTAGGATGGAGACTTTGCCCAACAGAAGAAAGCTGACACTTTTGTGCTCTCTATTGATGTCTCAACCCCTCCTCTAGTGCAACATCATTATATCATTGCAAAGGCTAGCTCTCATACTATTAGAGCCATCCATGGATTGAGTAGCCTATTGATCTCGTAGATTAGGTAAATGTTGCCTTCCTATATTGATGGTGCTAGCACGAGTTTATCATCGATGAGAACACCACATGTTTGTGTGCCCCAAACTTGCATAATGTGTCAGATTATCTTTCTGGGGGTTATTTGTGATCATTCTAAGCATAAGTTGCTATTTAGGGGGGAGGATACAACACACACACCTATAAACATTGTAGAACTTGACGTAATAGAGGACGAGGGGCATGCAGAGCCATGGGCTCCTTCTGTGTTGGTTAGTGTATACATTTTATTTTCTTCAAAGTATTAGATGGCGGCCAAAAGGATGAGGGGCTGACCCCAAAGTACAAAAAGGCTGAAAAATCAGCCAAAGTATACATATTTTTGTTATGATATAGTTGATTTAAAGTTAATCGTTATAGAAAAATAGTTTTAACCAATGTAGACTTATACATGTATGTGATATTCATTTATGTTTAGCTGATAACTGAGGAGGAGCTCTAATAGGTCAATGATCTTATACTCTTAGCAATTCATTTGGTCTTGAGATATCTATGGCACATTATGTTGTGTTCTCATTGATTTTCTATTTGATACTGGAACATACATGGTTTCTCATCTTTCTTTTCTCTAGTAGGTATCACATGTTAGTAAGGAGGTTGAGTGTGGGGGCTTAGCCACAACAGATTGACAATGAAAAGGTATTTATATGTTTTTAAAGTAATTAAATATCAATGCATACTTGTATCTTGTGTGTGCCAATAAAATTTAATTGCATTCCTTACTGTATAGGACATGGCCACTGGTGACTACTCTAGGCAAATTTGGCATTGCAGACCTCTCATGTTTATATATATATATATAATTTTCAAAATTGTTTTCCATGCTAGTGACAACTAGGCTTTTGTATCTCGTAGGAAATACCTAGTGCCCAAGAGGTTGGATATCAAAGCTATGAATCTTTGATTATTTGGGCAATGTGTCAAGAGGAGGGTTCACTAGAGGTAATGTTTAGTTTGATTTCTTGATTATATGTTATAAATTTAGTATTCTATCAATTATAAAATTGTTTTTTAAGTCATGGATGTATCTCACAACCATACTTGAACATATATGGACCATAACTATTGAGGTTTGAGCATTGGTGAGGACATATGAGAGGCCTCCTAATTGTTGGAGGAGGTTGATGAGACATGTAAATGATGAAAGTTTGAAACTAAAAATCATCATTTAAAAAATGATCATTATGAATTTGACTAATTTAATATTTGATATGTAGAATCATATAAATTTAGTAGACTAACTTTTGGTTTTCCTTATTATTTTAAGTAGAAGGCATCTGATCCACATAGTAGAATTAAAAGGCTACATTTTGATGATCCACCAATAGCATATGATAGTATAGTTGTCATAGGATGTGTCATGAAATATTTTGAGATGGCAGCTACCACATTGTATATAAGTTTTTTTATATTATACAAATTTTGATGGAATGATCAACAACATTTTGGATATGGATCTATGAATATTGATATATATGTTTGCATAATTTATGTATGGATACATGTATTTTGATATATATTTTTGTCATTTATTTGCATATAGATATACATTTTAATTTATTAGAGTATTTTTCAATTTATTGTAAATCATGTATATTGTTGATATTTATAGAATATCATTCATTTTGACCATGTTTGTTATATTCGATTCAAATGTACTAATTTGTGATTAACATTTTATTAATATTTAGTATCAAAATGTAATGCAACGTTTAATTTAAAATTATATCATATGTTTTATTTGAAATGATGTCTATAGTCCCTTAATATGTCTACAATTGGCCAAACCCACGACCAATTTGGTCTTAGGAGCTCATCTTTGGTCTTAGAGGAGACTTTGGTGTGTAGTGGTCACGAATGTTATAGTGGCTCCGCAGTCGAAATAGGGGTTTTGCTAGGGTGACTTACCCATCCAAAGCTAATGGTGTTGATGATTTTGTAAAATTTTAGCTTAACTAGCAAATAATCTATCTAGAATGATAAAACAAAATATACAACTGTAGAAAGAAAAATTTAGAACAAAAGATGAAAAATGGATCTTCTCATTAATTATAGTGAAATAATTACACTACTATAGGCTTCCTCAAACCATAATACAGAGGGAAAACATGAATAAAAATGAGAAAATTTTAAATATTTCTTAGTTAGCTTACATACCAAGAAAATAAGTTTTATCCATAAAGCATGGATAAAAAACAAAAAAAAATGCTAAGTTTTGTTTTCTAACACCCCCCTAAGTCTAACTAAGGAGACAAAAGCCTAAGAATAAGAAAAAGGAAAGAGGGAAAACCCAATAGGGAAAAAAATCCCCCTCAAAATATGCACTAGAAAGCATCTTTTGATACACAAGAAAAGTGTGGATGACTATAAAATGATAAATTTTATAGTGCTAAATGAAAAACCTCCTTTGAAACTAGGAGAAAATCAAGATCAATATACATGGGTGCCCCCAACAACACTATTCAAATAATGAGTAGATGGAAAACTAGGGAAATATGTCAATCAAAGATACACAAGATAATAATCTACATAAAAGTCCCCAAACAATGAATAGATGGAAAATAAAGGCAAAAAAATATTAGTTAAGGATGCATATGACACATAAATATGTATGAGTGACTTGAATGCTACTACTCAACCATGCAAAAATAGATTCATAGTTGAAAATACATGTGTCAATTATCTATAAGAATAATCAACTATGGAACCAAGTAATCATCAACACTAGCAATAGAAAACCCTTGAAAACATTGAAATGCAAGACATGACACATCCACTAAAATTGTGTTTCACTAAGATGAAGATGAAAGCAAGACCCTTGCAAAAAGAGCATGATCTTGCCCTATCTATGATGGACCAACAGAATTTAATCCAACCTCTATTGTCATTACTATTCCATGCAAGTCTCTACTTCTAAACTA
Source organism: Cupressus sempervirens (assembly GCA_028749045.1). NCBI lineage: Eukaryota > Viridiplantae > Streptophyta > Pinopsida > Cupressales > Cupressaceae > Cupressus > Cupressus sempervirens. Next base: position 294,305,809 of record CM053789.1, read on the forward strand.
AAGTAGAATCTTTGGCTTCCATTTAGAACAACATTAATATAGCTTTAAGAAAGAAAAGGTAGAAAAGTACATTATTTGAAAGCTCTAATTTTCTTTAATACTTCAAGAAAAAAAAATTCATTCTCCTTTCTAGTAGCCATAAGCTCTAATACCATGTAAAATTTTAGCTTAACCAACAAGTAATCTAGCTAGAATGGTAGAACAAAATATGCAACTATAGGAAAAAAAATTTAAACAAAAGATGAAAGATGGAAATCTCATTAATTACAATAATATAGGCTTCCTCAAATCATAAAGCAAAGGGAAAACATGAATAGAAATGAACAAATCAAAAGTATTCCTTCGTTAGCTTCAACACTAAAAAAAGAAGTTTGATCCATAAAGAATAGATAAAAAATAAAGAAATATGCTAAGTTTTATTTTCTAAAAAATTTGATGCCACACTCAGGAGTTTGAAAATTATCCTAGTGATGCACCAATGACTTGAGTTACATTGCAAGTTTTGGCATTGGGTGAGATTGTTGTGCCAAATCCAAATGCAATATGATCTCTTTGAACTGAGAGAGGTTATTGTAAATCTTGGCATCATCATATTTTAGAATTCATCATATCACTGATAGCTCACATGAGGTTTGAGGTATGATCCCTAAAATATTGATACCCAAATGCACTTAGTGTTGGAAATTTAGTCAAAAATCCCCTCAGGGTTCATGACAATGGCTTATCTATCTCCTATTTACTATAAGTTGAGTGGTTGTATCAGGCATTGGTAGATCAATCTTTTGGTACAACAAAAACCCCATTTTAACAAGCAGTATCAGAGCTTGGACATATGTTCAAATCCTTAGACCCTTGGGTAACACTAGGCAGGAGATTGTTGGAAATTTGGCCAATGCTCCCCTTAGGTTAGTGATAAGGGTTTAATTGCCCCCTGTGTATTATAAATTGTGTGGTTGTATCCAACATTTTTGTACAATGAAAAACCAATTCTAACACTTAGAGCATCTTAGAGACACTTTGGTACATCGTGGCTACAAGCATTCTAGGCTCTTCATGGTCAGAACATAGGTATCACTAGGGTTAACTCTCCTATTTGGAGCTATTAACAATGATGATTCAATGTATTTCATGAAAACATATATCCCTAGGGGTCATAGGAACTCTAGAGACTTATTTCATTTATTTTTATGGGTCATAAGGTGTCATTGGATAACCTATGACCCCTTTCATCACATTTTATGACAACATATGTCCCTAAGGGTCCTAGAACCTTTAGGGACATATTATAATTGATCAAATGGGTCAAAAGGGGTCATAGGATAACATATCACCCATCTCAACACATTTCATGATAACATATGTTCTGAGCAGTCATATGACCTAAGGGGTCATTTATTATAATTTATCGGATAGGTCAAAAGGGGTTATAGGTTAACCTATGATCCCTTTCAACACATTTAATAACAACATATATCCCTAGAGGTACTATGACACCTAGGGACCTATTTCATTTTTTTATACAACTCGTAAGGGGTTAGAAGACACATTTCATTAAAAAATTTGTCTGTAGGGGTCTTAAGAATAGTGGAGACATGTTATAATTGATAATATAGGTTGAAAGGGGTCATAGGATAACCTACCACCCCATTTGACACTTTTCATAATAGCATATGTCCCTAGGGGCCCTAGGACCTTTAGTTACCTATTTTATTTGTTCATATGAGTTGTAATTTAAAACATTTCATGACAACATATATCCCTAGGGGTCATAGGATCCTAAGAGAAATGTTACAATTTATCAGATGGGTTGAAAGGGGTTGTAAGATAACCTATGACCCCTTTCAACATAGTTCATAAGAAAATTTCCTTAGGGGTCCTAGGATGGCTAATAACCTATTTCATATGTTGATATGGGTCATAAAGAGTCATAGGATAATCTATGCTCCCTTTTCACACATATCATGAAAACATATATCCTTTAGAGTCCTAAGATTCTAAGTGACCTATTTCATGAAAACCTATGTCCCTTGGGGTCCTAGGACCCCTAAGGACTTATTATAATTGATAATATAGGTTGAGAGGGGTTATAGGATAACCTATGCCCCATTTCAACAATTTTTCATGACAACATATGCCCCTAAAGGTCCTAGGACCCCTAGGGACAAATTATAATTGATTAGATGGGTTGAAAGGGGACACTAGAACACCTATAACCCCTTTCAACACATTTCATGACAAAATATGTCCCTAGGGGTTGTATGACCACTTGGGACATATTATAAGTGATTATATGGTTCAAAAAGGGACATTGGAACACCTATAACCACTTTTAACGAATTTCATGTGATAACATATGTCCCTATGGGTCCTAGGACTGCCTGAGACATATTATAATTGATTAGATTAGTCAAAAGGGCCAATAGGATAACTTATGACTCCATTCAACACATTTGATGACAACATATATCCTTAGGGGTCCTAAGATGCCTATGGACCTATTTCATTTGTTGATATGGGTAGTAAGGTCAACACATTTAATGACAAGATATGTCCCTAGGGGTCCTAGGACCCCTCTAAACATATTATAATTGATAATATGGATTGAAAGGGGTCATAGGATAACTTATTACCCCTTTGAACACTTTTTATGATAATATATGTCCTTAGGGGTCCTACATCCCTTGGGGACACATTTCATTTGTTCATATCAGGCGTAAGACATTTCATGACACCATATTTTTCTAAGGGTCCTAAGACCCTTGGAGATATATTATAATTGATCATATGGGTTGAATTTGGTTATAAGATAACCTATGACCCCTTTAGACACATTTCATAACAATATATGTGTCTAGGGAACTTGGGATCTCTAGAAACATATTTTAATTGATCATTTGGGTTGAAATGAGTCATAAGATAGTATATGACCCCTTTCTACTCATTTGATAAAAATATATATGTCCCTAGGGGTCCTGGGAGCCCTAGGGACATTATATAATTCATCATATGGGAGGAAATGGGTCATAAGATAACTAATGACCACTTTCAACACATTTTATGACAAGATATGTCCTTATGGGTCCTGAAACTCCTAGGGACATATTATAACTGATCATATTGATTGAAAGGGCTCATGGGATAACCTATAACCCCTTTTGAGACTTTTCATGACAAATATATGTTCCACTAAAATATTTGGTATCAAATTGTGACAATAATTTGTGAGGACAGTGTAATTTGTGTGTGATTTTTATGTTTATTTTGTAAGTTTCCCCAACACCATCATAATTTTGATGATGCCATCATTATTTTGATGCCTGTGTGATTGTAAGATAATAAAATAAAAAATAGTTTCCATTTTCCCTAAATGTGTGTGTAAATAGGATCTAGCTAGGGCGAAGTGCAACTAGGAGGTTGCATTTGTGCTAGAAAAGATTGGTACAAAAAATTGTAACAAGGAATTCATCTAGAAAATATCAGTGTCACAAACTTGTTAGAGTTATTAGATATTTCCTAATTAACTCTAGTTGCTTAAGCTAAACTTTAGGCATCTAATAATTAATTTCTTTTATTAATTATTTTGATGCAACCTAGGTTAGACCTTTTTTAGGGTTTTGATCTCCTTTATAAGGATGATCTCTTATTGTAAACTTAACTTGAGAATTCACTTTTGATTATTGCAATCTATTTTTTGCTCATCAAGAATGTCTCATCTATGGATCTGGTAATTCCTACCTGAATAGCATTTTGCCTCTCTCTTCTGTAATAGGTGTTTGCATGCAAGTGATTCTTGGGAGCTGTAGGGTTGATCGTTTATCAACTTCAACATGGTATCAGAGCCCCATATCTTCATGCCCCTGTTCTATTCGTGAGAGATTTGGCATCAAATTTGACATTGCTTTTTAGATTTGGCTACAGATCTGAACATGCCCCTGTTCTATTATTTTCATATTTGACATTGGTTTTTAGATCTAAAACTCCATCTATGGCTGTTATCACCTCAATAATGGGGATTTCACATGTGTTTTGAGATCTGCATGCATGTTTTCCTTCGATGCCACCCATACCCATACCCGCCTTGTTTTGGTATTTGGATTGCAAATACTTTTTCATGCAAATTGGTTCTGATTGAGTGATATTGATGGAGGACGATTTTTTAAGTTTGTGCTTGCTATTGCTGTGAGATGGAGGTAGCACACGCTGAAATTTGGGCTCCATTATTACTTTTTGGATTCAGCGATTTTAAGGCCCCTGCCACCTCACCAAAGCTTTGTACGGCTCCTGTACTTGCCACTGCTATGATGTTTTATTATAGTGATCTTTCGCAGGTTCGTTGGCATCTTTGGCAATTTGTGTTCACCCTTGCAGATTTTGTGAGGGACTGCCAATGGAGTTTGTGCCGCCTTAGTGGACATCCCCCTCTATTGACTACCCTCCATGTTATTGGAATGCCTCTGCTTTCTTTGAGCTATGGGAGTGTCTTCTATGGAATGCGCATTCATTCCAACTTAGAGTTTGAAGCAAGGGCCGATGATTTTTGGAAAATCCGCAGTTGATTGGGCGACTTTTTTTTTTGGAGGATGCTTGCTTGAGACTCTCACGCGGATCATTTTTCTTGACCCTCCTCTCTGGCGGTATTTTGGAGGTTGAAGTTCATAAATTTTTGCTGATAGCTGAGTTGGCACTTAATTTCTGTTGATTTCATGCATTGGCATCTCTGCTTCAGCGGTAATTTCTCTTAAAGGGCGTGATTTGCGCATTGAGAAGCGCAAGTTTAGATTTTCTTGATCTAGACTCCAAAGTGTAGTCATGCGTGCAAATGTTAGAGAAGCTCCATGCATGTGCATTAATGCCTTTGATTTAGGCCATGAGCCAACTCATGGGGCAGTTATTGGAGGTCCCACTGGCCCTTATTGATGGGCTCTGTTAGATCGATTCATCCATTGTTTTGGGCCTGCAACAATCGGTGGTGGTTTGTTGGATTAGCCATTTTTATTATTGGCTTTGCGGTGATATAGGGTCCTCTATGATGTGACTTGGATTTTTCCAAGTCTTCATTCCACACGTCACCAAATCCATTTACAGATATCAGCGATCCCAATCATGTGACTTGATTGCATTGAGGTCTTTGTCAACACCTCCTCTACCTCCTTGGCTCTCCTCGTGCCTTGTAGCACCCCCATGTCAGAAGTTTGGGCCTGCTATCATGGATTTTTTTTTGGTTCTCTGCACATGCTTGTTGTTTGGTTTGGCACGTTTTGGAGGTAACTTTTTTTTATTGAAGGTGCCTCTCTCATCCAGCCACCTCAGCCAGTGAGCGACTCATTTTTTGGAGAACTCAGATTACTGGCAGGTGGTTTCAATCTTGTGCAGAGGCTTGAATCCTGTGTGGAGGTTTGGAAGGTTTGTGAGAAATTTCAATGTGGGAGAGGAGGCGGCGCAGCTTTAGGCGAGTTTGACGGGAACTTCATGGGAAAGTGCCATCGTTGCTTCGAAGAAGGCTGACAACTCCTCCCTCTTCATCGTTGCTAACTTCACCTCCTCTCTTCTCTGTGTTGGGTGGTGACTATCATGCACCTTGGGATTTGGAATTGTTAATGGGCCTGTATGACCTTTTGTAAATGGGCACCATTGTCTTTGGAGATTGTGCGAGTTATTCAAACACATGCGATTTTTTGGCCATCGATTTTTAATCCGGCACCGGCCCTTTGTTCGGCTTTTATTTCCAGCGGTTGAATTTTTTTCAACAGGGATCATTTTATGGTATTTTTTTGCCTTGACGGCCATTTGACCGTCAACTTTGGGCTCGTCACCTGCTGATATCAGCACTGCATCACTACTCTTTTCACCTCCTCGACCTCTATTTGAACCTACCTTTGCTTTTTTTCTCATATCTTGGGCAAACGGACTCCATTTTTTGCAAATGAGATATTGCCGGAAAGCTGCCTAGCCCATCATAGTGGTATAGTTAGTTTTCAGTTTTGATGTTGTTTTGATAGCTTTTTCTGCTGTCAAAGTTAGGGGTATAGTTTTGCACTCCGAGAGGCATATCTTGAGCATATGATCTCCAATTTGGGAATTCTTTATATCATTGGAAAGGTCTTTCCAACCTCTTTTCAGTGATGTTGGTTGTTTTTCTAGATTCTGCTCCAAGCACATTCTATTCAATCTTCTGCACTTTTTGCATTCTGATGGATAACTTGGTTGTTTCAGGTCCGAGGATCGATTTCTTTGCTTTAGATGATTCGTCATGACTTGTACTATCTACTGTATTAGTCTTATGTCTCTTCTGATCTATTTAGCCATCATTTGTATGCATTATTGCAAATGCACTGAGATAAAGTGCCATACTACAACTATATTTTCATTTCAGTTGTTTGCCTTTGTTTGCCTTCTGATTCAAGTAGTGTCATCTGAGGACACTCATACAGATTACTGTATTCTTGGGATTCATTATATCTTGTGCCTTATTGTACATGCACTACTTTGATAAAGTGCCATGGGGGGTTGATGTTTTTGCCTTTGTTTGCCATCTTCCTTTGTCTAGTGAGTGTCCCTTCCGTGACATTAGCCTCATGATGTGTTTGAGATTGATCACCTCAGTACACACACATGTAGTATTTTGTGCATCTTGATCGTGGTTCCTTGACATGTAGTTCTTTTGGCCCACTTTTCAGGTGCCTGTCACCTCACCCTTGTCTGCATTAGGGGTGATTCTTCTTTTGTTTCTCATGCTTCCTTGTTTTGATTGATCAGCTCTTCAAGCTTTGGTGTTTCATGCCATCTGTATCTTCAAGCTTAGTTGTTTTCCTTTGTGTGCCTCCTGATTCGATGCAGATTATAGTCTTCTCTACCTGGTCAGGTTCTATTTCAGTGGAGGTCTTTCAGATCAGCAGTTACTTTTGACAGAGCTTTTCAGCTTCTACATGCTTCAGTGGTGTTCTACATGATCATCTTTGTTCCTATCTTCTGGGACATTCCCTAGTTTGGAGGCTTCTTCAGTCCTTCACTAGTTTCTTTCAGCATGTTTTCCATCTCTTTTTGGAGTAGAGTTTTTCCCATGTGGTTTTCTCTATTTCTCCTCTTTTCAGAGATTTGGTTGTGCTTGGGTACCTCATCAGGCTTTGTTTTTCGGGACCCATTTCTACTTTCAGCAGTAGTTTCTAGGTTTTTAGCTACTCCCTAAGTTTATCTTAAGGGGGGGTGTTAGAGTTATTAGATATTTCCTAATTAACTCTAGTTGCTTAAGCTAAAATTTAGGCATCTAATAATTAATTTCTTTTATTAATTATTTTGATGCAACCTAGGTTAGACCTTTTTTAGGGTTTTGATCTCCTTTATAAGGATGATCTCTTATTGTAAACTTAACTTGAGAATTCACTTTTGATTATTGCAATCTATTTTTTTCTCATCAAGAATGTCTCATCTATGGATCTGGCAATTCCTGCCTCTATATCTTTTTGCCTCTCTCTTCTGTAATAGGTGTTTGCATGCAAGTGATTCTTGGGAGCTGTGGGGTTGATCGTTTATCAACTTCAACAAAACTATGCTACTAAAACCTTCAAGTTTTTGTGGTTTCAAATGAATTTCTCTTCTACTTTTATCTCTGGGTGTATATGTGACTTCTAGTAGTATTTTGTCCTCCATTTATGCCTTTCATTCCGGTCTTTACATTTCACACATCTCCTACATGCACCTTGCCTTGCATTCTGGTCTTTACATTTCACGGATATTTCCTCTTTCTACACTTGCCCTCTATACTTTGACTTGCATAGGTTTAATAGCCTATGGGATAGGGAATTGTGTTTGTGATGCAACTTAGTGCTCTTAGGAAGTCATACATAATATATTGGTGCCACAAATTATGATGCTCAAATTTGACAAGGGTTATAATGTTTAGTGGAATCGATGATATTTTTGCACATATGGCTTTCAAGGGTATGCATATTATTTTTGCACAACTTTTCTACTAGAGAGTGGTAGGGAAAGTAGGTAGGTAGAGTGTTTTTTAATCTTAGATCAAGTTGTCACTATAAATCTCATTCTATATATACTATTGTGATATAATACTCTTGTTAAACCTACATGAACAATGGGAAAAATGAGTTGTGCATAGAGATATTAAATCTAACAATGTATTATTGGATATGGATATAATTGGACATTTGAGTGACTTTGGTTTGATCAAAGTGACAAATTTTTTATGTGGGAAAGAATGGATAGAAAATAGAAATGGGCTATATTGAAGATGTTCATGCATTTCTTATCTTTTCTATTAATTAATTAATAGAAAATAGATTTTTTAAAGAACCCCAAATTCTTCGCACCATACTCAAGCAAATATGATAGCAACTAGTATAGTAACTAATGTAAAACTCTCAACCATAGCAAGGCTCTATTTCATGCAAAGCCACTTCATACTCTAGCACTAGAATTCATATCTTTGGAAATTCTTCTCCTTCAAAAGGAAACTTTCAATCCACCTTATCGAAATAAAGGATTCTTGTTTTACTAAGCATTTATTGAAACTATTGCTAACTATAACTACCATGATTAGAGATGCAATCAAAACTATGTTTTCCATGTACGGTATCCATATTTAGCTCTCAACATTCACCCAATGAGGCTCAATACAACAATTATTATTTCTATTTCTGGTTATGGTTTTTTTTTTGTAGTATCCTATTTCTCTCTGGATCAATCGAAAATAATTATATTGCAAAAATAAGAACTACTTTTGCACATGTCAAAATGATGGATATTGGTAATGGACTCAAGATTGTATTTCTTAGCTACACCTACTAATGTAACTTCAGAAAACTTAACTTTATTTGCCTCATAATTATATATATATATATATATTTCATGTTTCAATAGGCTTATGTAATTTGAGAAAATAAAAACTCTACTGAAAAAATTGAATGATGTATTATAATAGTGCCTTTATAACTTATCTTTGATCTCTCCTCTCAACTTGGGTATCTATACCTTTTACTCCATCTCACACTCTCTAGATAATGTGAGCTCCTACATAAGTTGATAGAGTTGAAAGTGTTCTATAGACAGACTAGTATGCCAATATCCCCAACCCTTTTAGAGATTTAATTTCCCCACCAATTGTAAGTGGTATGCCCTTTAGAAATGGTAAAATTGTGGATCTATAGAAAAAAATCTCAAGAACATCAGGGTATGTGCAGGATCATGGTCAATTAAACTATGCCTTAAGTGGTAGTGAAAAACCAACAAATCAGGGTTATATCAACTTCACACATAATTTTAAAATTTTTATGGACTTTATATCAAAAAGTTGTAAAAAAATAATCTATAGGAAATTGAATGTACTTTCTAAAATACTAGGCCTTATCAGGAGAAAAAAATAATTGATTGGTGAAAAGTTTGAATTTTAATGCAGTACTATGAAAATTTCAGGGCAAAAATAAAAAATAGTTGTATGTCTGACCACCTTAATCAAAATCAAATGATAATATTTTTTAAAAATAATTATAGATATGAAAAGTAGACTCATGCCTAGATGTGATGCATACATTTTGGTATTTTTATTCCAAATAAATAATTAAATATGAATTTTCTACCAAAAAAATTTTGAAAAAAGAAAGTCCCGTGTCTGACAACCTTAACTAATAAATTTTTTTACCAAATTTAAATTTTTTTAATTTTTCTTATACTAGGCAGAGCATAGAATGTGATGCAACTTTTAAATTTAAAAAATGTTATACCATTTAAAAGTTATAGCTATTTTTCAATCAATATGTCAATCAACACTTTGCAATAATCTTCATTGATAATTAACTAATAAATACTTATCAAAATCAGAATTTGAAAAAAATTATATTGATGGAATCTCAAGAGCGATATTAAAGAACCTTTTTCATTTCATTCAATTTTGATCAAAATAACAATGTCAGATGCGCTACCCATATTCTGTGTATCACTAAAACCTTCTCCAAACACGTCTTTTGGGTTGACCAGGAAAGGTTGGTAAATACCAAGCCTAATCGGATATCCAATATGGCTCGATGAATTTTGTTGGAAATTTTCAAATCCCAAACCATTTTGGAGGGCAAACCAGGTTTAAGAGTTTTAGCTTATGATTTATAAATTATTTCAATTATATTACTATGTAAAGATATATATATATATATATATATATATATATATATACGTATGTATGTATGTATGTATGTATATACATACATACATACATACACACACACACTACACACACACACACACACACACACACACACATACTAACGTAATGTAAAGATATAAGATATAATCTATTAATATATAATAATATATTACGTTATTCTTATTATAATCTATAAATATAATTTATATTATTATTATTATTACTAAATATAATATCGTAATATATATATATATATATATATATATATATATATATATATATATATATATATATATATATATATATATATATATATATATATATATATATATATATAATGTAATATTTTCATTAAATATCATATATGTATAATAAAGTAACATATATATAATATTATATTAATATGTATGTTATTAATCTATATAATAACGTAATATTTTTATTAAATATAATAATATAATATATATATATATATATATGTTATTAATATATATTATTATATTAATATATATGTATATTATTTAGATATATAAGTCAAAGGGGTTCATAGGTCCCTTTGACCCATTAAATGATGACATATGTCCCTAGGGTTCCTAGGACCCCTAGCGACATATTAGAATCATTCTTATGGGTAGAAGGGGGTCATAGGTTGACCTATGACCCCCTTCGACTCATTACATGACCACATATGTCCCTAGGGGTACTAGGACCCCTAGGGACATATGTGGTCATGTAATGGGTCAAAGTGGGTGGACCCCTAGGGACATATGTGGTCATGTAATGGGTCGAAGGGGGTCATAGGTCAACCTATGACCCTGTTTGACCCATATGAACAAATTTAATACGTTCCTAGTGGTCCTACGACTCCTAGGGACATATATCATCATTTAATGGATCAAAGCGGGTCATAGGTCACCCTATGACCCCCTATGATTCATTTAGGACCCCTAGAGACATATTAGAATTGTTCATATAGGTCAAAAGGGGTCATAGGGTATGACCCCCTTTGACCCATTAAATGACGATGTATGTCCCTAAGGATCCTAGGACCCCTAGGAACATATTAGAATTGTTCATATGGGTTAAAGGGGGTCATAGGGTGACCTATGACCCCCTTTAACCCATTAAATGATGACATATGCCCCTAGGGGTCTTAGGACCCTTACGAACACATTAGAATGGTTAATATGGGTCAAAGAGGGTCATAGGGTGACTTATGACCCACTTTGACCCATTAAATGATGATATATGTCCCTAGGGGTCCAAGGACCCCTAGGGACATATTAGATTTTTTCATATGGGTCAAAGGGGATCATAGGGTGACCTATGAGCCCCTTTGACTCATTAAATGATGACATATGTCCCTAGGGGTCCTAGGACCCCTAGGGACATATTAGAATTGTTCATATTGGTCAAAGCGGGTCATAGGTTCACCCTATGACCTCCTTTGAACCATTAAATGACAACATATGTCCCTAGGGGTCCTATGACCCATAGAGATATATTAGAATTATTCATATGGGTCAAAAGAGGGTCATAGGGTGACCTATGACCGCCGTTGACTCAATAAATGATGACATATGTCCCTAGGGGTCCTAGGACCTTTACAAACGTATTAGAACTGTTAATATGGGTCAAAGGGGGCCTTTGACCTATTAAATGATAACATATGTTCCTACGAGTCCTTAGACCCCTGGAGATGTATTAGAATTGTTCATATGGGTCAAAGGGAGTCATAGGGTGACCTATGACACCCTTTGACACAATAAATGATGACATATGTCCCTAGGGGTCCTAAGACCCCTAGGGATGTCTTAAAATTATTCATATTGGTCAAAGGGGGTCATAGGGTGACCTATGACCCTCTTTGACCCATTAAATAACGACATATGTCCCTAGGGGTCCTAGGACCTAGAACACCTAGGGACATATTAGAATTGTTCATATGGGTCAAAGGGGGTCATAGGTTGACCTATGAACCCCTTTGACCCATTAAATGACAACATATGTCCCTAGAGGTCCTAGGACCCCTAGCAACATATTACAATTGTTTATATTGGTCAAAGGGTGTCATAGGCTCACCCTATGACTGCCTTTCACCCATTAAATGATGACATATGTTCTTAGGGGTCTTAGGAATCCAAAAGACGTATTAGAATTGTTGATATGGGTCAACGAGGTTCTCAGGGTGACTTATGACCCCCTTTGACCCATTAAATGATGACATATGTCCCTAGGGGTCCTAGGAACCCTAGAGACGTATTAGAATCATTCATATGGGTCAAAGAGGGTCATAGGTCAACCTATGACCCCCTTTGACCCATTAAATGATGAAATATGTCCCTAGGGGTCTTAGAACCCCTAGCAACATATTAGAATTGTTTATATTGGTTAAAAGGGGGTCATAAATTCACCATATGATGCTATTTGACTTATTAAATGACAACATATGTCCAAAAGAGTCCTAGGACCGCTAAGAACATATAAGAATTATTAGTATGGGTCAAAGGGGGTCATAGGGTGCCCTATGACCTCATTTGAACCATTAAATAACAATATATGTCCCTAGGGATCCTAGAAACTCTAGGGACATATTAGAATTGTTTATATGGGTCAAAGGGGCTCATAGGGTGACCTATGACCCCCTTTGACCCATTAAATGATGACATATGTTCTTAGGGGTCTTAGGACCCCTAAGGACATATTAGAATTATTCATATGGGTCAAAGGGGGTCATAGGGTGGCCTATGAACTCTTTTGACCCATTAAATGATGACATATGTCCCTAGGGGTCCTAGTTAGAATTGTTCATATGGTCAAAAGGGATCATAGGTTCACCTTATGACCCTCTTCGACCTATTAAATCATGACATATATTTCTAAGGGTCCTAGGACCCCTAAAGACATATTAGAATTGTTCAAATGGGTCAAAGAGGGTCATAGGTTCATCTTATGACTCTCTTTGCCCCATTAAATGATGACATATGTCCCTAAGGGTCCTAGAACCCATAGGGACATATTAGAATTGTTCATATGGGTCAAACGGAGACATAGGGTGACCTATAACCCCCTTTAACTCATTAAATAATGACATATGTCCCTAAGACCCCTACGAACATATTAGAATGGTCAATATGGGTCAAAAGTGGTCATAGGGTTACCTATGACCCCCTTTGACCCATTAAATGATGACATATGTCCCTAGGGGTCCAAGAACCCCTAGGGACATATTAGAATTGTTCATATGGGTAAAAAGGGATCATAGGGTGACCTATGACCCCTGTTGACCCATGAAATGATGTCATATGTTCCTAGGGGTTCTAAGACCCCTAGGGATGTATTAGAATTGTTCATATGGGTCAAAGGGCCCTAACCACCTTTCACCCATTAAATGATGACATATGTCCTTAGGGTTCCAAGGACCCCTATGTCCCTAGGGGTCCAAGGACCTCTAGGGACATATTAGAATTGTTCATATGAGTCAAAGGGGGTCATAAGGTGACCTTTGAGCCCCATTGACCCATTAAATGATGACATATGTCCCTACGGGTCCTAGTACTCTTAGGGACATATTAGAATGGTTAATATGGGTCAAAGGAGATCCTAGGTTAACCTACGACCCCATTTGACCCATTAAATGACGACATATGTCCCTAATGCTCTAAGGACTCCTAGGGACATATTAGAATTGTTCATATGGGCCAAAGAGGGTCATAGGATGACCTATGACCTCCTTTAACTCATTAAATTGCTAAATATGTCCCTAGGGGTCCTAGGACCCCTAGGGACATATTAGAATGGTTAATAAGGGTCAAAGGTGGTCATAGGGTGACCTATGACCCAATTTGACCCATTAAATAATGACATAAGTCCCTAGGGATCCTAGGACCCCTAGCAACATATTAGAATCGTTCATATTGATTTAAGGGGGTCATAGATTCACCCTATGACCCCCTTTGACCCATTAAATGATGATATATATCCACAGGGGTCCTAGGACCCCTAAGAACATATAAGAATTGTTAGTATGGGTCAAAAGGGGTCATAAGGTGCCATATGACCCCCTTTGAGTTATTAAATTACAACATATGTCTCTAGGGATTCTAGGACCCCCAAGGAGACATTTGAATTGTTCATATGGGTCAAAGGGGGTCATAGGGTGACCTATGACCCTCTTTGACCTCTTAAATGATGGCATATGTCCCTAGGGGTCCGAGGAACCCTAGGAACATAATAGAATTGTTCATATAGGTCAAAGGGGGTCATAAGGTGACCTATGACACCTTTTGACCCATTAAATGATGACATGTGTCCCTAGGGGTCCTAAGACATATTAGAATTGTTCATATGGGTCAAAGGGGATCATAGGTTCACCTTATGACCCACATTGATCCATTAAATGATGACATATATTCCTAAAAGTCTTTTGACCCCTAGAGACATATAAAAATTGTTCATATGGGTCAAAGGGGGTCATAGGTTCACCTTATGACTCTCTTTGACCCATTAAATGATGACATATGTCCCTAAGGGTCCTACGACCCCCAAGGACATATTAGAATTGTTCATATGGGTCAACGGGGGTCATAGGGTGACCTATGACCCCATTTCACCCATTAAATAATGACATATGTCCATAGGACCCCTACGGACATATTAGAATGGTTAATATGGGTTAAAGGTGGTCATAGGTTACCTATGACAACCTTTGACTCATTAAATGATGACATATGTCTCTAGGGGTCAAAGGACCCTTAGGAATATATTAGAATTGTTCATATGGGTCAAAAGGGATCACAAGGTGACATATGACCCATGTTGACCCATGAAATGATGACATATGTTCTTAGGGGTCCTAGGACCCCTAGGGATGTTTTAAAATTCTTCATATGGGTCAAAGGGGGTCATAGGGTGACCTATGAGCCCCTTTGACTCATTAAATGATGACATATGTCCCTAGGGGTCCTAAGACTCCTAGGGACATATTAGAATAGTTAATATGGGTCAAATAGGGTCATAGGGTGACCTATGACCCTTTTTGACCCATTAAATGACGACATATGTCCCTAAAGCTCCAAGGACCCTTAGGGACATATTAGAATTGTTCATATGGGTCAAAGGGGGTCATAGGGTGACCTATGACATCTTTTGACCCATTGAATGAGTACATATGTCCTTAGGGGTCCTAGGACCCCTAGGGACATATTAGAATAGTTAATAATGGTCAAAGGGGGTCATAGGTCACCTTATGATCCCCTTTGACCCATTAAATGATGACATATGTCTCTAGGGATCTTAGGATGCCTAGGGATGTATTAAAATTATTCATATGGTTCAAAGGGCGTCATAAGGTTACCTATGACTCCTTTTGACCAATTAAATGATGACATATGTCCCTACGGGTCTTAAAACTCGTAGGGACGTATTAGAATATTTCATATTGGTCAAAGATGATCATAGGGTGACCTATCACCAACTTTGACCCATTAAATGATGACATATGTCCATAGGGGTCCTAGGACCCATAGCGACATATTAGAATTGTTCATATTGGTCAAAAGAGGTAATAGGTTCCCCCTATGACCTCCTTTGACCCATTAAATGACAACATATGTCCCTACAGGTTCTAGGACCCCTAAGGACATATTAAAATTGTTCATATGAGTCAACAAGGGTCATAGGGTGAACTATGAACTCCTTTAACCCATTAAATGACAACATATGTCTCTAAAGCTCCTAGGACCCTTAGGGAAGTATTAGAATTGTTCATATCAGTCAAAGGGGGCCATAGGGTGACCTATGACCCCTTTTGACCCCTTAAATGATGGCATATGTCCCTAAGGGCCCTAGGAACCCTAAGGATGTAATAGAAATTTTCATATGGGTCAAAAGGGGTCATAGGGTGACCTATGACACCCTTTGACCCATTAAATGATGACATATGTCGGTAGGAGTCCTAGGACGAATTAGAATTGTTCATATAGGTCAATGGGGGTCATAGGGTGACCTATGACCCCTTTTGGCCCATTAAATAACGACATATGTCCCTAGGGGTCTTAGGACCCCTAGAAACATATTAAAATTGTTCATATGGGTCAAAAGGGATCATAGGTTGACCTATGATGTCCTTTAATGTATTAAATGATGACATATGTTCCTAGGGATCCTAGGACCCCTACCGACATATTAGAATTATTCGTATTGGTCAAAGGGGGTCATAGGTTTACCCTATGACTGCATTTGACCTATTAAATATTGACATATGTCGCTAGGGCTCTTGGGAACCCTAAAGACGTATTAGAATTTTTGATATGGGTCAAAGGGGCTCATAGGGTGACCTATGACGCCCTTTGACCCATTAAATAATGACATATGTCCCTAAGAGTCCTAAGACCCCTAGAGACGTCTTAGAATCGTTCATATGGGTCAAAGAGGGTCATAGGTTGACCTATGACCTCCTTTGACCCATTAAATAATGACATGTGTCCTTAGGGGTCCTAGGACCCCTAACGACATATTAGAATTGTTCATATTGGCTAAAGGGGGTCATAGGTTCACCCTATGACCCCTATGACCCCCTTTGACCTATTAAATGATGACATATGTCCAGAGGGGTCCTAGGACCCCTAGCAACATATAAGAATTGTTAGTATGGGTCAAAGGGGGTCATAGGCTGCCCTATGACACCCTTTGACCCATTAAATGACAACATATGTCCCTAGGGGTCCTAACACATGTAACGACTTATTAGAATTGTTGATATGGGTCAAAGGAGGTCATAGGTTGAGCTATGGCCCCCTTTGACCCATTAAATGATGACATATGTCCTTAGGTGTCTTAGGACCCCTAACAACATATTAGAATTGTTCGTATTGGTCAAAGGGGGTCACAGGTTCACCCTATAACCGCTTTTGACCCATTAAATGATGATATATGTCCCTAGGGGTCCTAGGAACCCTAAGGACATATTAGAATTGTTGATATGGATCAAAAGGGTTCACAGGGTGACTTATGACCTCGGTTGACCCATTAAATGATGACATATGTCCCTAGGGGTCCTAGTACCCCTAAAGATATATTAGAATCGTTCATATGGATAAAAAAGGGTCATAGGTTGATGTATGACCCACTTTGATCTATTAAATGACGATATATGTCCCTAGGGGTCTTAGGACCCCTAGCGACATATTAGAATTGTTCATATTGGTCACCCTATGACCCCCTTTGACCCATTAAGTTACAACCTATGTTCATAGGGTTCCTAAGACCCCTATGAACATATAAGAATTGTTAGTATGGGTCAAAGGGTGTCATAGGGTGCCCTATAACCCCCTTTGACCCATTAAATGACAACTTATGTCCCTAGGTGTCCTAGGACTCCTAACATCTTATTAGAATTGTTGATATGGGTCAAAAGGGGCCATAGGGTTACCTATGACCACCTGTGACCCATTAAATGAAGACATATGTCCCTAAGTGTCCTAAGACCCCTAGGGACATATTAGAAATGTTCATAATGGTCAAAGGGGGTCATAGGGTGACCTATGACCCCTTTTGACCTATTAAATGAAGACATATGTCCGTAGGGTTCCTAGGACCCCTAGGGACATATTAGCATTTTTCATGTGGTCAAATGAGGTCATAGGTTCACCTTATGACCCTCTTTGACCCATTAAGTGACGACATATGCCTCTAAGAGTCCTAAGACCCCTAGGGACATATTAGAATTGTTCATTTGGGTCAAAAGGGCTCACAAGGTGATCTTTGACCTCCTTTAACCCATTAAATGACAACATATGTCCCTAGGGGTCTTAAGACCCCTAGGGACATATTAGAATGGTTAATATGGGTCAAAGAGGGTCATAGGGTGACCTATGACTCCCTTTTACCCATTAAATGATGACATATGTCCCTAGGGCGCCAACGACCTCTAGGGACATATTAGAATTGTTCATATGGGTCAAAGGAGGTCATAGGGTGACCTATGACCCCCTTTGACCCATTAAATGATGACATATGTCCCTAAGGCTCCTAAGAATGGTAGGGACATATTAGAATTGTTCATATGGGTCAAAGGGGGTCATAGATCCCTTTGACCCATTAAATGATGACATATGTCTCTAGGGTTTCTAGGACCCCTAGGGACGTATTAGAATATTTTATATTGGTCCAAAGGGGAGATAGGGTGACCTATGACCCCCTTTGACCTATTAAATGATGACATATGTCCCTAGGTGTCCTAGGATGCCTAGCAACATATTAGAATTGTTCATATTGGTCAAAGGGGGTTATAGGTTCACCTTATGACCCTTTTTTACCCATTAAATGATGACATATATCCCTATGGGTCCTAGGACCCCTAGGGATGTATTAGAATTGTTCATATGGGTCAAAGGGGGTCATAGTGTGACCTATGACCCCCCTTTGACCCACTAAATGATGATATATGTTCCTAAGGGTCCAAAGACCCCTAGGGATGTATTAGAATTGTTCATATGGGTCAAATGGGGTCATAGGGTGAACTATGACCCCCTTTGACCCATTAAATGATGACATATTTATATACTATTAATACTATTGTAGCATAATAATAATAATATAAATAAACACTAAATATTAATACTATAATACCTATAGTAATAATAATAAATCTATTATAGCTATAATAATATATATATATTAATACTATTATGGCATAGTATATATATATATATATATATATATACACTATTGTAGCATAATAATAATAATATAAATAAATACTAAATATTAATACTATTATATCTATAGTAATAATACTAATACTATTATAGGTATAATAATAATATTGATACTATATATTAATACTATAGCTATAATAATAATATATATATTAATACTAGTAAACCAAAGTCTGTTTCCCTCCAATAATTATTATAATATTAATACTATTATAGTGCAGGTTGTTTTCTCTCCAAATGTCATTGGAGAAAATTGGATATCCAATTTCATATCGAATATTCGATCTGAAATCGGATATTCAATTTTTCTTGGGACCAAATTCCAACATATCCCTATCCTTGCAGACCCAACAACATCACTTTTTCAGTTCTTTTTTCATGAGTTTTGCAAAAAAGTGCATTTTGGGGCTCAACCAGTTGAAAAAAATTTGAAAATATAACTTTAGGTATTTGAATTTGTCATCTAAATGGGGAGCAACAGTCATCGAAAGGATAAACACAAAAGGAAGATATCCAATGAAGACTTGCGGCATATAGGAAAAGAGACAAAATGGAACACCGAAGAAAAAGACAAGATATGCTAAATATTAGTCAAGTTGACGATGAATTAATCAAAGGTGAAATCATAGAGTCAGATAATGAATATGTACAATTGGGGAATGAAAATGTACCTATTGAAAATGATAATGCCGAAATTGAAAATTTAGAGAATGAAAATTTTGAAGATGAAATGCTACCAAGTCATAATCCAAATTGCATAATTGGCCATGTCGAACATGACAGTGTACAGGAACTTAATGCATAAGAACATTACATATCTCCTAATTATAATCGACATGAAGGTTCTAAAATACCAAAATGGATAATTAAAATTTATAAAATTATTATTACTTGTTTGGAAGGGAAAAAATCCGAAAGAACCATTCGGTTATGAGCTTCACGCCTATATCATATATTTTTCAACAACAAGACAGTGGTCTAGAACAATGTCATCTTTTCATGCACTTATTAAAGATGCAAAAGATGAGACCTATGCTTTCCAAATTGAAGATTCATGTCAGTAAAAAGTTGGAAATAAATGCCATCATTGTGAAGAATCTTTTCAGTGCTCTCAATAGCATTGGGAAAAATAATAGGGAGAAGAATAACAGAGTTGCTCGAAGGGTTATTACAACCTCTTTAGTAAGTCATCATTTGAGAAAGGGTAGATATATGAGACAAACTTGTATTGATTTGAATCTAAATCATACTACTTTGAGAAGAGCACTTAGTTAACGAGAGAAAATCGATGATCCTCTTCAAAATGAAACATGGGCATTTGGTGGGAGACTCTCACGTTTTGATAAGAAGCTATCCGATGATGTGAAGGAAGAAATTACACAATTTTGGCACTCTAACTCACAAGTATCACCCAATGCTAAAGACATGTGAAAGTTGAGAATTGGCATCAAAGACCACACAGAACATCCTAAACAACGTTTGGAGGTAAGTCAAACTATGTTGTTCAAAAATTTAGAGAGAGTCATCCAAGTCTTCATATATCACAAAAGGATTTTGAATCTTTGAATCCATTTTATTATGTGCCACTCAAAATTTGAAATACATGTTGTTGCAAATATCATGTTGAGTTTTCTATGCACTATGAACTATTACACTCCATCCGTTCTACTTTGCATAGTAAAAAAATGTTGGAGAATTGTGGTGCTAGTGAGCTTCCAAAATCATCAAGAGACTTGCTAGATCAACTTTTATGTTGTAGAGTTGATGGTTTTTTCTTTTATAGAAATGCTTGCTTAAATGAGAAGTGTTCAGAATGTCATGGCTTATCCAAGTTTGACACATGTTTCCATGATGGGTGTGAACAAGATCTTGGAAAGACAATAGTGAAAAAAAGGTATATGAAATGGTGAAATACACATTGAAGAGTGGAGGTCAGATCTCTAGATGTGAATTGGTTGGAAAAGATATCAGTGTGGCCAATTTTATTTCAAATTTCAAGGAAAATCTTTTTTACAAGTATGCAAGACATAGTCACAAGTATGAGTGGTTGGATGAACAATTTAGAATGTGCAAGGAGACTTTTCCCATCAGCACAATTATATCAGTTGTTGATTTTGGTGAGAACTACACATTGCAACCTCAAAATGAGACACAATCTTAGTATTACAACTGTATTCAGATTGTTATTTTTGTTCACATAACATATAGACATGCCCCTGATAGTGCGGAAGATAATCAAAAGATTATTAGAGAGTATCATTTTTATATGAGTGATGATAGATCTCACTCTCACGAGTTTGTGCAACATTGTTTCAAGAATTACTTTGATTTCTTACATGAGCACGCAATTGCTATGGATAGACATATCATTTGGTTAGATAACTGTACAGATCAATTCAAGAATGCTCACATGTTTTATTGGTTGTGTAGGATGCACGTAGAGAGAGGGATGCCTCATATTTGGAATTTTTTTGAGTTTGGCCATGGAAAAAGGGAACATGATGGAGCGGAGGCATGTGTGAAGAGAGGTCTAGTCAAAGAGCAACTAAAGATTTCAGCAACAGAGATTCTTGATTCAGTGGTACGTAGATGCTTTTGGTTAGTTGAGGAAGGGTCTGTAGCCAATAGATTAGATTTTTCTACAGTGAGAGACTCATCAAAAATGCATTTATTTCGGAGCTCTGATTCTAGTACATGGACCCTTTGGACATGAAAGCTAGCTTTCTTTTGTCTTAATTTTTTTCAGTGTGATTGGGATCACTGTGAGTCAAGTGAGTGGGTGGACACATGGGATTCAAATTATCTTACTCCATTGTCTATCATGCCCTCTATTAGAAATGATGACATGGAAAGTTCACTTGAGCATAACCATCTATCAGATCTACTTCAACCAGGACATGTCTTTGGATTGGTTGCACCATAAGGGAATGATGAGAAATTTGATTATTGGTTAGCATGTTGTGTAAGAGGTAAACAAAAACTTGCACAACCAATCATAGATGATGATGGATTCACATATCCTACTAGTTCAGTGGTTGTCACCGGAACATGCCTGTGGACATACATGCTTAGAAGAAACATAATTCCTACATTCGAAGACTATTAGAAGCAAAAAATAATTCTTATATATTCGTATCTTATTATGGCAACAAATGTAAAGTTGTTGAAGCATCAAGGAAGACCAAAAGTAAAAGAACTTTTACTATTGCTAATGTTGATCGTGAACCCCTATTAGAGACCCTAAAATAGAGAGAGGACCCTATTAGAACACTCAACTAGGTATATTTACTTCTTATGCTATTTTCTTCATAATGATTCAATAAATTGATGATTATCTTGTCAAATCATATTTGCATGTGATACAAGGCTATAAGGACAATTTTAAGATAATTTATAACTATATGAAAGATAATTGCTTGCGGATATCTTATTACAAATTTGGTTTTTTTCTTATTTGACATGAAGCTAACATTATGATTATTAAAACTATTTTTATCAAACTGATCAAATAAGAAAAATCTAGAAAGTATGGATGAACAATTAGAATACTTGATTTCTTCCATTTTACAACCAATCATGGGATTTGAAAGCATAAAGAGTCATAATATTGTATAATGTTTTGAAATACTTTCATATTGAAAAGTTGTAAAGGACCTTGAGATTTGAATTTTAGTAATGTCTAGGTTCGCATAGGGTAAGTGAGTCATTAGATAGGTCCTAATAAGGTCTCATAATAATCTCAAGTCATTTCATAAGTTGAAACATTCAATAAGTCACTTAAAATTTAGCTTATTGCTTTAGAAAATTCAAATATTAAATGTAACGGCTACATGAGCATTTTGGAAGGAAACTCCATAGTTCAAATTTTATGAAATACAGGGAACACTAGTGCAAAGCACCTAATCATTTTTCTTTTCTTCATGTAATAAGGTCTAGGGATAGATCTAATGGTCTCCCTATGACCATCCACATTTGTAATGGACACAAGACCCCATGGTGCAATTATAAACCTTGGCCATCAATTGGTCTAATAAAGTGGATTTTTGGTCAGTTCCATATTTTTTATGTAAGTCTAGATGTTTAGAACATTATTAGGGTCCCTAGGAGTTTGTAGAGTCTATTTGCACTAAAACTTGTCTTAGCGCAAAAATTGCAAAAGGTTGCTTATCAACTTTTGCAATTTTCTTGACAACTTTTCACAATTTAACTCCTAATGGCTAGAACTATTTGAATCATCAGTGCCATTAGCTTCAGCTAGGTGGGTGAACCCTATCACACCCTTGTTCAAGCCACAGAGACCATCTATCATCTGTGGCCACCCCGTACTGAGGAGTCCTCAAGGTTCTCTAAGTGCATTTTGAGGTCGATCTTTTGAGGGTCATAACTTGGAGCTCGTGAGGGCTATTGATAAACTATCAAATGCTACAGGATGGTGATGTTGAGGCCTACAATAACCTATCTCATTTTCAAGAGATCACATTCTATTTAGATTCGGCACAACGATCTTGCTCGATGCCAAAACTCACAGTGTGCCTCAGTTCATAGGTGCACCACAACGTAACTTTGAAACCATTAATCGTGGCATCGAATCATTAGTGCCATTAGCTCTAGATGGGTGGGTGAACCCTAGTCACACCCTTTTTCTAGCCATGGAGACCATCCATCATTTGCGGCCACCCCAGTGCTCTAAGTGCATTTTGAGGTCAATCTTTCAAGGGTCATAACTCAAAGCTTGTGAGGGCTATCGATGAACTGTCAAATGCTACATAATAGTAATAATAAGGCCTAAAATAACCTATCTCATTTTTGAGAGATCAAATTCCATTTGGATTTGGCACAGTGATCTCGCTTGATGCCAAAACTCGCAGTGTGCTTCAGTTCATAGGTGCACCACAACGTAATTTTGAAACTGCTGATCTTGGCATTGAATCGTCAGTGCCATTAGCTCCAAATGGGTAGGTGAACCCTAGTCACACCCTTGTTCCAGCCATGGAGACCATCCATCATTTGTGGCCATCCCGTACCAAGGAGTCTTCAAGGTGCTCTAAGTGCATTTTGAGGTTGATCTTTCGAAGGTCATAACTCAAAGCTCATGAGGGCTATCAATGAAATGTCAAATGCTATAGGATAGTGATACTAAGGCCTAAAATAACCTATCTCATTTTCAAGAGATCACATTCCATTTGGATTCAGCACTGCAATCTCGCTCGATGCCAAAACTCGCAGCGTGCCTCAGTTCATAGGTGCACCACAGCGTAACTTTGAAACCACTGATCTTGGCATCAAATCATCAGTGCCATCAGCTCTGAATGGGTGGGTGAATCCTAGTCACACTCTTTTTCTAGCCATGGAGACCATCCATCACTTGCGATCACCCCATACCGAGGAGTCTCCAAGGTGTTCTAAGTGCATTTCGAGGTCGATCTTTTGAGGGTCATAACTCGAAGCTCATGAGGGCTATCGATGATCTATTAAATCCTACACGATGGTGATACTAAGGCCTAAAATAACCTATCTCATTTTTGAGAGATCACATTCCGTTTGGATTCATCACAGTGATCTCGCTCTGTGCCAAAACTCGTAGTGTGCCTCAATTCATAGGTGCACCACAATGTAACTTTGTAAATGTTGATCTTGGCATCAAATTGTTAGCACCATTAGCTCTGGATGGGTGGGTGAACCCTAGTCACACCCTTTTTCTAGCGACGGAGACCATCCATCATTTGCGGCCACCCCGTATCGAGGAGTCTCCAAGGTGCTCTAAGTGCATTTCGAGGTTGATCTTTCGAGGGTCATAACTCAAAGCTCGTGAGGGCTATTGATGAACTATCAAATGCTATGGGACAGTGATATTGAGGCCTAAAATAACCTATCTCATTTTTGAGAGATCACGTTCCATTTGGATTCGGCTCAGCAATCTCCCTCGATGCCAAAACTCGCAATGTGCCTCAGTTCATAGGTGCACCACAGCGTAACTATGAAACTACTGATCTTAGCATCAAATTGTCAGTGCCATTAGATTTGGATGGGTGGGTGAACCCCAGTCAAACCCTTGTTCTGGCCTTAGAGACCATCCATCTTTTGCGGCCACCCCGTAAGGAGGAGTCTCCAAGGTGCTCTAAGTGCATTTCAAAGTCAGTATTTCGATGGTCATAACTCGGACCTTGTAAGGGCTATCGATGAACTGTCAAATGCTATAGGGCGGTGATGCTAAGACCTAAAATAAAGTATCTCATTTTTGAGAGATCATATTCCATTTGGATTCGGGACAGCGATCTTGCTCAATGCCAAAACTTGCAATGTGCCTCAGTTCATAGGTGCACCATAGTGTAACTTTGAAACCACTGATCTTGGCATCGAATTGTTAATGCCATTAGCTCCGGGTGGGTGGGTGAACCTTAGTGAAACCCTTGTTCTGGCCATGGAGACCATCCATCATCTATGGCCACCCCATACCGAGGAGTCTCCAAGGTGCTCTAAGTGCATTTTGAGGTCAATATTTTGAGGGTCATAACTCAGAGCTCACGAGGTTTATCAATGAACCATTGAATGCTATAGGATGGTGATGCTGAGGCCTAAAATAACTTGGAGATCATGCAGGCTATCGATGAACTGTCCAATCAAGTCTCTTAAGTGTAGATATTTTGAAGTTATGTTGAAATTGAAAAGTTATAGTATGAGGATAGTAACAAAGTGATGTGCTAGTTATCAAAGATTATGAATCTATGAATGACTTGGTGATTGGGGATATAATCCATGGTTGAGGAGTGGTGTCCTTAACTATGTTGAGATTAGATTCGAAGCCAATAGTTAGTTTCAAGGTTGAAGGTGGAGTTTAAAATTAGATTTGGGATTATCTGAACCTTGTGTAGGAGATTAACAAGTGTGTTTATGTCATGATAGCAATTCAAATTATACATTGCATCCAAATTTGATAATAAAAGTTGTTAAAATATTATTCAAAAATTATTGCATTTGAATTGAATATAACAAACATAATTAAAATTAATGATATTCCATAAACATGAACAATACACATGATCCATGATAAATTGAACTATACTAGATACTAAATTAATATGTATATCATTGTGCACATAAATGACAAAAATATATATCAAAATACATGTATCCATAGACAAAATTTTACACAAATATATATCAAAGATCATGTATCCAATGACAAAGTACTCAAATATATATCAAAATATATAGATCCATATAAAAAATGTTGCTGATCATACCATCAGAATGTGTATTATATCAATGTTTTTGTAGACAATGTGGCATATGCCATCTCAAAATGTCTCATGATGCATCCTAAAACAACTATACTATCCTAGGGTGTTGGTGGATGATCAAAATGCAACCTTTTCACTGCACTAGGTGGATCAAATGCCTCCTACATAAAAAAAGATGGAAAACCCAAAGTTAGACTACTAAATTTATATGATTCTACGTATCTAACATTGAAATACTCAAATGCATAATGATCCTTTTTGTAATGGAGATTAATACTATCAAAATTTCATAATAAATACCTCTCTCATTGACCTCCTGCACCGGTTAGGAGTCTTCTCGTATGCCCTCGACAATGCTAGTACCTCTTTGATTGTGGGTTGTATATGTTCAAATACCTTTGTTAGATGAATCTACAATTTAAACTATAACATTATAATTCATAGAATGCTAAATTTATAACATATTTAATCATGAATTCAAACTACAACTTACTATTGTAGGCTCCTCCTTAGGAGTCAGTGGCTGCATCATCAAATCTACATAACTCTCCTGTCGGACCTCATGTGCACTAGGAGTCTCCTATGAGATACAAAATAGTAGTTGTTAATATCACAGAAACCAGTTTTGAATTTATTTATGAAGATAAGGATAATAAAAAATAAATGATACTTATACATACAATGGGGCTCTCAGTGCGAATGGAAATCCCTGATGTCTACGACGCAAATTCTATACAGGCTCATGACTAGTAGCGATGCCCTATATACAATAAAGAATGTAATTAAATGGGATTACCACAAACATTTTACAATAATGCATCGATATTTAATCAAATAGAAAGTGCCTAATTACCTTTCCTTTTTCAATGCATGCTGGCTCACCCTTCGCACTTTGTCAGTTCGGGACAGGTGCTACCTGCAAGATAAAAGAAAGATTAGCAACCATATATGCTACAATATCAAATAGAAAAAAATGTGAACATAACATAATGTACCATAGATGTCTCAAGGCCAAATGAATGGCCAAGAGCATGGGATCATCAATCTGTCTGAGCTCCTCCTCGGTCATCAACTAAATGTGAATGAAGACCACATACATATAAAAGTAAATATGGCTTAAAAATTAAAACTATTCTATTATAAAAATTAACTTTAAATCACATGTGTCATAACAAAAATATATATACACGTACTAACACTGAAGGAGTCCATGCCTCTGTATTCCCCTCCTTTCTCACATCAGGGTCTGTAGCCTTTGCGTGTGTGTCTGGTGTATACTCATCTAATACAAAATGATACTTAGGAAGATCACATATGGGACCCAGGCAAATATTCTTGCACATAATGCAAGTGTGAGGCACACAAACGTGTGATGAGCTAGCCGATGATGAACTGGCACTAGCATCATCAACATGAGGAGGCATGATTGACCTAGCCTAAGATATCATTAGGCTACTCAACCTATGAATGGCTCTGATAGTTTGAGAGCTAACCTCTATCATAATATCTGGATGCTGCACTCAAGGAGGAGGGGAGATATTAGTGTGGGAGACAAAAGTGCCAGCTTTCTTCCATTGGGAAGAGGGTCTATCCTAAGGAGGTCCTAGTCCTAAGCCCATGTTGGGCTTCATGCTCCAATAGTTCACTTTAATTTTCAACACAAATTCAGCATATAATTTTCTAAGAAAATAAAATGGTATGTCTAAATTTCCATGTGGAGGGATATCAAAGACCATCCACCAACGATCCCAAAAGTTTGCACGCATGTTGTCATTTGTGCACCATTTAATCGATAGTTTTGATTTTTTTGGGTCAACTAGTAAACTCGTTTTCGCGTTTGCAAAAAGGTTGTCCAAATTGTCTTTTCTTATGTTGAGGGCCACAACCTCATCATAATCCAAACCATCATCAAACATCTCGTGCATTTGATCACGCCAATGAAGAGCAACATTTTGTTGGTTTGTAAGGGTTTCAATGTTATCCACTATGGTGTTTAATGTGGATAACATATGAGCCAATGGAGGTACATTATTATATGTTCTATGCAAACCTCTTAGCTCGATGAGATTTTCATTTATCAAATCCTTGATTTGAGGAGGTAGAGGATCGTTTGGTGGACGATTTTGTGGGGGTACTGGATTATTTGGTGGGGAGTTACGAGGAATATTATTCCCTGCCTCAGTGTCATCATTTTGATCAGTCATTCCTATTGAATTGGAAAATGTAATATATATATTAAAAAAAACCTTAATTTTAACCTTTTTTTTCAAGAAAACCCTAGATTCAACTAAAACAAACAAAATCATGCTAAAATTTATCAAATTTAGATTAAAAATTAGTTTTTAAAAAAAAAACCTTAATATTCGATGTTCGATCTTATATTTGATATCCAGTTGCGTGTTAATACTGGCCCCCAAAATGTGAGAAATAAGGGCCCACGAGTCTGGTCTTTTTTTAATATGTAATGTTACAGATATCAGATATTTAATCGGATATCCAATCGCCTGCATATCTTATATTTTATATATAAGATATAACGTATATAACATATAACATATAGCTTTGAAATATTATATTATTATATTATTATAATATAATATTATTATTATAGTATAATATTATACAATTATAATTTAATAATAATATTATTATTATATTATAGTATAATAATAATTATTATTATAATATTATATTATATAATATTAAATAATATATTATACTATTATAATATAATGTTTTCATATTATTAGACTATTATAATAATAATGTCATATGATTATCGGATATCGATATTAAATTGGATATCCGATATTAGATTGGATATTCGATAAGGTTTGGCCTTTCCTTCCAAGCTTGGTACTTGGATAGGTGGAAAAAAGTCTAAGTGGATTTTGAAACGCTTTTAGATGTGTTCAAACTCTATTTTTTTCACATCACCACTTTTTGGCACACCATGATCCTACACATACCCATCATCAAGGAGTATAGATTCGAATATATTACCTTCATATAATTTCTCTGCCATTTCTTTCTCAACTCTGACTTAAGATTTCACTTCCTTATTCCATCCAGTCTCTATTACTTCTTTTCTTAAAACCATTAAAATCCCTCTTTATCACCCTATGTGTATTTCATTTCTAGGTCTTAAGAGATGTGTGTAGCATTATTGTGAACGAGGGTTTTCACTTATTCAACATCCCACAAACATTCAACTCAATCTCCTATAGCTCTCCTCACCCCCAAATTTAGCCTAGTCAAAATGTTACTTTGTACTTGTAACCTTCCACCTCTCAAAAAGATGAACCCTTGTTGTACCTTTCAACAATGACCAAGGAATGTGGAGTAGGATATGCCAAAAATAATCAAACAATAGTTAGATCTAAAAATAGGCCAAGTAAGGGTTTAGTTGGAAGATTTTTTGATTACTTATGTCAAT
This sequence comes from Cupressus sempervirens, assembly GCA_028749045.1. Classification (NCBI taxonomy): domain Eukaryota; kingdom Viridiplantae; phylum Streptophyta; class Pinopsida; order Cupressales; family Cupressaceae; genus Cupressus; species Cupressus sempervirens. Next base: position 294,335,359 of record CM053789.1, read on the forward strand.
CACTGCTCCAAAGTGCTCTAAATTATTATGAGATCCAACAAGCTATGGTCGCTATGACTATCTACTCTTCTATCATTTGTTGTATCCATAAAAGAAGGTCGTTCCCTACCATTCTAAATGTCTAAGTGACCTAGCTATTGTTGTTCTCCATTTATCACACCTCTTCCCTAAACTGATGCATCCATACTTGTACACATTTTTGAGATCACAATTTCTTTAGTTGTTAGTACAATAATGTTTTTGCTACTAGAACAATTTCAACGATTTGTAGGCTCTTATGCCCGTCCATCCTATTGAAGGTAAAGTAGCTCACATGGGGAAGGACACATAAAAAAAATTGAAACAAGTAAATTAACTTAAGATAAAACACAAAAGAATGGTATCCATAAGCCATACCTTGAAAGCATGAAAATTACCTCTCACTAGTTGCAGGGGAGAAAATCTTTCAATCTTGAGAACCTATAATTTTAAATCTTGTGAGTAAAAAATAGATAGTTTCATTTACTTAACAAAAAATATGTTGTCTACTTTGCCCTAAAAAAAAAAAGTATATCATCTAGAGAAAATTTTTGTACCATGGCTTATGACACTAATTTGTCCTTATATTATTGACAAGACCATTACTCAATATCTTCTTGCATGAAACATGGGATCAATAAATGCTAAGTACTTTTTCATGTGACAATTGTTTAAATTCAAAATAGTAGCCAACATTTTGTTAGTGATGCAAGACATACAAGCTAAGGAGTGATATTGCATCCTTGGTAGATGATCAAAGGATGATATCCATCACTAACAATTAGCCAAAAGTAAAATGGAAAGAATAATTGAACACAAACAAGTCACCACTTACTAAGGTTAAGGTCACACATGCACATATGTAATAGTAACAATATATCCCATACTTTCAATCTTTCAAAGTGAAAACCACCAACCAGACACTCATTAAGTCATGCCTACATCCTCTTGGTCTAGCCAAAAAAAAAAATTGACCAATGAGATTCTAACTCAGAAAAAACTAGGAAAAGAATGAGTTCCATAGGGCACTTACATGGTGAAAACCTCTCCTTTGATTGGGAAGCTAGCCAAGGAAACCATAAAGAAATGAAACTACACCATCATACAAAAACACCAAAAAGAAAATAATAGAACCAAATCCAACTTCTACACAGGGAAACATACTTTGCACCATGAATTTTTGAATTACCAAACGGTGACCAAAATATAGACTAGCTTATTTTGCATATGAAGATGATGGAGTTGAAGAATATTCTCCCTACAAAAAACAATTGAAAGATACAAAAACATAAGATTAATGAAAGAAAAAGTTGAGTGTCCATAGGTTTTTTTCTAAAAAGTGGTGAAGGAAAAACGACCCGAAAAGGAAGAAAGAAGAAAGGATGGATCATGCAAAAACCATAGGAGACATGCACTACAAATGTAAAGAAGAAGCATAGACTGAAACACCAACCTGGAAGATTAGAATGAAGAGATGTCATCATTCTTGGACTTGTCCTTGTCTAAATACAAATCATAACTAGCCCAGGCCAAGAAAAATCTTGTAGACCTACAAAATGATTTCTTGTAGGTGGGGTGGCAACCCAAAACAAAAACTTTTTCTTGTAGAGCACAATTGTGATTTTTAAACAAAATGACAATTTATCACTTTCGAAATCTTAATTAACCCATCGATCATGGTGATTAAAAGGGTACTTTAATTGTACTTATGATTTATTAATGAACTCTACCACATGTCCAACCTAAGACCACAAAAACTCTTACCTTGTTGCCAAAGACACATGGGAAAATGCTTTTTCCTAATCTAAAATTTGCTTGCTCATAGACCACAAATTTCTACCACGAGGTTGTGAATCCTTACTTCTTTCTCCCACATGAGAGGGTCCTACATCTTGGACAAGGAAGTAGAGACCTGAGCATCAAAAACCAAAACCAAACAAGACAACTTACCTAAAACTAGGCAAGGGAAAAAGAAAAAAGAGGGGACCCAACTTTTTGCTTAGATATACTAGTGAATGGTATGCAATTCATAACAAATGGTGACACAACTGGGTAAACACCTTGCATTTCAGAACTCTAGAACTTAGCCTTTGAAATCAACAATGCCTTATTAGTGTGAAGTAAATCTCTTTAAGTATGAACTATGGGTCCAAACATCCTAACTCACCATAATCCATGAACATTACCAATATCTATCAAATAATTGTGTTCTTTGGAAGGGGCTATAACATTTAATTATCAAATAAAATAGAGAAACTACTCTCTCATGATTTCCTTTATTTTTATTTTTGTCAGATATCATGCATTATTTGGGATTGATGGATCTCTTTCCTTCATCATTCTTTATTATTCTTCCAAGGTATGGGAGGTGATACTTCTTTCTCCAAATGGATTTTTTTTTTGGGGAGTACATCTTTCATCATCCCATTATTATATGCTTTCTCATTTAGAATAAAAAAGATACAGGCTTCCCCAAATATCACTTAGCATTAATTTTTATCAAGTTTCGGTAAGATTTAACAATTCATTCGATTCTTATCTTCCCTTTTTCTTGCCAACATTGTTGGTCATTTGATAAGCTTAAAATATGAGTAGAGATGTCTAGATGCAATGCAGGATGGCCATTTCTTGAGTTTATACTTGTAGTTACAAACTTACAATGGTAGGGGGAGAGAGGATTCACAAGATGGGTATACGAATACTTGAATACCATGAGAGAAATTCCATTGAGTTCCATAGTATCATGCAAACCACACTAAGCTATTTGGAGGAATAAGAAACAATGCTCTACAAAAACAAATGAGACCCAATCACCAAATGCCAAAATGAGAAACAAAGACGCAACAAAACTACTTACAAGGGCCAACAAAGAAGAAATGAAAATAGACTAAAAGAAAATAATTTACATGGTGAACATGAAGGTGCACCAGAGTAATATTTATAACCAACCATATTTCTTGTCTAGTTCTCTAGTTCATGAACTGAGATAGTAATTATTAGCAACCCAAAACTTCATGATCTGATAGGGTTCAAGCTAGAGTTATTGGAACTAAGTTTTCTTTCATTTATTTTCATGGACCTTGTCCCATTGGAGAACTAGTTATGAAATCCAAAAGGCCATATATTTGGCTCTTTTGGCAAACCATCATTTAAGCACTGCTTGATGTTTTGTGAAGTGCTTGAGGGATTTGTTCCTCTATTTTTTGAGGCAAACATGATTGAGGAGATAAACCTCCACAATATTATTACACTCGTCAAACTCTCTCATGAATTTTAGGACTAGAATCTATAAATTCATTCGAAATACTAGATTCTGGCCATACACCCGATACAATAAAAAAGTTCCCATAACATCCATAGATTGAATTTGATTTGTCCAAAGGTTAAACCTAAGTTTTTTGTGACAATGCAAGGGATTCATCTCTAGAAGATGTTTGGTAACCTCCAAGAGGTTCTTTTTGGTTGATATTGCTACTTCATTACACTATGGATAGTAACTACTTGATTATTTCAAGGTAAAATTTCTATCATAAGCCCAGTGTAGTAGTTGGGTGGAGATGAACATCATGCCACATGCTTATGGTGATCAAATTCTATTATTAGGTTTGATGGCATCAATAAGTTGGTATATTATATATCTAGGAGGTGATAAGTATGAGAAGATAATATGTGTGTGAAAGTGTGTATGGAGTCCTTATGGGAAAATATAATGTATTTTGTTGGCAACTTATGGTTTTAGTGTTTCCATCTATGCTATGTGAACATTTCACTATTCTACTTTTGAGGTCTACATGATTTTAAAGGTTAAAGTTTTGTTTGTTTCTTTTTAAGAATAAGATTTTTTATAAGGAATCATTGTGACTAGTTTAGTGAATTATGTACATATTTCTATATTGATGTTTCAATGTGTGTTTTGGTGGACATGTTCCTAATGTTTGTTTAGTGTTACAATTCAAATATTTTACATTGATCAACCTTGTGCAAGTGAATGTATGATGTTTTCATTTTGACATTGTTGTCCATGTTGGTCTTTAGCCAACTTAGATGATTTTAGAAATTAATTTTATGAATTATTGGTTTGTATATGATTTAGAGGAATAGAAAATATTTTCATATTGATATATCTAATATGTTTTGAGATCCTTAATAAGTTATGACCTTTGGAGAATATACTACATTTGTTCTCAACTTTGGAGAATGTTTTGGTGAATGCTATTTGATAAAATTATTTTTTGAAGATATGTTACAATTTGTTTGGTTTTTTAAAAATCTTTTGACACTAATCATATTAAATGTAAGTGTTTGAGGTGATGTACTATGTGTGAATGATTCTTATCTTTATTGTGATCAACCTATATATATAAACACACACACACACATGCATGTACACGCACGCACGTGCACACACACACACACACACACACACACACACACACACACACACACACACTTGGATGATCAAGTTGATATACATGGAAGTTCAAATAATTGTGTTGATGTTTGAGCTAAGCTGTAATGTGTATGGATTGGATATGAAGTTATCATGATGCAAATTTGAAAGAACGAGTTGTGAATCTATGAGTTTGACAAAGTTTTTGCAATGGTTGATTATGAGAGCTTACATAGGAGTACTCTGCAAAATTTCAAATATAGCACTCCAATATTTTTGCAAATTTTGCAGAGTACTCCTATGTAAGATTTGTGTGCCTTGGTGCCTAGCTAGTATTTTGGTTCCTATCAAGTATTTTATGTATCCAAAACATTAAATTAAGCCTATACATGCATCTCAGGTCATTAGTTGCAATTCTAAGTCAATTGGTGAGATGTTATTTTTGAGCTAGTTGTTGTTTAGGATTTTTTGAATGTATCAAACTATTATGATAAACATACGTTGATAGTGAATACATATACCCCAGTTGAATATTTTAATATTATTTCTTCATTAGTGCATTGTTGGGGTTGGAGAAGTTATATTTATCAAATTTCAGCCCTTGGTCAATCCATTTGACCACTTTTCCAATCAGATTCAAAATACACCACTATTCCAATAGGATTTTTTGAATGTATCAAACTATTATGATAAACATACTTTGATAGTGAATAAATATACCCCAGTTGAATATTTTGATATTATTTCTTCATTATTGCTTTGTTGGGGTTGGAGAAGTTACATTTATCAATTTTCAGCCCTTGGTCAATCCATTTGACCACTTTTCCAATAGCATTCAAAATACAATTTCTTATGCTTTGAAACAGACTTAATTTGTAGAAATATGAAAATCCTTGTTCATGATACTTCAATCTAGAATCTATCATTGATTCGACTAAAATAATTGTATCCCTTCATTCTATACCTATAATACTATCTCCATACCAATTATAGAAATCCGTGATATCACCTTCCCACTTTTTAAAATTGATTTTATTTACAATAATACCTAATTTACTAAGTCTCACATTCTACAAATTTCAATGGCCAACTTTAGAGGCTTTCCTAATGTGCCCAATTATTCATCACATGCCCAAACTGCAACCATATAATTTCTATAATAGGATTAACAAATGCCCCAAACTCGAAGCCCTCATTTGATCATTTAATAAGTTTCCATGACTCGTTCTGATAGCAATCTCGAAGCCCTCATTTGATCATTTAATAAGTTTGCATGACTCGTTCGGGTAGCAATCTTATGACTTATTCTGAAAGCAATTTTATTTAGATTTCCAATGTTTTTTCAAATACTAGTCATTTCTTATGTGGATAGGTACCTTTAAGAAGTTGTAATTTGTAATATACGAGTTTCCATGGATACTTAATTATTTATTCATACTGATAGTGCCTTCATACCTTGGTTGACCAAGTTCCACACCCCGCAATCGTATTCGATATTTTATCTATCTCGAATGAAGTGCAATTAATTTCTTGCTGACTTGTTTAGTATCAGAGCAAAGTCAAATGGGTAACTTAAGGAGGAAAGTCTCTGAGTGCGTATGTTGTCATAAGGTGCCAGCTTGCAATGTGACTATTTGTGGACTAGAGATTGTGTTCATTAGCTGCCACGATTCAATGATTTGTTCTTGCTAGGTTTTAAGGCTAGTGACTATGACATTTTCATTTAATATTGTAATTCTGCAATTTGTTTAAATCAGGGGTTTTGGGCGAACAATTGATGATCAAGACTGGCAAGCGAGCTATATGAACGATTTTGATCTTCTTATAGTGTTGCATAAGGAAGATATAATTTTTCCTCGTTGCTAAAATTCTCTCTTACCAATTAAGAGAAGCACACAGATTGACATGCAAAAAAGGGAAAAATGTTTTACTTGTTTCATAGAGGGGATGGCACTTTGCAAGAAGACCAACTATAGCTACTTCTGTGAATAAGCCAACCTTCTCCCTCATATGACAGAGGTACACGATGCAAGAGGGCAAGGATTACAATAATGGATTGGGCCCCATGTTCTTAATGTGTGTTTTCATGCAGAGGCAGGTGAATGTTTTTAAATAAATAAATAGGAGGCATTCATTCAGCGAGGGAAGTTGTTGATTGGGACAATATGTTGGTAGCTGTTGTGACCGCCGGTCACCATTGCTCCAGCCTGGGACCCCTTTTATTTTAAGTAATATGCCAGCTGTTCCCGAATATTATGGAGCGCAGGTCAGCAGGACTCAAGGAATGGTCAAATCCCTGACTGCATTAAAACTGCGCCTTCCACGATCTTAGTGAAGGATTTGGTGTTGGTGGGAAATATCTCACAAAGGATAAAATCCTTCCTTCCGTCAAAAGCCCGCTTCTTGGCTATTATGGAGTGCAAATTTGAGTTGATGGTGGAATGTTTCCTGCGGATGAAATCCCCAACTCCTTGAAAACTGCGATGTCAACAGTCTGTTCAGCACAAGTCAACAAGAGTCATGGAGTGTTTTGCAAAGGATAAAATCCGCCAGTTCAGAAAAAACCCGCTCTCTAAAATTCTGGAGTGCAAGTCTGCAGGAGTCACGGAAAAGACAAATTCCTTCATTCCTTCAAAACTCCGCTTTCCTTTCAAACCATATGCCAGTTGTAGGTTCCATAAAACATGGAGCGCAGGTCAACAGGACCCAAGGAATGATTAGAAAAGACAAAATCCTCCAATTCTCTAAAACCCTGACCTCTTAAGGCATGGAGCGCAGTTTTTAGGAAATGGAGGAATGTTTTGATGAAAGATTAAATCCTTCATTCCTTGAAAATCCCACTTTCATAAAGCGAAGAGTGCAGTTCTAAGACAATGAGGGAAATATTTTGCAAAGGATAGAATCTTCTGTTTGATAAAAAGCCCGCTCCCTAAAATTTCGGAGCGCAGTGTTTAGGAAATGAAGGAATGTTTTGATGAAGGATTTTATCCTTCATTCCTTGAAAATCCTACTTTCATAAAGCGAAGAGCACAGTTTTAAATCAGTGGGGGAAAAAGATTAAATCTTTCATTCCACGAAAACCCCGACCTTGTAAAACGTAAAACGCAATTTTTGGATAATGAAAGAAATATTATGCAAAGGAAAAATCCTCCATTCTGGAAAAAGCCCACTCAATAAATTTGATTTTTTTCCATTTAAATATGGAAATTAATTAAATTTTGATTTTTTAAAATTGATATTTAATTAATAAAACAAAAAAAAATCAAAATAGAAGAATACTTAGCTTCATCATGAAACTAAGAGCATCAAAATTACCAACTTTTTGAATCAAACAACAAAAAAGCAATAAGTGGTACAAAAGATGGAAACCTTGATGGTCAAGTAAAGCAACAGCCTAATTTCAGTGTGTAGCTATATAGGCATCTTTTTGAAGAATGATTTATATAAGATACCCTCTCACTCATTCAGGCTCACATAGAAATTTAAAGAGCAAATTGAGAGTAGGCGTAAGATTCAACGAGTTCAAGAAAGCAGATTTTTTTGAGAAATTTTATGAAATTGTTGAGGAGTTTTCTGAGAATTCATGACAAAAGATTTTGAATCCTATCTGAAAGGAATTTTCTTTGCAGTGAGTTGTGAAATTTCATATTTTTTGCGAACGTGTTGAAAAGTGAATCTTGAAAGGAGTATGGATGGCGAAAATCCAAAATCTTTGTCTTATGGACAAGTTGTATCTGTTGTTAATACTTTCCTTGCATAGTCTTATGTGTGTACATTTTCTATTTTGCAAGAAAGGGAAATGGCAAAGCCCAGGGGAACAGGAGATACGCAAGCACAATTGATAAAGAATGAAAGGAGAGGATTCTATCCTAAATCCAAAATTGTGTCAAAGTGGGCCAAAATTGGAGATACAAGTCTTGGCGACCTTGATTTGAAAAATTTTAACCAGAGAATGCTTGGATATAATGACCATCACCCAACACACCTAGCTACAAAAATTGTGAGAAGTGGAATTTTTGCTGCAACTGGTTTTTCTCCTTCTTTTCAGCATCTAGAGCTAATCGTGGAATGTACCAAGCACTACAATCTTAGATTCATAACCATCTGGGATTCTGAAAGAAATACTCTCACATATTTTTCTTTGGCATCCATTTCTGAAGCATTTGGAATTCCTTCAAATCCAAAGATGGTCACAAAAACACAAGAGCAAGCATTGAGAATTTATACATCTGGAATCAATTTTTGTGAAGAAATAATCAACAAAAGATGGTTGAAAAATAATAGACCTCATCATTCCAAGATTCCTAAAGAAATAGTATGGCTTGACTTGCAGAGGGAATATAGTGATATGGTCATGATGTTGAGTTGCATATTTGGCATGCCTTATTCTTATAGGTTTGAATCTTGGATGTGGTATTTTGTTGAGAAAGTGATGGAGGAAGGCGGCATAATAGATTAGGCTAGGCTTATAAGTGAAAATCTAAATGAACAGTTGATGAATCTAAAGCATACAAGGAAATTTTACATGAGCTGCTATGTCATCTACATGCTAGCATGGAGGACAAATTATGATGGACTACGATGCAAAGGACCATTTGGAAGCGGAAGCCAACACCTCAAAGTCCATGAATGTTACCTGTAGTTGCATTTGTATTCAAAGGATGATTACATGAGGGTTAATGATATATTTTCCATGTGCATAGTAAGAGCACTACAAAAGAGGCCACATATGAGAATTTCAATGGGTGCAATGAATTTGGTTGAAGAATATGGCGCCTAGTTCATTCCATTTCCTACCTTTTCATACATCCGAGTTCAAGGATTCTCTACGGAGCCATACAAACTCCCCAAGTATCCAACAAATAAGATGGTATTGTTAGAGCTTACTCAACAACTTACTGCCTATGACAAGATTCAGAAAGGGAAGAAGAAGTTGGGATTGTAGTTTCCAATTTCCATAGGAGAAGGGAAAATTGAGGTATGCCCATGTCTAAAAGCCATAGAGAAATCATCAGATGAGCTCCACTTCTTCCGCCTTCCGCTTTATCCAAAGGGGAATGATTTTGATCCTTACAACAAGATGTCATCAGCAGGAGCATCAAAGTACCAACACAAAGTTCACCTTGAAGACTTTTGGGCAAATGCAGTAGACAAGAACGAGATTAGAAAAAGATTGCATTCAAGACTACCATTGAACATTATTAGAACATGCAACATAATTAAGGTTCTTGATCAAATGGGGGAGGACCCAAACGTGATGCGAAAAGGATTCAATCCAAAAATGATAGCTCAACCATTTTATTGGAAGAAGAAAAAAATTATAGATCTCGAAGCCCTTTCAAAACTAGTTTTAGATTTTACAAAGTGGTGGATCAAGCGTAAGCTTGAAAAATTAGCTGCACCAGCTAATGGATTCACATATAGGTTGCTTGGCCATAGAGCACTTAGGGATGAAAGATCAAGACAAATATCTAAAGGGACTATTGAGGAAAGAGGAACTCCATCTGAAGATGTAGGAACCAAGAAAGCAATGGAGGTACCTCAAGAAAAGCATCCTAGGATTGAGGAAGTTATCCAGGAATCTAAAAATAAGGAGCATAAACATGGAGATGCTCCCTCTTCTCCGAGTCAAACTCCAAGTGTCTAAGAGATAAAATATTTTGAAAGGCAAGATGTAGGGACAAGTATAAGGAGATTTGAGCAAGAAGAGAATTTGGATAGGCCAATTCATAATAGGTCGAGTATAAATGCTTATGAAAAGTCCATGCAAGAAAGAGGGAGAGATCAAGATAAGGCTATAGAGGAAAGTGTCACTACGATCTTAGAGCAAGAAATGATTAATGATGGAGATGGTCCACTAGAGGAAGAAAATCCAGGAGTACCAATACATCTTCCAAGTGTTGAAGCCGTAGTTCCTGAGGTTACAATGGATAGTCTAGGAGGTGAAGAAGAGATTGACATTTGAGCAGTCCAAAGGAAAGAACAATTGGTAATTCTGGGGAACCAAAGTATACCCTTTTCGGAATGGTTGAGGGAGCGAATTCCATTGCATCAACAAAGGGAGGTTTATCAAGCAATTGAATTACAGGAAATTTTGGACCGATCAAACTAATAAAAAAAACAAGGGAAAGAAAAAAGATATACTAAATTCATGAGAGGAGAATCAGGATCTAGAATCTTGCAAATTGCGACTCCCACAATTGACAAAGGGGAAAATCAGAATGCTCCAAATGAATATAATGTTACAAAAGCAAATCTTGCTTAGGCCTCTTGAGAGCAAATATTGGAAGAATTTGATGACACCACACATGCTTTGAAGGATAGGCTGAAGAAAGTAGAAGAAGGGTATGAAAAGCATAAAAGAGAAATTTGGGCCTTATGTCAGTACATCAATAACTTGCCTCATCGAATAAGAGAGGAAGGTCCATCATTTGTCGCTCCAATAGGTGTTTCCAGTGAAGTGGTAGGTGATATTAACAGAATCAAGCAGATTGCTCAGGGTGCAAAGATTTGGATCGAAGGAATTCAGGAGGTAGCCTTCAAACATGCAGAAGAATTAGTGCAAGTGCACAATAGGGCATTGGCTGCAATCTCTAGGATCCAGTGGATGGAGGAATCATGGGTGGATGAGCATATTTACCAAGAAGAGGTGATTTTTGACATTTAGAATCTGATGGATGCCCGAAAGTAAGAATTGATTGATGGTTGAGTTATCAGCAACGAAGATGTCTATGATTTTATTCGATTGTATAGTGCAGTGATCATGGCTAAGGAAATGTTTGAGAGCTTTACTATGGAATCTGGTCGATGGAAAAAGATTTTTGATAACATGAAGTAAGGAATATGAAATGCAGTTGCATCCTTGTTATCACAAAGATTGGGCAAAGAAGAAATGACAACTGATAATCTGAAAGTCAAGTTAGAGGAATTCTTTCAGCTAAATGTATATGGAAGAGATGATTTTGAGAACTTCTCCATCTTCTCAAATATAATGCACACTACTAAGGACTTACTACCAGATTGGGATGAAAGCTTGGGAAAAGTAGAAAGAGCAATTGTAGTTCTAGAATTCAAGCAAGAATCTAAACCAAGCATCAGTACAAAGGAGTTGGAAATAGTGTTAGATTGATTTCGATCTTTTAGGTGAAGAAATCAAGGATATATGTATAAAATGCATAGTGAGTGTGCATAGGGATCATTTATTACACCCCACTCCTTCTTAAACGAGCATGCATAGTGCACATTTATTACCCACTATAGTAGTGGATTCGTTGTGGCATTAATGTAGATTCCTTTCCATTGCCCTAACCCTAATTAGGGCTGATGTGGCACAATCTTGGCCATTGGTTATTGTGATCATCTAGGCCACTTATTGTAGTTGAGGGCCTATATAAAAGCCTCATTTCTCATTTGTAAGGGAGATTTTTATGAGACTGTTGCTATGAGCTGCTGAGATAATAAAGTTTTCATTGGAGTTTGGTGAATACTTGACGTGTCTTAGTGCTTGCTTGTTCTCCTGAATTTCTTCAGGTAGATTAAGTTTAGCATAGTCAATGTGTGGTGATTATAATGGATAATATGATGGTGTATTGATGAATTCCTTTGGTTCATACTTTTGACATTTTAGTGATTCTAATTCGTTGTATAAAATTAGCCTGAACCTTTTCATGCATATGCTCAACTTCTATTATTCATATACATTGTTCTTTATGATGGTGTATGCAGTGATATGAAAATATTTGGCATAACCCTTGAAGATTGCACCGGTTCACACATAGTTGTAGTATAACTTGGCGAAGCGAAATTCAGTAAATTGAGAAATTTGTCCACTATAGTACTATTTTTTGTTATCACTACCCCTAGTATTAGAATAGAATTCCTGAACCTTGTCCTATTGAATTTTTGCATATTTTGTGAAAACTCCAAAAAAAGAACTTCATTGCAAAACCTTAAGATAGCTCCCACATCTAGTATGACTTGAAATGAATATGAATTAACACGTAAGGCCCCTTGTGATCATCAAAAAATCACATCAACCACCGATCTTATCCATAGTCAAGACCTGACATTAAAGGAACCTTGAAGTCATTGTATGATCTTCTAGCAATCTTAGCATACACAAGACTTTATTCAAGAGAGGATAAGATATTTTGGTATTTTGTTCTACTTTTTGGTGAGTCATAAAACATGCATCAACAGAAACTGGCACTAGAAGGAGGGCCTTGACTAAAAGATTTCATAGCAGTTTCACATACTAGAGAACATTAATTCATCCTCATTTGAGGTACATCGAAGATCCTTGAGATTCACCCCGATAGTGCACAAATTAAAAGAGTTGAGTTTTGATCCAAAGCCTAGGCGAGGAAATAAAGAAGTATCTATGAGCCAAAATTCACCAAGTGTAGCTGATCTCACAAACTCCACCACCTCAACATCAAGCACAAGGGTCAATCCAAGGAGGAGTTCCATTAGGAGCTACAAAAATTCAACAGTTATTTGTGCAAATACCTATACAAGTTGTTTCACCTGCAACTATCCAACAACAAGTTCTAGCAATGGCCCAACAATGGTGTCCGCAGAATGATTCACCCCTTGCAACATTTGCTACATACAATAATATGCCAAAGAATCCTGAACACTTTTGTTCTAAATTCTTTGTGAATGATGTGAACTGCACTACTGATGAACACATTAAAAAATTTTAGGATGTCCTCCAAAATAGAAATGTGCAAGATGAGGATGTTGCATGCAGACTATTCCCTTATTCATTGGGTGAGGAAGCATTTTACTGGTATATCAACCTAACTTCAAGTTCAATAAAAACTTGCCAACAATTGAAAGATGCATTCCTTGGGAAGTTCAGATTGCCTATCACCCCTATAGAATTGTATAGGTAGTTTATTGAGATAAGGAGACAAGAATGTGAATCAATTGGTGCTTTCAATAATCGATTTCAGAGGGCTTATTAAAGATTGCATGATCCATATTGCATAGGAGATGATGCATCATGACCTATCTACTATGCAGCCCTAGACTGTTTCACATCTATGTTTGTTGAAAAAACTCATCCGGCTCCTACAAGTTTGATCCAAGCATATGCTGAGGCAAAGAAAGTTAGTTTACAGTCATAGGCACCTACGAATGGAGCACCTAGCTATTTTGGAAATGCAAATGCATTGAATCAAGGAGCTCTGAATTATGCTTCAACTATCAATCCAGTTCATGCCCCTCCAAGCCAGTTGGTGTTGCACCCTGGAGCACCTATGTCATAGGCAATGCCCACATAGCCAATTTATCTCCAGAACACGAAAAATTCTACAAGGATCCAAGAGGAAAAGGATGAGATGAGAGATTTGATTGAACAAGTGAAAAATTTGTCCACCAAGGTCACTTACCTTAGAAATCAAAATAATCAGTTGCAAAATTCATAGAGGAATTATCAATCATATCAAGGTAGCAATCGAGGTTATCAAGGGAATACCCCTCCACATCATGATAGTAATCAAGGACACAATCAAGGATTCAATGAAGGTAATCAAGGATATCACAATAATAACCAAGGTCATCAAAGAAGATCATGGAACACTAATCCAAATAATGGGGGCATACCGTCACCATTGGATAATCCTCCATCTGAGAATCGCCCAGCTAATAAAGTTTTCTTAGCAGAAGCTGCACAATCTAGATGGTGTATATTACATGAGACTAGCCAACATTCTGAATTACAATGTCACAAATTTCAAAGAGCAGTAGATATTTTGAAGGGAGAAGTGAGGAACACTACCACATCTAAGAATCCTCCTCCTACGGGATATGAGATGGTACCCTCACCAAGATATGACCAAGCATTGGTTTTTGATGATTTTAAGTTTCCTAATCCTGATTCTTAGGTTACACGCCAATACAAGCTAATCAAAAGTTCCCACCAGCTTCAACAAATGGTCCTATAGAGATGCCATGTTATCAAGTCCTACCAGAAAATCAACCTCCATCAGTATCCCTGAATGAATTATTACATAAGGATGGATTTTTATTCCCTCCTCTATATAATAGTGTCTTGGTGGGAGGGACAAGTGAAGTGCAAGCCTTTCAACAAACATTGGGTAATACTCCAATAAAGACATATCAAGAGAATTATAGGAACCATAAGCCATTAACATCATTAGTTCCTCCAAATAAATTTTCAATTCCCCCGCATCCAAACGTGAACAATAGTCCTAAGCCTCTCAGAGACTCCCCTGAATATCGACAACTCATGAGCTCTCAAGGAGATAGAGGCCAATCTCTCATGACAAATGCTTCACAAAGTGATAAAGGAAAGACTAATCTTCAATCCTCTGCTCAACAAGGAGAACAAAGGCAATGTGAAAATACAGGACAAAAATAGAAAGGAAGTCCTTCTAGAGAAAAATTGAAAAGGTTGAGTTCTTATGTACTAGAGGAATTCAAGAAAATTAAAGTGAGTCTTCCACTATATGAATTGATGAAGATTTTAGAAATTAGAGATAAATTGTTCAAAAGTTTCAATGACACCCCCACAAAGATTCTTTCTCAAAATGTATCACATCCTCCAAGAGGGGTATCCAATGTACAACAATACAATTTTGCACAAAACACCAATGTTGCAGATGATGTATTACCATATGCATCTAAGCTTGCTCATAATCCTTCAAGTTTCTTTGGAATGGTGCAAAACTCTCAAGATGATCAGAAAGTTACATCAAATGGACAAATATCTTCAAAAAATCCACCACTGGAAATAATCAGAGATAATTCTCCTATAGTGGAGAGTTCCATGACAACTAAGAATGGAAAAAATTATATACATAACAATGAGACATTTGATTCAAAAGGATAGAAGCCAGTGGTTTTTTATCAAGGGAAGGAGGAACCTGCACCTTTCCTATTATCTGTTAGAATTTTTTGAAAAATGTTACATAATTGTTTAATTGACTTTGGCACATCAAGTAATGTAATGCCTTTGGATATATGTAGAATTTTGGGATTGATTCCACTTCAAACTGACAAGAAGGTTATGAAATTGGATAAAACTGAAGTCCCAGTAGTGGGAGAGTTGAATAATATTCACATGCAATTAGCCTCTGATCCATGTGTTCAAAGTTGTATTGACATATCTGTTGTGGATATTCCTGAAGGGTATGACATGCTTCTTAGTAGAGATTGGGCAAAGAAATTGAATGGTTATATTGCAATGGGCTTTTCAAACATGTGGCTCCCATAGAAGGGAATTCCCAATCAGATAAGAATAGAGAGCACTCCAAGGCTTCGATTGTTGATCACTTAGTATGGTGAACATAATGAGATCCTATTTATGGAAACCACTTTGGGATCATATATTCCCAAAATTGGAGAAGTTTTAATGTTGCAAGGTTACAATCAAGGGGGATGTCCTGATGTGACTCCAACTTTCACTAAGGTACCAGTTATGGATAATTTAGAACCATCACTGAATGAAGGAATGTTTGAGAATTTTAGAAAATTTTTCCTAAAAAGCATTAAGCAGGAAGTTGAACTAGGAAAATATGCATCCATTCAAAATCTATTGTTACGCAACTGGTGTAGAATACATGATGCTTTTCATTCTGAGATATCATGCACCATGTGCAAAGAAGCAATTGCACAAGTTTCCAAAATGGTTCCACAAGTATGGATAGTAGAAAATGTGGTCAAAATGAACTCATCCTGTATGAAAATTTTAGACCCACAGTAGGAAAGAATTTGAGAAGGTGAAATAGGACAAGAAGAACATTAAAAAGAATTCAAGGATTTGAAGGTAAGATCACCCATGGAATATGAAAATGATCAAGTGTGGACCCTATCCTTTGATGGGTCTAAATCAAAGAAAGGTATTCGAGCTAGTGTTGAACTCATCAGCCCAACTAGAGAAACATATTTGGTAGCACATAGGTTGCAGTTCCCTTGTACTAATAATGTAGCTGAGTATGAATCATTGGTCATTGGATTGCTCCTCACTATCCAAAAGGGTGGCACAATCCTACATGTATGTGGAGATTCAGACATCGTCATTGGGCAAGTACATAAGAAATATGCATGCCATGATAAAAGATTGGGGCGTTATCACAATAGAGTTTTGGACCTAATTGAAAGCTTTGATGCATTCAATATTAAAAGGATAAGTCAAGTAAGCAATCCAGTAGCAAACTCTTTGGCTCAATCTACAAGTTCATTAGAACCATTAGCCATGGATTATGTGAAGAAATTCACAGTTGAGCTGACTTCAGTACCATCAGTTCCTGACAACATCACAAATTTTCAAGTGTTTGAAGATGAAAAGCATATTATTGATTTTCTAACAAGCTCAAGGGTATTTGAAGCACAAGTTATAGATGAAGGAGAATAAAAACAAGCTCAATTTGAAATCAATGAGTTTATGAATTTAAGGAAAAATACCTTTCCAAAACGAATGATTGAACTAGAGAGAATTTTTGATGCAGACAGACTGAGTTCCCTCAAGTACCAAAGTACTGAAGGAGGCGAATGTGAAAAGGTGAACTTGGGAATGAGAGAAAATGTCAAGAATGTATTTATTGGGAAAGTTTGTACCCCCACAGAAAAGGAGAAAATATTGAAGCTTATGAAGGAATTCCCTGACGTGATTTCTTGGGGATATGAAGATCTGAAGACATATGATACGTCTCTCATTACACATACTATTTCATTAAAGCCAAATAGTAAACCATTTAGACAAAGTCAGAGACCAATAAATCCATTGTTAGAACCACTAATACATCAAGAAGTGAAGAAGTTATTGTCAGCAAGCATTATATTCCCAGTTTGACACTCAACATGGGTCGCCAATCTTGTACCTATTAGAAAGAAGAATGGAGAGATAAGGTTGTGCGTGGATTTTAAAAATCTCAATAGAGCTTCAGAGAAGGATAATTATCCAGTTCCGTCATTGGATGAAGTGATACAAGTTGTTAACGGTTCTCAAATGATGTCATTTTTAGATGGTTATTCTGGATATAACCAAGTGATGGTAGAAGAAGAAGATAGACTAAAGACGAAATTCACAACAAAATGGGGTACATTTGCCTATAGAAGAATGAATTTTGGTTTGATCAATGCAGGAGCCACTTTTCAAAGGGCCATGGATTATGCTTTCAGAGACTTGGTAAAGAAGTGCATCATCATTTACATGGATGATCTCACAATATTCTCTCGACATAGGGAAGATCACATCAGTGATTTGAGGAGAATCTTCCAAAGATGTAGAAGATATGGTATTTCCTTGAATCGAAAGAAATACATGTTTGCTTTCATTGAAGGGAAATTGTTAGAACATGTAATATTAGAACGAGGAATCTCAATTGGATCTGAGTGCATCGAGGCAATATCAAAGATAGGATTGCCAGCTAGTCAGAAAGACTTAAAGTCATTCTTTGGGAAAATTAACTTTGTAAGGAAGTTCATAATTGGATTTGAAGAGATAGTAAGGCCATTAAATGACATGTTAAAGAAAGGAACAAGGATAGATTAGACACCTACAGCAAGAAAGGCATTCGAAGAAATCAAGCAAGCAATCATGGATGCTCCTATTTTGTTGAGTCTTAAATACACCAAGCCTTTTTATATATATTCTTTTGCCTCATAACACACTTGCGTAGCTATCCTCACCCAGAAGGTAGATGATCAAGATGACCATCCTATTGCATTCATGAGTTCACCCTTGAAAGATGCAGAATTGAGATATCCAAATGTTGAAAAAAAAGCTTATGCTTTGATGAAAGCAATAAAGAAATTTTGACATTACATCCTAAGAAGCAAGGTTTATGCAATAGTTCCTGATGCAGCAGTAAAGACTTTGCTAATGCAGAATGAATTGGGAGAAAGAAGAGGAAAGTGGATGGCAATTATTCAAGAATGTGACATGGAGATACAACCAATGAAGTTGGTATGAGGACAAGCTTTGGCTCAAACCTTGTCCACAATTAGTCCTAGGTTAGTACAACAAGTATATGTGTTAGAAGAAGTATCCCTAGATGAATGGTATGATGATATTGTTCATTATTTGCTAAACCATAAGTCTCCATCACACTTGAACTCTATTCAAAAGCGTTCATTAAGAATGAAGAGTCAAAATTTTATGCTTCAAGGTTCTGTGCTATATAGAAAGAATCATGATGGGGTTTATTTAAGATGTGTTGGAAAGGAAGAGGTTGGACACATCATTGAGCATTTTCATAGTAAATATGGAACCATTCATGGAAGTGGTTTGGCTATGGCTCATCAAATATCAAGAGCAGGGTATTATTGGCCAACCTTGTTTAAAGACACTTATGAACACATGAAGACTTGTCACACATGTCAGACAGCTGCGAGATGTGAAAGAAATCTTGCTATGCTATTACAACCTATTATTGAAGTAAAACCATTCAAAAAATGGGGGTTAGATTTCATCGGTCCCATCAATCCACCATCATCAAGACACCACCAGTATATCTTGACTGCTACAGACTATTGCACCAGATGGACTGAGGCTCAATCACTGAAAAATTGTACAACAAAGGTTGTTATCAAATTTCTTGAAGAAAATATCATTACCAGGTTTGGATGTCCCCATGCATTTGTATGTGATAATGGGCCAACATTTATATCGTTGAAGTTCTCAAAGTGGGCATTCGACTATGGGATCACACTAAACTTTTCATCAAACTGTTATCCGCAAGGGAATGGATTGGTAGAATCAATAAAAAAAAATCTATTGAGTGCAATGAAGAAGTTATTAGAAAATAACCCTAGAGATTGTCATAAACAGCTGAGATTTGCACTTTGGGCAGATAGGATCAGAATAAAGAGTTCTTTGGGGACATCTCCATATCATTTGGTCTACAGACAAGATCCATTTTTTCCTATCCAATTGAGGATTCCAACACTACAATTCATGCAATATTTTATGGAAGAAGAAGATAGAGTGCAAAAAAATTTGACCCAATTATTGCACTTGGAAGAGAAGAGGGACGAAGCATTGGAAAAGTTTGCTAAACATCAAGGAGTTGTTAAGAGATGGTTTGACAAAATGGTAAAGGTTAAAGAATTTTTAATTTAAGATCTGGTACTTCGCTGGGATAAGGCACATGAAAAGAAAGGTGGACATCACAAGTTTGATAATCTGTGGAAAGTTCCTTATCAAATTTATGAAATTTTGGGAGATAATGCATTTAAGCTTAAGACTCTAACAGGAAAGGAAGTTCAATTGCCCGTCAATGGGCAATTTCTCAAGCATTGTTTCTGCCCTTAAGTTTTCTTTGTGAAGCCTAACCTATACATAGTTACTTTAGGTTTTCCTTTGTGGTGTGTTTTTGTTTTTGTTTTTTCCTTTTTTTTTTAGTTAGGTGGGGTTTTGGTTTGTCTCCCCTCTCCTGGTTAGGAGTTTTGGCTTTGCATAGTTTAGGTTTCTTTCCCTTGATTTTTTTGTTTTCCTTTTTTCTAAGTTGTTTTCCTCAGGTGGTTTGGTTTTCTCTCTTCTTTTGGTTTGGCCTTAGTTTTGGCTTTTGCTAGGTGGCTCATAGTTGTGAGAATCTCCTTTTTGCAAGTGGAGTGGTGTCATGATTTGGTTACTTCATCTGAAGATTTCACCGAGTTTTGTTTATTTCATTTCTTGGATAATTGTTATGAAGAGAATTAAAATCTGAGCTATCCTTCATATATTTTTAGAAGGTTAGAAAACATACTTGACTTGAAAGGTTAATCATAAATTGTGTCTTGACACATGAACTCTAAGGTTGCCACATATTTAACACTCTTAACTATTGCTCTAAGTCCATTTATGTGTCTTTGGAAAGGTCATGACTTGTGAAAATTTTAAAATCTTGCTTCAGCGCCACTATAACTCCTAAACCCATGGGAAGCTTCATTGCTTACAAGCCTAGATAAAAGAAAGAAATGAAATACCAATTCAAAAGGAATAGAAAAAAGAAAAATGATGAAATAATGAGATTGGCTTTGGGGGTACACAGAAATATCCATAGGTGTTCTAAAGAATAATTCGTCAGAAGTGGGGCAATCTCCGTTGGTTTTATAGCGACATTTCCGTCGAGGCTATGGAGGCTTGACTGGCAGCAGGGCAATGTCCAGGATGCTTTTGAAGTCAAGAGGAACCAATAGCTTCTCATGATCAATCTTAGGATTTTTGAATGGTCTTGTTGAACTGGAATTAATACATTTGCACACACTTAGGTTGTCGCAGAGTAAATGTGTTTTGATCCAATATATGATTATTCTCCCCTTTTGAGCTTGTTTTCTCTCTTATTGGTGACATAAGATTGAGAAACCAGAGATTCAGAACTCGAATTAAGTTTTATCCTTGAAATGTTTGTAACATTTCAGCCGTGGAGTCACCAGATGTTGTGACCACCAGTCACCATCGCCCCAGCCTGGGACCCCCTTTATTATAAGTAATATGCTAGTTGTTCCTAAATATTATGGAGCGTAGGTCAACAGGACTCCAGGAATGGTCAAATCCCTAACTGCATTAAAAATGCACCTTCCACAATCTTAGGGAAGGATTTGGCATTGGTGGGAAATATCTCACAAAGGATAAAATCCTTCGTTTCATCAAAAGCCTGCTTCTTGCCTATTATGGAGCGCAAATTTGAGTTGATGATGGAATGTTTCCCGTAGATGAAATCCCCAACTCCTTGAAAACTACGATGTCAAAAATCCATTCAGCACAAGTCAATAGGAGTCATGGAGTGTTTTGCAAAGGATAAATCTGCCAGTTCAGAAAAAGCCCGCTCTTTGAAATTCCAAAGCACAAGTCTCAAGGAGTCACAAAAAAGAAAAATTTCTTCATTCCTTCAAAATGCCACTTTCCTTTCAAACCAAATGCTAGTTGCAGGTTCCATAAAGCATGAAGCATAGGTCAACAAAAGCCAAGGAATGATTAGAAAAGACAAAATCCTCTAATTCTCAAAAACCCGGACCTCTTAAGGCATGGAGCACAGTTTTCAGGAAATGGAGGAATGTTTTGATGAAAGATTAAATCCTTCATTCCTTGAAAATCTCGCTTTCATAAAACGAAGAGTGCAGTTTTAAGAAAATGAGGGAAATATTTTGCAAAGGACAGAATCTTCTGTTTGATAAAAAGCTCGCTCCCTAAAATTTTGAAGTGCAGTTTTTAGGAAATGGAGGAATGTTTTGATGAAGGATTTTATCCTTAATTCCTTGAAAATCCCACTTTCATAAAGCAAAGAGCGCAGTTGTAAATCAGTGGGGGAAAAAGATTAAATCTTGCATTCCATGAAAACCCCAACCTTGTAAAGCATAAATTGCAATTTTTGGATAATGAAGGAAATACTGTGCAAAGGAAAAATCCTCCATTCTAGAAAAAGCCCGCTCCCGTAAATTGATTGGAGCACAAGAATTTTTTAAAAAATCGTGAAAAGTGAAAAAATTCAAAATTTTGAGAAAAAATCCAAAATTTAGAAGAAGAAAGTGAAATTCCTTGAGAAGTGAAAAATTGGGTTAAGAGAAAAGCAAAAAAAGCAATGTCCTTCAAAAAAAAGTTTTTTTTTGGATTTACATTAAAATTAAATATTGGTAAAACAATATTTAATTTGATTTTTTGAATAATAATCCAAAAAAATAAAAATGGAGAAAAAGTTGCAAATAAATTTTGTTTTTTTTTCATTTAAATATGGAAATTAATTAAATATTGATTTTTTTAAATTGATATTTAATTAATAAAACTAAAAAAAATCAAAATAGAAGAATACTTAGCTTCATCATGAAGCTAAGAGCATAAAGAATAGGAACTTTTTGAATCAAATAGCAAAAAAGTGACAAAGTGACAGAAAAGATGGAAACCTTGATGGTCAAGTAAAGAAAATGTCTAATTTTAGTCTGCAGCTTTAAAGGCATCTTTTTGAAGAATGATTTATATAAGATACCCTCTCACTCATTAAGGCTCACACATAAATTTGAAGAGCAAATTGAGAATAGGAGTAAGATTCGAGGAGTTCAAGGAAGCAGATTTTTTTGAGAAATTTTTTGAAATTGTTGAGGAGTTTTCTAGAAATTCATGACAAAAGATTTTGAATCCTATCAAAAAGTAATTTTCTTTGCAGTGATTTGTGAAATTTCATATTTTTTGTGGAAGTGTTGAAAAGTGAATCTCGAAAGGAGTATGGAAATTTTGGCGAAAATCCAAAATCTTTAGTCTTATGGACAAGTTGTATCTGTTGTTAATACTTTCCTTGGATAGTCTTATGTGTGTACATTTTCTATTTTGCAAGAAAGGAAAATGGTAGAGCCTAGGGGAAAAGGAGAAACACGAGGACAACTATTAAAGAATGAAAGGAGAGAATTCTATGTTGAATCCAAAATTGTGTCAAAGTGGGCAGAAATTGGAGATACAAGTCTTGGCGACCTTGATTTGAAAGATTTTAACTAGAGAATACTTGGATATAATGACTATCACCCAACACACCTAGCTACAAAAATTTTGAGAAGTGGAATTTTTTCTGGAGCTTATTTTTCTCCTTCTTTTCAGCATCCAAAGCTAATCATGGAATGTACCAAGCACTATAGTCCTAGAGATAGAACCATCTAGGATTCTGAACGAAATATTCTGGCAGATTTTTCTTCGGCATCCATTTCTGAAACATTTGGAACTCCTTGAAATCCAAGGATGGTCACAAAAAACAAGAGCAAGCATTGAGAATCTATTCATCTAGAATCAATATTTGTGAAGAAATAGTCAACAAAAGATGGTTGAAAAAGAATAGACCTCATTAGTCCAAGATTCCTAAAGACATAGTATGGCTTGACTTGCAGAGGGAATATAGTGCTATGTTCATGATGTTGAGTCGCATATTTGGCATGCCTTATTCTTATAGGTTTGAATCTTGGATGTGGTATTTTGTTGAGCAGGTGATGGAGGAAGGCAATAGAATAGATTGGGATGGGCTTATAAGTGATAATGTAAATGAATAGTTGATGAATCTAGAGCATACAAGGAAATTTTACATGAGCTCCTACATCATCTACATGCTAGCACAGAGCACAAATTATGATGGACTACGATGCAAAGGACCAATTGGAAGCGACAGCCAATACCTCAAAGTCGATGGATGTTACCCGCAGTTGCATTTGTATTCAAAGGATGATTACATGAGGGTTAATGATGCATTTTCCATGTGCATAGTAAGAACACTACAAAAGAGGCCACATATAAGAATGTCAATGGGTACAATGAAGTTGGTTGAAGAATATGGCACCTGGTTCATTCAGTTTCCTACCTTTTTCCACGGAGCCATAGAAACTCCCCAAGTATCCAACAGATAAGATGATCTTGTTAGAGCTTACTTGACAACTTACTGCCTATGACAAGATTTAGAAAGGGAAGAAGAAGTTGGGATTTCAGTTTCCAATTTTCATTGGAGAAGGGAAAACTGAGGTATGCCCGTGTCTAAAAGTGACAGAGAAATTATCAAATGAGCTCCACTTCTTCCACCTTCTGCTTTATCCAAAGAGGAATGATTTTGATCCTTACAACAAGATCTCATCAGTAGGAGGATCAAAGTAACAACACAAAGTTCACCTTGAAGACTTTTGGGAAAATGCAGTAGACAAGAATGAGATTAGGAAATGATTGCATTCAAGACTACCACTGAACATTATTAGAACATGCAACATATTCAAGGTCCCTGATCAATTGGAGGAGGACCCAAACATGATGTGAAAAGGATTCAATCCAGAAATGAGAGCTCAACCATTTGATTGAAAAAAGAAAGAAATTACAGATCTTGAAGCCCTTTAAAAACTAGTCTTAGATTTTACAAAGTGCTGGATTGAGCGTAAGCTTGAAAAATTAGTTGCACCAGCTAATGGATTCACATATAGGTTGCTTGGCCATAGAGAACTTAGGGATGAAAGATCAAGACAAATATCTAAAGGGACTATTGAGGAAAGAGGAACTCCATCCGAAGATGTAGGAACCAAGAAAGTGAAGGAGGTACCTCGAGAAAAGCATCCTAGGATTGAAGAAGTTATTCAGGAATCTCAAAATAAGAAGCAGAAACATGGAGATGCTCCCTCTTCTCCGCGTCAAACTCCAAGTGTCCAAGAGACAAAAACTTTTGAAAGGCAAGATGTAGGGACAAGTATAAGGAGATTTGAGCAAGAAGAGAATTTGGATAGGCCAATTCATGATAGGTCGAGTATAAATGCTTATGAAAAGTCCATGCAAGAAAGAGGGAGAGATCAAGATATGACTATATAGGAAAGTGTTGCTATGATCTTAGAGCTAGAAATGATTAATGATGGAGATGGTCCACTAGAGGAACAAACTCCAAGAGTAGCAATACATCTTCCAAGTGCCGAAGCCATAGTTCTTGAGGTTACAATGGATAGTCCAAGAGGTGAAGAGGAAATTGACATTCAAGTAGTCCAAAGGAAAGAACAATTGGTAATTCCAGGGGACCAAAGTATACCCATTCCGGAATGGTTGAGGGAACGAATTCAATTGCATTAACAAAGGGAGGTTGATCAAACAAATTAATTGCAGGAAATTTTGGACTGAACAAACCGATCAAAAGAATTAGGGAAAGCAAAAAGATATACTAAATTCATCATAGAAGAATCACGATCAAGAATCTTGCAGATTGTGACTCCCACAGTTGACAAAGGAAAAAATTAGATTGTCGTAGATGAATATCATCTTACAGAAGTAAATCTTGGTTGGGCCTCCAAAGAGAAAATATTGGAAGAATTTGATGACTGCACACAGGCTTTGAAGGATAGGTTGAAGAAAGTAGAAGAAGGGTATGAAAAGTAGAAAAGAGAAATTCAGGCCTTATGTCATTATATCAATAACTTGCCTCATCCAGTAAGAGAGGAAGGTCCATCATTTATCCCTCCAACATGTGTTTCCAGTGAAGTGGTAGGTGGTATTGATAGAATCAAGCAAATTGCTTAGGGTGCAAAGATTTGGATTGAAGGAATTTAGGAGGCAGCCTTCAAAAATGCAGAAGAATTAGTGCAAGTGCACAATAGGGCATTGGCTGCAATCTCTAGGATCCAATGCATGGAGGAATCATGGATGGATGAGCATATTTACCAAGAAGAGGTGATTTCTGACATTCAGAATCTGATGGATACCCAAAAGCAAGAATTGATTGATGGTCCAGTTATCAGTGAGGGGGATGTCTATGATTTTATTTGATGGTACAATGCAGTGATCATGGCTAAGGAAATGTTTGAGAGTTTTACTAGGGATTCCGGTTGATGGAAAAGGATTGTTGATAACATCAAGCAAGGAATATCAAATGCAGTTGCATCCTTGTTATCAAAAAGATTGGGGGAAGAAGAAATGACAACTGATAATTTGAAAGTCAAGTTAGAGAAATTCTTTCAGCTAAATGTATATGGAAGAGATGATTTTGAGAACTTTTCCATTTTCTCAAATACAATGCACACTACTAAGGACTTACTACCAGATTGGGATGAAAGCTTGGGAAAAGCAAAAAGAGCAATTGCAGTTCTAGAATTCAAGCAAGAATCTACACCAAGCATCAGTATAGAGGAGTTGGAAATAGTGTTAGATCGATTTTGATCTTTCAGGCGAAGAAATCAAGGATAGATACAATAAATGGATAGTGAGTGTGCATAGGGATCATTTATTACACCGTATTCCTTCTTAAACGAGGATGCATAGTGGGCATTTATTACCCACTATAGTAGTGGATTCCTTGTGGCATTAATGTAGATTCCTTTCCATTGGCCTAACTCTAATTAGGGCTGATGTGGCACAATCTTGGCCATCGGTTATTGTGATTATCCGGGCCACCTATTGTAATTGAGGACCTATATAAAGGCCTCATTTCTCATTTGTAGTGGAGATTTTTATGAGATTGTTGCTATAAGCTACTAAGATAATAAAGTTTTCATTGGAGTTTGGTGAATAGTTGACGTGTCTTAGTGCTTTCTTGTTCTCCTAAATTTCTTCAAGTAGATTAAGTTTAGCATAGTCAATGTGTGGTGATTATAATGGAGAATATGATGGTGTATTAATGAATTCCTTTGGTTCATGCTTTTGACATTTTAGTGATTCTAATTCATTATGTAAAGTTAGCCTGAACCTTTTTATGCATATGCTCAACTTCTATTATTTGTATACATTGTTCTTTATGATGGTGTATACAGTGATATGAAAATCTTTTGCATAACCCTTGAAGATTTCACTGGTTTATGCATAGTTGTAGTATAACTTGGCGAAGCGAAATTCAGTAAATTGAGGAATTTTTCCACTATAGTACTATTTGTTGTTATCACTACCCTTAGGATTAGAATAGAATTCCTGAACCTTATCCTATTGAATTTTTGCATATTTTGTGAAAACTCCAAAAAAAGCACTTCATTGTAAAACCTTAAGATATCTCCCACATCTAGTATGACTTGAAATGAATGTGAATTTACATGTAAGGCCCCTTGTGATCATCAGCAAATCACATCAACCACCAATCTTATCCACAGTCAAGACTTGGCATTAAAGGAACCTTGAAGTCATTGTATGATCTTCTAGCAATCTTAGCATACACAAGACTTTATTCAAGAGAGGATAAGATATATCAGTATTTTATTCTACTGTTTGGTGAGTCATAAAAAATGTATCAACAGTAGCGTAATCGATTTGTTAGTAGTTTGAATGAAGGGAGCAACACTTTCAAATTAGAGTTGGTGCTATGTTCGGCGTTAAGTGTGTGCAAAATTTTTGTAGGGAAGTTCACTATTTCTAGGTCATTCTTAGATATTATATATTAAGGGAAGAATTAAGTTTGGTAAAAAAAGTCAACTTTAACTATTTAACACTTTTAGTCTAAGAATTAAGCATAGAAATTAAGCTTAATGTGTAATGTTTAAGCCCTTCCATATATTTTACCAGGAAGTCCAGCTGAGTCTGTGATTAATATTATTCTAAAGAAACCTAGTTTTTTTTGCTATGAAGCGCAGAGGGGAGTGTTTTTAATTTCAGGAATGAGGATCTGATTGGTGGCTCTATGGATCCAAAATTACTTGGATGGACTGTCATCTTTGTATTATTTCAAGGCACCATTTACCTATAGCATGGAGTTTGAGGGGTGAGCACTGATATGATTGTGAGGGTAGTTTTCATGGTGATAAATATATGGAAAGCAGTCGTGGTTTTTAGACCATGCTGGAAATGTTTCATGAAATGCGCCTATTTCAAGTAAGTGAGTAGTACTTGTTTTAGCAGTGTGCATCACTGAGGAATTCACCGAGTGTGTGATCTGGCGTATAAAGCAAGAGTCATCGACGCCTAGTAATAAAGTGTGGATGAGATGCATAGTTTCACGTTACAATGTTTCCATCTTCAACAATGGTCCATGCTGGTTTGAATAACAATATTTTGATATGGTGTTAAGTACACACTAGGTTTGTTTGGGCAGAATATTAAAATGGTGCCATCTTGTGTGCCTATTTGCACTTTTCTAATGGTAGCACAGTGGATTTTCTATATGTGAATGATGTAATACTAATTGTCTAAGGGTTTGTTTGGTTCCCGAGAGATGACAGGAATTGGCTTTTTCAAAATTTGGATTTGAAAATTTGTGCGTTTGTTTCAAAATTTACAAAATTGAATTAGGATACTAGAATTCCAATTTTTCCTCAAAACCAAGTTTTCCAACTTCCTACAAAAAGTAGGAATTGAAAATCAAAACTTGGTTTTGTTTTTTAAGATGTGTAAAAACAATAGATTGGACTACTTTTTGAAATTTTCCTTCAACTCCAAGCTTACACATAAAAATGTGTCTTCACATGCATCTTTCGAGTGAAACAAATAGTTTCAATAAAATCCCAAAAATTGGAATGAAGATATAGAAAACCTTGATTTGGCTAAACCAAGGTTTGTAGAAATCCGAGTTTTTTAAATTCCATGAACCAAACGGACCCTAAAGGCAAGCATTTTTTAAATACACAAAGGATTCATGTGCATGGGGTCTATTACTGACTTGTGAAGATGATGTAGTTCTGAGTAAGAAGCTTTTTGACCAACTAACTTGACAACTATGTAGTGATGCAATGATGAGTTGGCCTAGACTGACAACTCAACATGTGTCACATCACATGTTTCTCAAGGCACTAACATGGTGAAGGTGGATAGGTGTCATGATGTCATTTCATCTCCAAGAGAAGATGACATAATAATAAAACATAGCAATGAGGTAACAACATGACATGAGGCATAGGTGGTGGCTATAGGGTGAT
Source organism: Cupressus sempervirens (assembly GCA_028749045.1). Classification (NCBI taxonomy): domain Eukaryota; kingdom Viridiplantae; phylum Streptophyta; class Pinopsida; order Cupressales; family Cupressaceae; genus Cupressus; species Cupressus sempervirens. The sequence goes on from CM053789.1 coordinate 294,364,040, forward strand.
AGTTTTGACGAACTAGAGGGCACCACATGGCATGTAGACCCAGTGACAAGGATCAAATGGGCATGTGACAAGTAATTGCATTCTTGCCAACCAAGGGTGACATCATCACAATAACATGACAAAGCAACATGTGGTATGAGTAGGCTTGTGTGGCAATGATTTGGCAGATTAGTCAATGGTGAGTTGGGACTTGGGTGGCAGGACAAATTAATTTGATATTGGTATATGGCACTGAGCAGCTTGCAGATCTATGGGAGCATGATTAAAGTTCATGCTATATTAGACTAACAAGAGGGCACCTCCTGACATGTAGCTCCAGTAACGTGGATCAGACAGACAACTAACAAGTAGTTACATTGTCGCTAACCAAAGGTGACATCATCACAATAACACGAAAGGGGGAGACATGGTAGGGGTAGGCCTTCATGCAACTAATTTTCCATATTATTCAATGGTAAGTTAGCACTGAGGTGGCAGGATAGATGAATTGGAGAGTGATATATGGCACTCAAGAGCTTACAAATATACATGACCCTAGTTAAAGTGTTAGAGTGGGGTTGTTGTTGCATCAAAAGATCGATCTATCAATGCCCAATACAACCACCTAACTTATAGTACATAGGAGGTGGTTAAGCCCTTGTCAAAAATATTGAGGGGGGTGCTAAACAAATTTTTAACAATCTCCATTTTAGCATTACCTAAGGGTCTGAGGATTCAAACTTGTGACCAAGCTTTGATACCACTTGTTAGAGTGGGGCTTCCATTGCACCAAAAGACTAATCTATCAATACTTGATACAAGTACTTAATTTATATTACATAGGAGGTGGTTATACCCTTCTTACCAATCCTAAGGGGAGCACTAAAAAAATTTCTAACATACAGTTCATGCTAGATCCGACAATTGATGCAGTGCTACAAAAAAAATGCAAGGAAGATAACAAATTTGACAAAATGAGATGCTGGCACATGTCTAGGGCATCTCGTAGGGTTAGGATGAGGTGGGGTGTGTGTTTGACACAATTGTTCAATTGTGTGTTGTCTTTGATGTTAAACAAATGTCATATTAGTCATCAAATAGAGTCTACTGAGCTCAAATGGTCAGCAAAGAAAAAGACAGAGTCTACCGAGCTTAGATGGTCAGCAATGCAAAAGACAAAGTCTACCGAGCTCAGAAGATTAGTAAAGAAGTTTTATAGTGTCTACCGAGTGTTCTCAATCTGTACCTTGTGCAGATAGTTGTTACCGAGCATTCAAGGTTAAACAAAGAAATTCAGTTGTTACCGAACTCACTTAGTCATCAAAGGGAAATATGGCAGAAACAGTTCTTACCAAGCTCTCATGGACAACAAAGGAATTTAGTTCTTACCTAGTTAACTTGGTAGACAAAGGATTTTTTAGATGTTGCAATGTTAACTGAGTCAAGACGGTTAACTCAGGAAATTATTTTTGGAAGCAGTATTTACCGAGCAAGCTCAGCCAATGAAGGATTTCATTGATTTATGAAATAGCATTTATTTGTTTAAAGTAATATCTATAGCTGACTGATGTATGGTTTATTGGTAAATGTAACTTATGAATGAGCTGACTTGATAATCTAAATGGTATATATGAGAAGTCAAGCTGTGAATTCTAAGGGAGTGATGGATTTGATGTAATGTGAATGAGAAGGAAGACCAATTATTGTGAAAGAAAATTTTGAAGGATGATTAGAGAACATTGAGGAGCAAGAAAGAGATATTTGATCAAAAAGGATCTAATAGTGCATAATAAAGATCTGTAATCAGAAAATTCAGTTGCATTCTATTCACATCAATTCATTGTAGCAGTGATTTTAAATCTCTTAACAAAGTTGGTTCAACAACTGTTTTGTAAATCTTTTAAAAAGGTGACAGTTGAGTTGAACTATTCTAAAGACCTCTAACAAGGCCACTTCTAATAGGGTGATTAAATCCTCTAACAGGGTCACACCTAATAGTGTGTATTGTAACCTTTAATAAGTTTGGCTCCTAACAGGGCTCACTTAAGAAGAGTGAAAATTGGTAGCTAGTTACTTGGTGGTTTTTCCCATATTGAGTTTCCACATTAAATCTAGTGTCTCTTGTCTTCATTTTATTTACTTTTGCATGCATGAATACTTGAAGATTAGTAGCAAGTTAATTTACCAAGTTACAAAATTTTATTTTTTTACCAAGTATTAGCAGTAACTAATTATTTAAGACATCTAAGGAATCTGTGAGATTATTTTGTAGTAACTGATTCACACCCCCTCTTAGTTACTCCATCTATAATCCCAACAATTGGTATCAGAGCTCTTGGTGCTTTTAGCAAAAGATTTCAAGGATCTAAACTAAAGATCCAAATGTCTTCCAAGAGAAAAATTCCAAGACTTAACAAGGACAACTTCTCAGCATGGTAGGGATTGATGATACTTCATTTGGTTTCTATTGGTGATTCAAGACTAAAGTACCTTGATGAAAAATATGTAGAGCCTACTGGTACATTATCTATAAATGATATTTCTGAAAAGAAGACTCACAACAACATGATGATATATATAGCATTTGCTTTGAGTTATGAAGAATTTGATGACATCAAGGATTGCAAAACTGTCTTTGAAATGTGGAACAAGTTGAAAGAAATCTATGGAGGAGATGATAATGTGAGAAGAGCCAAAGAAATTTTTTTGAGAGGACAATTTGATCAAATGAAGATGAGAGAGGATGAAAATATTGAAAAATATGTTGAAAGAGTTAAAGCATGTGTTAGTTCAATCAAAGCATCTATAGGAGATATTAAGGAAGAGATAGTTATAAGTAAAGTTCTTAGAACTCTACTTCAGTCTCTACAATTCAAGAAAGAAGATGTGAAGCAAATGATAAGATAAATTTAGAGGCCATACTTGGAAGATTGACTGCATTCAAGCTAGACAACTATGATAATTATGTTCCAGCTACTAAGAACATTGAATCAGCATTTGAAGCCAAGCTTTCACTAAAAGAAAAAGGCAAGAAGATTAAGGATCCTCAGTTAGATAGTGATGAAGAATCATAACAACGTTCAAACAGTGATCTTGAGGTGGTTGAAGCTTTACTAGCAAGGAAGTATTCAAGAGGCAAAGGGAAATACAAAGGTAAAGTTCCTCTAATCTATTTTTCTTATGAAGAAATTGGACATATTGCTGCTAGGTGCCCAAATAAGTAGAACAAGGATGAGAAGAAAGGTCACAAGTGCAATGGCAAGAAAGACTTCAAATCATTCAAGGATAAAGGTAAGAAAAAATGTTTCATGGCTAAAGATTCTAATGATTCTAATGATGAAGAAGAAGATGAAATTGTTTACATTGCTGTAAAAGATGAGTTTGATAATGATGAAGAAATGACACTCATTTTCCATATGAGCAAAAATTATGATACATGGATTATAGAGAGTGGTTGTTCTCATCACATTACTGGTGATAAAACAAAGTTTGAACATTTTGAAGACTATGATGGTGACAGTGTAAGATTTGATAACAATGAACCTTGTTGTATAAAAAGAAAAGGAAGAATCTCACTGACCAAGGAACTTGTATGTGATAATGCATATTGGGTAGAAGGACTAAAGCACAATCTGTTGAGTGTGGCATAACTACTCAATAATGGATTTAAAGTAGAATTCATGCATGGAAAAGCAAGACTGCTAGATGGCAAAGGTAAGTTGATTGGATTAGGCACTCAAACAAAAGCTAACTTGTTTTATCTTGAACTTGGTGAATGTTCATGTTTTATTGCTCAAGTTGAAGAAATTTGGTTATGGCATAGGAGATTATGTCATGTAAACTTTGACAACTTGATAAAAATTAGTAAATTTGGGAAAGTAAGAGGCATTCCTAACATAAAGAAACCTAAGGTTGGTCTATGCAAGAATTGTCAAATTGGCAAAATGGGAAAGACTAGTTTTAAAAGTAGGAACTATCACTCTGAAGAAATTATAGAAATTGTGAATACTAATTTGCGTGGACCTATTGGCATTGAAAGTTACATTGGTGAAAAAAATTTATTCTTTTTGTTGATGATTATTCAAGAATGATGACTGTCATGTACCTGAGATAAATCAGAAGCATTTGAAAAGCTCAAATGGTATTTGGCTAGAGTAGAAAAGGAAATAGGCAAAAGACTGAATTGCTTAAGGTCTAACAGAGGTGTGAATTCATTTCACATGAGTTCAATAATTTTTACATTGAAAGGGGAATCAAAAGATAGGTTTTAGCACCTAGAATTAATGAACAAAATAGAATAATAGAAAGAAGGAATAGATCTATCATGGATTGTGCAAGAACCTTAATGATTGAGAAAAGCATTGCTATCAAATATTGGAAGGAAGCTATTAGCACTATAGTTCATACCTTGAACCAAGTACAGTTGAAAAAGGACTCCTTCAAAACCCCCTAAGAGTTGTAGTATGTCTACAAACCCAATGTAAGCTACCTAAAAGTATTTGGAAGAAAATGTTACATTTTGAAAGAATCTAGAAAAGGTAAATTTGATGTAAAAGGTGATGAAGAAATATTTTTGGGATACCCTTACAAAAATAAAGCATATAGATGTTTGAATTTATCTACTCACAAAGTCATAGAAAGTGCACATGTGAAAGTTGATGAGTTTGTAGAAAGAACTCAAGGAGAAAGCAAAAGGGAACCTAAAGATTATAGGAATTTTTTTTACATTGACCCTGATATAATGCCAAATACAGCTATCAATCAGGAATCTTCAACTCTTAAGTCTTCAGTAACCGAGTCCCAGGAAGTTCAAACTGACCTAATACCTACTGAGTTGCAAGAACCTAAGTTGCAAATAGAAGCTACCAAATCAACACCTACCAAGCTCGAGAAACCAGAATCAAAACTAGAAGTTGAAGCACAAAAGGATAACAATGCAAGTCACTTAAAAGGCAAGGAGCCTGGGTTAGCCAAGTATGTCAAGAAGCATCATGCACCAAATTAGATCATTGGAGATAAATAAGAAAGAACAACGACAAGAAGTAAGTTGAAAAACACTTGTTTATTTGCTGATTTTGAACCTAGAAATCTCAAAGATGCATTAGATAATGAAAGTTGGATTGAAGTTATGAATGAAGAGATAGAACTGATAGAGAAAAACAAAACATGGACTCTTGTACCTAGATCTAAAGACAAGAATGTAATTGGAACTAAGTGGGTAATCAAAAACAAGTTAAATGAAGATGGTAAGGTGTCAAGGAACAAAGCTAGACTAGTATGCAAAGGATACTCTCAAGAAGGCGTAGACTATGGAGAAACTTTTTCTCCTATTGCAAGATTGGAAGGTGTCAAAACCTTACTTGCATATGCTGCATACAAAGGATTCAAAGTTTATTAGATGGATGTCAAGTTAGTATTTCTCAATGGCATATTAGATGAAGAGGTTTACATTGAACAACTTGAAGGTTTTGTTGATCTAGACAGGAATGACACGGTTTGAAAATTGCATAAAGCACTGTATGGTCTGAAACAAGCATCTAGAGCATGGTATGAAAGACTACATAACTATCTTATTCAGATTAGTTTTCAAAGAACTAATGAAAATAGTGGTTTGTACATAAAGGAAGGACCAGATAATAAGATTGTTTTGGCAGAAATATTTGTAGATGATACTTTGTACACAAGAAATGATGATCTTTGCAAAGAATTTTTAGAACAAATGAACAAAGAATTTTGATGTAGATTAGGCAGGGAATGTTGATGAAAGAAAGAGTACAAGTGGAGGAGATTTCTTTCTTAGAAAGAGGTTGGTTTCTTGGACAAGGAAAAAGTAGAACTATATATCCCAGTCCACAACAGAGGCTGAATATGTTGTAGCAATAGTAAACTACTCAAACATTGTCTGGTTCAAACAATTATTGGAAGGTATCAAGAAAGAAATCAAAGAACCTTTTTTTATGTTTTGTGACAACAAAAATGCAATTAACATATCCAAGAATCTAGTGATGCATTCAAAGACCAAGCATATTGCTATAAAGTATCACTTTGTTAGAGAATTGGTACAAGAAAAGGAAATCATATTGGAATATGTCCATACAAAGGAACAAATTGCTAACATATTCACAAAGCCTTTACCTAAGGATGCATTCTTGTATCTAAGAGGTAAGTTAGGGGTCATTCCCCTATCTAAAACTCACTAAAATACAGTTTTAGTGATGCATCAATAGGAACAGAATTGAAGATCTATCAGTTGATGTAGCAAAGTAATGAAGACATTACATATGAATTAGTACATTAGGTACAATGCTATTCATTTGATTTGTGTTGTCTTTGGCATGTGTTGACAAAGAGGGAGAGTATACTGTCATATCTTTATGAAATTTTCCAAAATAATAAGAGTTTGTGTAAGAGGGAGAGATTATTATGAAAGAGGGAGATTATTGTATTTGACGAAGAGGGTGAAGTATTCTATCAGTAAAGACCCATTTTCAAATTTTATTCTACTATGACATGTTGTGTTGCCATCAATGCCAAAGAGGGAGATTTTTGGATATAATTGTTCAATTGTGTGTTGTCTTTGATGTTACAAAAATGTCATATTAGTCATCAGACAGAGTCTACCGAGCTCAGATGGTTAGCAAGGCAAAAGATAGAGTCTACCGAGCTCAAATGGTCAGCAAGGCAAAAGAAAAAGCCTACCGAGCTTAGAAGGTTAGTAAAGAAGGTTTACAGTGTCTACTGAGCGTTCTCAATCTATACCTTGTGCAGATATTTGTTACTGAGCTTTCAAGGTTAAACAAAGAAATTCAGTTGTTACTGAGCTCACTCGATCATCAAAGGGAAATATGGTAGAAATAGTTCTTACCGAGCTCTCATGGACAAAGAAGGAATTTAGTTCTTATTGAGTTAACTCGATAGCCAAAGGATTTTGTAGATGTTGCAATGTTAACTGAGTCAAGACGGTTAACTTGAGAAACTATTTCTAGAAGTAGTATTTACCGAGCAGCGTTGGCCAATGAAGGATTTCATTGATTTATGAAATAATGTTTATTCATTAAAAGTAATATCCGTAGCCGACTGATGTATGGTTTATTGGTAAATCTAATTTATGAATGAGCTGACTTGATAATCTAAATGGTATATATGCGAAGTCAAGCTGCAAATTCTAAGGGAGTGATGGATTTGATGTAATGTGAATGAGAAAGAAGACTGATTATTAGCAAAGTTTGAAGGATGATCAAAGAACATTGAGGAGTAGCAAAGATATATTTGATCAAAAAGGATCTAATAGTGTAGAATAGAGATCTGTAATCAGAAAATTCAGTTGCATCCTATTCACATCAATTCATTGTTACTTTCTAATCATTGTAGCAGTGATTTCAAATCTCTTAACAGAGTTGGTTTAACAGCCATTTTGTAAATCCTCTAATAAGGTGACAGTTCAATTGAATTTTTCTAAAGACCTCTAACAAGGCCACTTCTAAAAGGGTGATTAAATCCTCTAATAGGGTCACACCTAAAAATGTGCATTGTAACCTTTAACAGGATTGGCTCCTAACAGGGCTCACTTAAGAAGATGAAAATTGGTAGCTAGTTGCTTGGTGGGTTTTCTCATATTAGGTTTCGACATTAAATCTAGTGTCTCTCATGTTCATTTTATTTACTTTTGCATCCATGAATACTTGAAGATTAGTAACAAGTTAATTTACCAAGTTACAACAATTTTTTTTGTTTATCGAGTATCAGCAGTAACTAATTATTTAAAACATCTAAGGAATCTATGAGATTATTTTGTAGTAACTGATTCACCCCCCAAACCCCCTGCCCTCTTAATTACTCCATCTATAATCCCAACAGCGTGATGCAAACTTGAGAACAAATCATAAAATGACATGTGGCAGTAACATGGCAAGTCTCCTAGGTCAGGTGGATGATGTGGAAGGGCAAGGAGGTGTCTACTAATTGGATATTGATGTGGACAAATTAGACCAATAAGATGTTGAGATGTGCCAATCAAGGACAAGAGGGAGGTAAAAACATATTCAAATGAGAAATTTTTTAGAATATTATAATAAGTATTTCCCTCATGTGTCATGCTTATAAAGAAATAAATAGGAGAATTAGAAAAAAGAAGGTATTAAATGTATGGGGCCCACATGCACTTACAGTGAAGAAACAATAAAGGAGACAAGTGCCCAAACTCAAGTGCCCATATTAGAAACAATGAAGAAAATAATAAAGGAGACAAGAGGAGTTGTGAGACCACTTAGATAAGGTGAACCAATCACATTAAATAATAAAAGGTATACTTTGATTGGTAAATGGGGACCAACGAAAAGTGACCTCCATAACAAAATTAGGGGGACTTGCTTGTAACTATAAAGTAAAAGATATAAAAATTAAATGATGGTCTACAGTAATATTAAAGTAAAAAGTACATGATGAAGTAAAATAAAATGAAATAAAGGGCATGTTGTAGAGGTAAAACAACAAAGAGGAAAACAAAATTACAACAGGGCATTCTCATCATATTTTTATGGCACTTAGAGAATTTTCTTAGTGGATCTATCAACTTGGTATGCTCCAAATCTGGTAGAGGTATTACCAGTATTTTTATTTTACCATTTCAGGTTTCTTTCAAGATTTTATTAGACATATTATTCAATTTGTGGTAGCTCTTTTGGAGTTTATTTATTTATTATTTGGGTAGTTTCAATTGTGTTTCAACAAAAGTGATGAGTATTCAATTTTGTAGTTGAAGAAGGATGGGAGAGATGAATGCTTCAATAGATGGTTGAAGATGGAAGGTTTCAAATGGAAAAATGTTATGAAATATGGGAATTCATTCTCCTTTTTCTTCTTCTTCTTTCTCATTTGTCTGGATAGTTCTAGATTTTGGACAAGTTTCCAATATGTGATTCTACATTCCAGCAAGTTTTTTATTGATTCTACATTCTCACCCTTGTGTTCATCACCTAGATCCAATGAGTGTTAAGTGTTCCATTTATTCTCATGAGAGATGGATTCATGTTGAATCACTACTCATGAAATACAAGTCATTGAGTTTGACTCAAAATCACATAGTTAAATCCTAATAGCAATATCACAAGTTTTTTATTGTATGAGAAGCATGCTATAAAGTTTTCATTAGCAAAAATAATAGATTTTTGTTGAGTCTATTGTAGGATTTTGAAGTATTTTGAGTTATATTGACATTGTAAATGAGGAATAACAAGATGTTTAATGGGGAAAAAATATGATTTAGTTCTCTCCAATGTTGTAAACCAGTTGAGTTTTGGAATAAAATGAACTAATTTTTTTCTTAGTTACATTATCTTGTTATGAGATACTAATTCATCTTACATAAGCTTTAATCCTACAGATTAACTAGAATGCTTGATAGAGATTGTGGAATTATTGGTATTACACATTGGTTTGATAAGAATTTTGAATTAGAGTGAATGTTACAAGTTTCGTAAGGAAGTATCTCATAGATTTAAAGTTATCTCACAAGTATATTGTGCAATGCTAGTGTTTCTCATGACTTTGTGCCTCATAGAAAGGCATGGATATCATCTTGAGGCTTTGCATTTCTTTTTGTCTCATGTATGTGTTCTTGTTGCAACTTAAAAAATAAATTTCACATCCTTTTACTTTTCATGTTGTTGCTATCATTGGTTTTGCATCTCATGCTCTATGAGAATTGAAATTCAATGGATATTTAGCCTATAGTTAGTATCTCTTTTGATGTTTGAAGCCCTTAGATGAGATTATCAGTTTAGTAGATTTAGATGTATATTCTAGCACTAGTTATATTGATGAATCTAAGGTGCACTTGTCTAGGTCTTGCAAAGCTGAAAGTGTAGGAGGATTGTAGGTCCTTGTTAGTTGGTCCATAACTTAAAAGAATTTGATGATTGGAGTTTGACTTTTTTGTAGAACTTAGTGTGAAATGTGTTGGTAATAAACCTTCCATTTTGGGAACCAACACTTAAATATCTCTTCCCGAAGATATAACATTTAGTGGTTTGCAAGTTCTTGTATCTTTCCCTTTGGTTGGTACCTTATCTTGCAAGTCATGTTCATGAGCAATGTGCTCCTTTGCCTATGGCCTAAGTACTTGTATTATACTATTCCCATAATGAGTGTGATTCTCATCATCAAGTTTTCCACATCGAGCTTTCGACATAAAGTTCTAGTGTTCATGTGTTTGTATTACCATTGAAATATCTTTCATTGATGGTTAGCTAAAAAAAAAACTACCATCAACTATTTTTTTAAATCTAGTTAAGATTGATTCACCTACGTTCCCCCAATCTTGAGGTGTGTTCAACAAATAAGCACATCTCTATTGATGTGCCACAAGAAATTATTATTTTGTATGGCTAAAATTTCTATTTTTCTTGTGCAAGGTGTACACCAACCTTTTCCCTAACATCTTGGTCAATTCAATACTAAAGTTTTAATGTTTAGGACCTAAAATATCCTATATAAGTCCATGCCACTTAATCAATTATTAGAATCATGTTATCACATCTATCAACTTGAAATATTGAAACTCAAATTAATATATCAACATAGACTGAGTACACTAGTCCTCTTACTCTCATATATTTTTTGTACATTTCATTTTTGTTAAAAAAAAGGTTTGTTCATGACTTGTAGAAGTTTAAAGCTTTAATACTAGCACAACATACATAAAAAATAAATAATAGAACAATATTTTTAGAAGTGTACAATAAACATAACAAATCACAACAAAAAAACATAACCATACCAAATTAAAATAAAATACATTATAACATTTAAAAATAAATAAATATTTGAAACAAATAACTATAAGAATTATAATGCAATTTTAATACCCAAATTTTAAAATCACTTATAAACATTAATCAATAATTTGATTATTTAAAATATTAAAATCTAAATAAGTTCTAATTTTAATCATTTTATATAAAACAAGAGCTCTTTGTGAGCTGGAGTTCTTGCCTTTTGGGGTATCATATTGGAATATTTTTGTGGAAGCTCAATGGTGAAAGATCTCAAGATGATTTGTTTTTCTATTTTTCCTCTTTCAAAATTTGATGCTTAACAAAGCTAAATACTTTTCAAGGAGTTTAAATAAAATTCTACCCAAATACAAGAAAACCACCTCAAAGAAGAAAGGTAAAAACATATTTAACCCTTGATTTAAGTGAGCTATTGTTTCTATTTTTCTATTTAATTTAGTTTTACATATTTGAACACCATTTCTAATAAAACACTCTACTAAAAAATTATCTTTTTTTCAAAGTAATATTAATATCTATAAGTAATATATAATATATGTCATAGGTCACAAAAGAATTGTGATATATATCAAGCCTTTACAAGATTAAATTTTATTAAATATCACTAAGTTATATATTATTTATATTTATATTTAATTTAAAACTTAAAATATCTTGACATTTTATTGAAATTTTAGTTGACTACACCACATTTTAAAACTTTATAATCTTCAATAAGAATTTATCTTAATGTTTCTTCACTTGTAATAGTTTTAAATTTTCTTTGAATTTTAATTTTTTTGAAAATTATAAATTCAATTTGTTTAAATTTAAAATACTATTAAAATAATAATTGACAAAATAAATTATTATACTTCTTCAAAATAATAAATTTACAATTCTATTTAAAAATAAATAAATAAAAATAGTCTCAAACTCTTAATGTTTTTGTAATTATCTTTTGTTCTAATAGTATTGTTTTGATTTATTTATAATTTTATTTAAAAATATATAATATTTGACTAAAAAATTTGCATTTTAATAAATTATATTTTACTAACAATTTTTTTGAAAATGTTTTGAAAACATTTTTATCTATCGTCAAAAAAGTTTTGTGGATATACAACATGCGCTAAATATAGGTGTTGGATAATTGTTTTTAAGATTGCTATTCTCACATGCTTGCCTGTGAACCAAATGGATGGCCCACATTAGTGGCACATAAACGCGGGAGGGATTTTTCACAGTGATGTTTTCTCATCCTATCACATACACAGTTAATATATCCGTTGCGCATAGTTTTTTCTATTTTTCACTCTTCAATAAATCAATTAATCTCAGGGAAATTATCTATAGACGAATAAAAAGGTGGCATTTATCATTTGAAAAAATGTTTTTTAAATCTAACCTTTTCTAATTCCAAATGTGACATATGATATCTTTAATCACACACATTATTTTTTTTTTAAATTAAAATATATACATAATTATGAATATTAAAATTTATTATAATATATACTTTTATATTATATAATATTTTAAGAAATATTATTATATTTTATTATTAGGAAATTTTTATTATTTTGATATTATTATTTTTTTATAACATATATGCAATACTATATACAATAGAAAATATATATCGATAAATATATTTACAAATAAAATTTAAATTTAAATTTAAATTAATTATATTTTTTAATTAACAATTGATAATTATTTACATAATTATAATAATTTTTTTTTTATTAATATATTTTAAAAATATATAACTATATAATACTTTTATTACTTTAAATATTTTATATAATATAATAAATTTATTAAATTAAAATAAAGTTTATATGGAAAATAATAAGCCAAAACAATTTTATAGCTATTTATGGCTCACTGTCTTAAAAATATGATAATAGAAAGCATAAAATCGCTCTTTTTATCCTTTCAATTTGCAAATTAGAAATGACTTTGGAAGAATAATTATTTGCATATTGTCATATATCTTAATAATCAATGTTTTAATCCTTCCAATTTGTAAACTGGAAATGGAAATGATTGGAGAAGGTAAAATTTGGATATTATTATGAAAGCCTTTAGTTTCAAATGATTTCTTATTAGTATAGCGCAAAATGTATTATTGATTGGATTATTATTTAAGCCTATTTGGTTCTTTAATTTTGTTACATCAAGTAATAATAAGCTAACACATATAGTTTTATAAATTAGTTTTATAAAAAGTTATGAAGTTAGCTGTCAATTTGGAGTTGATGTATTGTAACAAATTAAAGTATTATTACATGTATTGTACTTTTAATATTCTAATTTAAAAATTAATTTTATTTCACTCAATTAACAATATTATATATACATATACAATCTTTTAAGAAACACTATTATATATTATAATTATTATAAAAATGATATATAATATTTTTATTAATTTAAATATTAATAATTTATTTAAAAGAAAACTAAATTTTTACTAAAACTATGACAAATACTAAGCCATTATATGACACTTGTTAATATATATTTTTAATACTGAAATGATCATTGACAAACTGCTGTATCATCGCCTTCTCAATATTTTTAATACCCTGCCAAGGGTATAGCCTTGATGGTCATTGTGCGTGGATGGAGGACCATCCATGGAGAACAATCGCATATCCTATGCCCTCTGCGATCTCGCAATGTCATGGGGGCCAGTAATATTTGTTAGCCGCTGGTTCAAAGACTCAACTTTGACTACTTGCAATCCATCGTGTTGAGTGTACACGTTGTCAAGGGGAGTTCACACAACTTGAACCTGTTCATCATGGGAGTTTTCTTGCCGATTAACTATAGATTGTGTATGGAATGCACCATGCGGTCTGACTTCCATTGTTCCCTGCGGTTTAACTGCAATCTGCAGAATAACTTTTACAACCTGCGGATTGACTTCCCCGTGCCCGAAGCGTGTGTCGAATTTGGAAGAGTGTCTATTGCTAAAGCCATGGCCTATGCCATTGATATCCATACCCACTATCCCATATTGTGCAGAGTTATTCTGACCGTATGAAGCAGAGTGCGGGCCCTGGATATTGTCGCAGGGGAGATTGGAGAACCTGTACTCAGGAGAGAGAGTGCTCCATAACCTGCCAAATCTCGACCCATATTGCTGAGAATATTTGATTACCGTTCCTTCAACACTATGGTCTGTGCGATCGATAGGAGTATAAGTGCCCTGTGGTCCTTGAGTCCTTTCATCAAGAAAACTGTGATTTGCACATTCACCGTGGGAAAATAGATTATTTTCAGCCAAACAGCTGTTAGGATTTATGATAATCATATTACTGTTATTCATGGTGCCATCATTTTCTTGCGGATGCGTTGACTGGTTTGCTTCATTGTCACTGCCAGTGTTATCAGACTCAACAGATTGAGTCAGAGAAGGAATTGTAGCTGAAACAGAGACGGGACTGTATGAGATAGTGTTCGGAACTATTTCTGGATTTAATCCAACATTCCTTTGTGCAGAGATTGGCACAAATTCTTTTTCAAATATTTCCGGAGAATGCAGTGCTGGAAATGTTTTCTCATTGAAAACAATGTCTTTACTTCGAACAACTTTGTTCTCCACTAAATCCCAAATTCTAAATCTAAATTGATCTTCTCCAGAACCAATGAAGATGCCCTTTTGTGATTTAAAATCCAGCTTAGTCCTTTTTTCTTTGGGCATATGTACATAGGCTTCACGCCCAAGACCCGAAGATGAGAGCATGAAACTCGCCTTCCTTGCCATTCCTCTTTCAAAATTCTGAAGTTCAATCTTGAATAAGGACTCCAATTAATCAGATATATGGCTGTATTGCATGCTTTAGCCTAGAATTCTTTTCCCAAGCCTGCATTTGAAAGCATACACCAAGCTTTCTCCATTATAGTTCTGTCAAGTCTTTCCGCTGTCCCATTTTCTTGAGGGGTGTAGGGGACAATGTTCACCCTATAAATACCATAATCTGCACAATAATTGTCAAACTCCAGCAAAAGAAACTCCCCTCCATTAGCCATTTTCAAGCATTTAATCTTCTAACCTCTTTGGTTTTCAACAAAGGCTTTAAAAACTTTGAACTTAGAAAATACTTCAGATTTATTGGATATCATATATATCCATACTTTCCTAGTACAATCATCAAGGAAAGTAACAAAAAACTTTGCACCTCCTAAAGAACTTACCTCAATGGACCAAAGACATTCGAGCATACAAGTTCCAATGGTTTTTCCTTCAGATCATGTCCATCTTTCAAGAAGCTGACCCACCTTTGCTTTCCATAAAGGCAATGTTCACAAAACTCCAAGTTTTTTGACTAGAGACCCGGTAGTTGATCCCTTTTGAGCATTACCTCAAGGCCCTTTTTGCTCATGTGGTGTAATCATTGATGCCAAAGTATCACATCATTGCCCATGACTATCATAATAGACTCTACTTCAGTAGGCTTTTCAAGAAGGTAAAGATTACCAACTTTATTTCCCTTGGCAATGATCCTCGAACCCTTGGTGACTTTCCAAGTATCTGGATGTAAGGATGGATAATATCCTTGTCTAAAAAGATGACTAATAGAAATTAGATTTTGCCTTAATTTGGGAACATGGCGAACATCTTTTAACAACCATTGTCCTCCATCTTCTAGCTGTAAGAAAATGTCACCTTTGCCAACTATTTCACAAGACTTGTTGTCTCCAAGAAATACCTCTCCAAATTGTCCTTCATGGTAATTTTTGAAACAATCTGTACATGAAGTCACTTGTAGAAAGAATTAAAACGGTTTCATCTTTCTCATAGGTCGTATTTGCTTCAATGTTTCTTATTTTTTTCTTGTGCTTTCTTGTAAGCCAAACAATTTCTCTTTGTTTGGTCAGGCTTACCACAAAACCAACACTCTCTGTTTCTATCTCTTGACCTTGATCGATTGGGTGATCTAGATTTCCTTTGATTGAAATGGTTATTACTTCTATGATGGCTTCTTCCCCTTCACTTGGTGCTAACCATGGTGAGAGCATCATTGGATGAGGAGTCTTTGTTACTTCTTCTCATGTCTTCACTTAGTAAGGTAGAAACAACTTCGTTGTAGGCCATCTTTGTCTTTGTGGAGTTTGAAGTGCTTATAGCTATAACTACGGGATCCCAATTATCAGGTAAGGAACATAACAAGATGATGGCTTTGGCTTCGTCATCTTAAGTCATATCAACCAAGGTTGCTTGAGATAGTAGAGTGTTCAAATCATTTATATGATTTGACATTGTAGTCCATTCCTTCATTTTCAATTTGTAGAGCTTCTTCATAATGAAGATTTTCTTTGCAGTTGACACTGTTTGATACATATTTTTAAGTTTGTCCCAAACTTCTTTCGTTGTCTTTTTGTTTGAGACATTGAACAAGATGTTTTGTGATAGTGAGAGAAAAATTGATGTCATCGCTTTCTCATCAATCTTTTGCCAATCTTCATCTAAGTTCCAGATCAGTGAGACCCCGAAGGGGACCTTTTTGCCAGCGACACTCCTCTCGTGGCACTCAGCTTCATCATAGGGCTTCTGGTAGCCACACAGATCAGTCACTGTTGGACTTTTTCCCTGTGAAGACAGATACCTAATCTTTTCTGTGGTGTTTCTTGCTTTCTTCTTCTTTTGTTGTGCTTGTTCTTTTTTGGACACCATTTGGTGCTCCGTTTGTCTGCTTTTTCCTTGTTGTAAACTTCTAGTCCCATAGACCCACATTGTGGTCTTTTGTTGGACATTAATAAATTTATCTTATCTTATCTTATCTTACCTGACATTGTAGTTGGTTTCTTAGACTTTCCTTCAATTGTAACTAATACGTCTTGCTTAACCAACAAAGAGTGCATCTGCACTTTCCACAGGTTGTAGTTCTTGCCTGTGAATTTCTCTATTTTCGCATCCTCCATCTTTTCAGAAATTTAAAACTGATTTCCAATCTGCACTCCTTGTTCTCTGATACCAATTGAAAGGATTTGAAAAACGGAGAACTAAAAGCAAACACAATACAAAATACACAATACCAAATTTATCCTAGTTCACCACAATAGCGGCTAGTCTAGATTGCAAAGTATTAGATTAATGTATATGAAAAGCTAATTAAAAATGAACAAGAGTAGCATATAAATAGGCTCCAATAATAATACATATCAAAGGTCTCATGAAATCAAGAGACACACTTATTGAAGGGAAAGATAATATGACTGTTGGCCTTCACCATATCAACAATCATAACCTAATAACATTATTCTAAAAAACCCTAACATTTACTTATTATTCCTACAATATACAAGAATTATGTCTAAATAATTGAAACATTAAAAGACCCAAGGACTAAATGACCCTAATAGAACTAGATCATGACTTATCATTCGATGATTTTACCATTGACAAACCTGCCATAAGACATTGGTGTTAGAATGCATCATTTGTGATGTAGGTAACTATAAATGCATGGACAATGTCTCCCTATACCTAAATTCTCATTCTTATCCCTCTATTTAATATAATAATAATAACATTTCTATTTATAATTACACGGATTGGAACAAGGGACGCGAGGAATCAAATATTCGGGCGCCACATACCTAGCATTGACCATAATGATTATTTTGGAGGCAAAATAATTCCCTCTACATGTAAACCAGAATTGAAAATGCATATCGCCCTTCACTTCGTCAAAGTACACTCTCAAATTAAACTATTAGTTGTTTACCACCACATTGCCAGCCTAGAATTGTTCAATAGTCGCTTTCATAATATAAAACGTTTCTTTTCTATTCACAAAGTCTTCCTCATAAGAAATTCAAAAGCACATAAATACAAGCACAAAAAACAAATCTGAAGTTTATAAAATGGATGTCCGTGTGTAGATAATTAATCTACTACGTGCAGCTCATTTTATGTATTCCCAAAATTGTCTTATTGTATTTATCATTTCTGAAACGAAAACAACAGCTCTATCGAGCTTCAGTCCATAAATTGAAATTTTAAATTTAATAAATTATAGAAGAAAAAAAACATAACATGAGGTCTAGTAATAATGCAAATAATATAAGTAATATAATAAATCTGAAGTAGTATATTCATAGAAAAGATACATATTATTGTCAAATAGTCATATACACTAATATATCAATATATTTACAAATAATTAATCAAAAATACTAATTTAAAAAAAAACACTCTATCTATTTACTTATTTGTTAAGTATTTTTATTTTCGAAATAACAAAGTCCAAACAGGTGACATTAACATCAATTAATTATATTTATAATATCATTTATGCAAAAAATGAAAATAACACTTTTATATAATATAATTAAAATATAAATATAGAAATAGAATGATACACTTTAAAAAAATACTAATTATTAAATTTATTTTCATATTTTCATATTAGTTAGAAATAAAATAGAGAAAATTTCATAAATACCATTTACTTTCACAATAAAAATTATAAATTTATTTCAATTGATTTAAAAAATATATAATTGATATATAATTGAAAATAGTATTAGTTAAAATATTTAACGAGTTAGTGTTTACTCAAGCTATCAAGTAATACTATTAAGATATCCACTGTCAATATTGTATCTCGCTAAAATTTCTTGAAATACACTGTCCAAAACTTGGCCTAAGGGACCCCATACACGCATGTGGCAAAGTAAGATTGAATGCATAAAATATTTGTTCCTTCTAATTGTTTACTAATTTTTAATGGTAAATTGCTTGACTAATCCAAACATCAAGATGGCTAATTGAAGCGACTCAAAACTTTTGTAATTTCTCCTTCATTCTCGTAATAGCTTTAATGAATGCTACATAAAATCTAGACAACCACGTTGCATATAATTTCACAGTGTTCTATTAGTATATTACACCTGATCATAAGTGAGAAGGCCCTTCTTATCTTCAAATTTTCCTAACATCGTCTCAAAGCTTCTCAATCCCTCACACACTCTGATTTATGATCATTACTAAAAAAAAATATAGCATTTCTATTACACCACTATAGAAGCCCTCAATTAATTTCAATAGGATCAATTGGTAGCCATTAGGTAACATCTGAATCCAGCGGTCCATGTTTTCAATACCTAAATGAGTATACCAATGGGCTTATAGGAAAGCAAAAAGATTGTATCATTACATAAACCAAAAGGAAGAAAGAGAATTCGACATGCTAGCGAGAGGAGAAGAAGCTTGGAAACAACAAACTCCAGTAACCTGAAAAGCCAAGCAAAAGTTTGCCAAATCCAGCAGACAAGCAGACCGACCTCATTCAAATGACCTAAAGATGGGTGAAATCAAGAAAGAGTAACATACAAGAAGAAAAAAATCAAGAACGCAAAAGAAATGCAGAAAATTATAACAGCGTAAAGATCGATTGGAAGAGCCTGTAGAAATTTCGTTCATTAGATTATTGCAAATGATTGTACTCCATTACATTAGTAGAAAAGATTGTACAGTTATGTTAAAAGCAATTCAATTCTCACATCTCCATAGAATGATTGAAAAGTGGCTATACATGTTGCTGCAAAAAGAACATGGGATCCAAGAGATCCCTTGTACCTAGTGCTACTATAGTACAACAAAAATGTATACCGAATAAATCGTATATTGTAGTACTTAACCAATCATTCAAATGATCTCAAGATGGGGCAAGATTTGGAAAGAATGCTCTCTTTGGCTCTGATAAACAAGCTCTACAATCTTATCCTGCTCTGGAACCCTCATAGCCCATTTCCATGGGAACGACGGGGGCTTTTCCATGGGAATACCCAGGTTTCTAGATTTTAGGAGAAGCTTAAATCTGACACAATTAATGACCTTTCTGATAATGGTGGTTGTCATAATTAATACAAGTTTATATGTTTTCAACTTTTTAATATTTTTTTGGCAATTAACCATGAAAATTATCTTTGGGAAAAATCTTCTCGATGAATAGAAAATTAGAACTTAAATCACAATTTTTTTTATAAAAAAAAATCATATTTTAACTTTAGAACAAAGATACTTGTCCTAATTTGAACTAATTATGTGCCATGAGTGAAAACATTAGTTCCCTACTTCAAAAGAAGAACTATTGAAAAAATATCAAATGATTTGAATATGACTAAAATATAGAGACAAAATTGAGTGTGATTACATTAAAAAAATTTGGTTGATATTTTTTGTCCATTGTCTTTGAAAAAAATGTATAATTAAGTGAAATTTAGGAAAGATTTCATATTAAATTTAATATTTTAATTTATTTTTCTTTTTATGATGAATAGTTTGTTTCTATTAATATATAATATACTAAGATTATAATTCACAAAAAAAAGATTGGGGGATATAAGATCACCCCATGAGAGTTCGCACGGCCAAAGTCAAAATCAACAATTATTCATAAAAAAAGATATAAGAAGCAACCCTTAGGTAGCTTAAGAAGTGTGAGCTAGGGGGTGATTCATCCTGATCATGATATCCCCAGTCATCCTTGGGATTGGCAGGCAAGTTGGGAACAATCCAGCCATCAACAACATCATCAGGGGCCTGGTCAGCATTCTTTATATCAGGTCGCGAAGGTAAGATGGCCAAGTCTACGTAAAAGGACCACTTTCCAAAAGCCACATGCCGAGGACCAGCCTGTGCCACCATAGGGCAGGGAAACCGAGTGGCGCTACCAACCACCATCACCACTACTGGGAGAGCAATGATAGGAAGCCTGTGAATGTGACATGTGCGAGAAATAACTTGAAGAACTGCACCCTCGACAGTAGCCTGTAGGCGGCATGGTATCGACCAAGGCATCTGGAGGTACTCTGGCAATAGTATAAAGGGCATTGCCCCAGTGATTGAGAAGCCCTTGAAGATGTGCCACCTCCAAGGCCACCTTGTTTTCTTGCACTTGAATCTGCATCATTACATTATTACAAATTCATGCTTTAGTGTACATAGCAATATTTATATCAAGAAAACTATGAGTGAAAAGAACAGCATTTCTATATTTTCACAGAGTGAACAAAATCTCCATCTTGAAGGTATGCTAGATCTAGGTAAATTTTCTAAGGATCTTGGGGGAATCACCCTAAATAGCCATACATTAAGAAAATGAATCAAGCTGAAACAACGTAAAAAAAATCATGAATCCAGTGCCAAGAATTTTGAGGACATGTACAAAACTAGAAAATATGTAGGAAAGACTCTAGTTGGCCACAACATGGACACCTAGGATCTAGAACCCCAATATGCTTAAGTTGAGGCCTAAGGGGAAGACCTCAAAAAGCCAGGCACCAAGCAAAATGAGCAATCTTGGGTTCTGTAATGGCATTCCAAATAGTGTCAAAGCACTTTCTCCGTTAAGAAAGGAAAGATTGCAAATGCCATCTCTGATTGAGCATATCCACCATCGGTAGATGGGGAGAAATCCATCTATATCCCAAACTTGGCTTGTACCTAGTAAAAGAAGTAGTCGGATACCACTTCTAGTTAGTCCACCAAGGTCAAATAGATTGGATACCGACTTTATGTATTAAGTGGCCTGGAATTACAAAAAGAAACAAGTCAAAAGGTTGCCGATCTAAATGGGCAAGACGGTACTGGACTTGCATATCTTTGCAAGATCTAAGACTCACGGAGAGCCTAGGGAAAAGATCTTTAGGAGTTTTGATGCCTCATTTGAAAAAGTGTAGAGCACTAGCACCTTGAGTTTTTGCTAGGGGAATACCTTGGATGGAAAACATAAAAGACCACCAAATGTTCTACTAGTTCAAAGAGATCCCATCATAGAACTCATCACCAGACTAATGAAGCTAAGGCTTAATAGCTTCCCAAGCTTTCCATATGCTCTTGATAACAAAAGAGCAATGTATGTGCATGAGTTCTCGCATGATGAGAAGGGTTTGAAAGCCAATCCCCTTCCATGCACGTCTGTTAGCAAGAAACCTAGGGCAAATGCAATGCTGAATTAGAATCTTCCAAACTTCATCTCTAGAGATGCCATAAATAATCCATTTGGCACATAGACCAAGGACTTGCTTCTATGTGGAGAGGAGGCCAAGGCCCCTAGACTCTTTGGGGAGACACAAAAAATCCCAAGCAACTTTATGAAAGCCATGATGCTTGAAACTAGAAGCCGAAAGAAAATCATGGAGCAATTGCTCTAGTTTCTGATAGGATGCTTTTGAAGAAGCCCAATAAGAACAATAATAGACATGTTTAGCTGCAAGAAATTTAGATCAAATTTTAGATTTTCCCACAAGAGAGTGATTTTGTAAGCCAATAGTCTAGCTTCTTTATAATCTTGGCAAGCACAGTGTTCCATAGATCCACTAGCAATTCTTGAAAGGAAAAATGAATGCCTAAAAAGTGGAAAATCTCCTCATGTGTGATCCATTTCCATTCAAACTGGTTAAGTGAAGGTGGAGCTAACAAAAGAGACTGGAAATAATAGGGCATTTTATGCCATTGAATAGTAGAGCCCAAGGCTTGACAAAAGGTGTCAAAGCAATTCAAGTCATTATTGATGTTTTCTTCATCCTCCAAAAGAGTGAGAAAAGAATCATAAAAAAAATGACCATTGTCCATTTAGGAAGAGGATTCTAGTAAAGTAATGCCATGAACCAAACCTAAGGACATAGAGTGGGCTAGCAAGTAGCCAAACCCTTTAGGCAAAAGAACATATAACATCAGAGCTAGATGACAACCTTGCCTGATGGAATGAAAAAGCCCAAAGGTGTTAGATTGAGAGTTATTGATAGTAATGCAAGCATTAGCATCTCCAAAGAGCATCTCGATAGAATGCAAAAAAATGGGACCAAAACCAAGAGCCTAGAGCATAGCCAAAATGAAAGAACATTCAATTTGGTCAAAGGCTGTAGCAAAATCTACTTTCAAAAAAATAGATGTCTAATTGGACTTGTAAGCCCACTCCATACCTTTGTAGACAACAATGATATTGTGATATGAATATCAGGATTTAACTATGTGATTTTGAGTCAAACTCGATGACCCATGTTTCATGAGTAGTGATTCAACATGAATCCATCTCTCATGAGAATAAATAGAACACTTAGCACTCATTGGATCTAGGTGATGCTCACAGGGGTGAAGCACCGGGACTTCCCGGGAGGTCACCCATCCTAGTACTACTCCAGCCTGAGCGCGCTTAACTACAGAGTTTCCTCCATAGTTGAACCCAAAGCTTGCAACCCCATTTGCAAAACCTTCACCAAGTGTTGTGCCTTATGAACCATTCATTAGAAAGCCCCTTAAGCTCATCAAGCGCACTCAGGCTGGAGTAGTACTGAGATGGGTGACCTCCCGGGAAGTCCTGGTGCTTCACCCCTGTGAGCATCACCTAGATCCAATGAGTGCTAAGTGTTCTATTTATTCTCATGAGAGATGGATTCATGTTGAATCACTACTCATGAAACATGGGTCATCGAATTTGACTCAAAATCACACAGTTAAATCCTGATATTCATATCACAATTTGACTAGCTGTAGAAATTATCTCCTACTTATCAATTGATGAGCTTAAGGGGCTTTCTAATGAATGGTTGATAAGGCGCAACACTTGGTGAAGGTTTTGCAAATGGGGTTGCAAGCTTTGGGTTTAACTATGGAGGAAACTCTGTAGTTAAGCGCGCTCAGGCTGGAGTAGTACTGGGATGGGTGACCTCCCGGGAAGTCCCGGTGCTTCACCCCTGTGAGCATCACCTAGATCCAATGAGTGCTAAGTGTTCTATTTATTCTCATGAGAGATGGATTCATGTTGAATCACTACTCATGAAACATGGGTCATCGAGTTTGACTCAAAATCACACAGTTAAATCCTGATATTCATATCACAATTTGACTAGCTGCGGAAATTATCTCCTACTTATCAACAATGATATTGTCAAGAATATATCTAGATTTGATAAAGCTAGTTTTCTCAGGCTACACAATTAAAGGAAGGGGATGGCAAAGTTTAAGAAAAATTTCCTTAGCAATAATCTTATAGGACACATTAAGAAGGGTAATGGGCTGCCACTTACAAATATCCTTAGGATCTCTAGCTTTAGGTATGAATTTTATGTTTCCTTTCTTGATAATAGCTCCTAGTCTTTTAGAATGATAGGCTTCAAGATAAACTTTGTGTAGATTAGGACGAATATATTCCTAGAGGTGTTTGTAAGATTCACAAGGAAACCCATCACACCTAGGGGCCTTGTCATCAGCCATGGAGAAAATTTCCTCTTTAACATCTTAGAGGGTAAGAAGTTGCTCATAGTAAGCATGGTGCTGAATTGCTAGGTAGTTTGCAGTAACAAAAATACACTTTCTGAGGGCTTCATCCCAAGCAACCAAATTTCCTTGCAAAGAAAACATGTTTTTATAGTGATGAAAAAAAGCTTGTAGGATGTCAGGGAGATTGGAGAGAATACAAGTGCCTTGTTTGATTTTTTAATCCCAAAATTGGTATGAAGGGCTTGAAGAGCCCGAAAGAACTTCTTTGAAGCTTTATTGCCATCATCCAACCAATGGAGGCAAGCTTTTTTTTAGGCTACTCAAGCAACATAATTATCTACAACTTGTTTGTCATGGTGCAATTTGGCAAGTTGAATTTGCAAATCAACATCAAAAGGGTTAAGGGCAAGAGCCTCAGAAGCTTTCTTGAGAGTAGTGGTAGTGGATTCATAAGACCACCTTCAAAAAACTACCAACTGCCACCCATAGATGTGTAGAAAGTGAGTAGTTCTGGTAATGGCATCATTCCACCACTAAATCCACCTTGTCTAGGAATGCGAATGCAGCTACAAATTCCAGACACATAGGATATGAGCAATAGTGGAAGCATGCATCAACACTGACATGTTGAGGAGAAATTGAACCCTAAAAAATCGCTAGACAACTGTGTGTAATGAGATAGCAAAATAAATGGGATAGTGGTTTGATAATGTCACATCTAGAAAGGGAATTATATGTAAATCTTGATCCTTGAAAAAGGAGAAAAAGATTGTGCAGTAATCATGGCACGATTGAGATATTTTAAAATGCAGTCAAAGCTAGCTCCTAAGTTGGACCATGTGTTCCAAACTCCACTATATTGATGATTGTTAGTATTGGGATGAAAAGGGCCCAATTTATTACACATGTAGTACCAAGCTTCCCTTTCCCTAGCTATCTAGTTAAAAGGAAAAAATGTCATCTTTGTCAAAGTCCAACTCGACCATATTGAAGTCACTACACATAATCCATGTAGCTGGAGGCAAGTTGTCAGCTAGCCAGTCCCACAAATGAGATCTTTCCATAGCATCATTCAGAGCATAAAAATTAACAACTCCAAAAGAATGATTGTCAATAGAAAGAAAAAGCTCGATAATTTTTTGCATGGGGTCAGAATTGTATGAAATAATAGTAGAATAAAGACGAGGTGACAGAAGAGTAGCTACATCACCTTTTCCAAAATCGTGCTAAGAGAAAAACATAATTTCATCTAGCCAAATGACATGACATGTAGAGGAAAGCATGAAACAAGATATCCTAACTTCTTGCATACAGAGAAAATCTAAATTACCAAGTCTGTGATGGGTATCCCTCACACAATACTTTCTGGAGAGGTCTGTAAGACCTCACACATTCCATGATAAAAAATTCATGAAAATTCTTCCATATCTTCCTTGTCCTTGAGAGATGAGTAGCTATTCTGCAAGAAAGTTGAAACTGGGTTAAAGCTAGAAGGAAAATCCTCTAGACTGATGGCCTGATGTTTCTCCTTTGGTTTCTCATCTTTTTTGGGAGGACTACGAGAATGCCATACATTTTGAGTCATGATGGAAGAAGCAGCAAGAGGGGTGTGAATCACAATTGAGGTGTTAGCCTTGGTAGCTACCTTAATCCCCTATGAACCAGGGTTTAAAACTTGTGAAACACCAAGGTTTGGTTCAAAAAAAATTGCTTGCATCCCTACAATGGATGGGGTTTGCACTCCTATTGAGATAGGAGGAACTGAAATAATAGCTACATATGGCTATTTAGGAGCCAAGGGAGCCTTGCCCTTGTGCCCAAAAATAGTCCATTCTTCTTTTTGCTTCCATTCTGTTGGTTTTTCAGGAACCTCTCTAGGTAGGGGTTTAACCCTAGGTAAAGCGAAAGGGCAATCCCTAATCTTATGTTCCATTGACTAAAACCTATAATAGGTGTTGGCTAGGTTCAAATAAAGCACCATCTAAGAGAAAATTTGGGAACCCATCTGTATCTCCACAACATTCTTAAGATCCTTGGAGAGATCAACCTCAATGCAAACATGTTTCTAAGGACAAGCATTGAATTTTTTTCATATTCCTATTTAATAACTTTTCCAAGAGTATTGATAATGGATTCAATAAAAGGCCAACATGGCAAGGGTAAACTTGGGAACTCTACCCACATAGGAACCCTAATCTTTTTGTCATCAAAGACAATGAAATCTCTTGACTATCTTTGAAAAATGAGTAGGGAAGAAGGCACATACCAAGGACCATTGTTAAAAAACACACCTGCTTGTGATGTGTTGGAAAAGTGAAATAAAAAAACCTTTAGTAAGGTTTTGCATAAAATTAAGGTGGACTCCATGAGGTGTCTAAATCTTGTTAACCCATTCTTGGAGCATAGCTTCAGGAGGAGTCCTACCCACAAAATACCCTATTATGGTATGTCATTCTAAACAATCACAAGTAGCATTGAATTCTTGCAAAGGAAGGATAATATCAAGATTACCTCATGAAAATCCTTTAGGAAAATCTTGCAAGGATGTTTGTTCAATGGAGGCACCATGGCTTTCTAAACTAGCAATGTGAACACTAGTATCAATAATTGGGTCAGCACTAGCCAGGGCCATTATAAACTAGCCTAAAAACTCCCACAATAAATCTAGTTTAACAGGTGTAAAACATAGAAGGAAAGCTCAGATAGAGATTCATACGCAAGGAAACTCAAAGATCACATGAAACCCTAGCAGAGTGAAAAACTAAGAAAACACATTTCAATGTTACTCCAAGTTCTCTAGATTTTAAATTTGACTTCTTTAACAAATACTTTTATAATATGTTAATATAAAATCTATATAATTAATATATTATGAATTCAAGATAGATATAACATAAATGTTTTCATATGAAGAAAAATAAAATAAAATATTAAATGAGCATGTTAATATTTATGTTTGATGAATAGTCATATTCTATTAATTGAAATATACAAGTTACATATTCACAAAAAAGGGTTGGGGGAAACAAGACTTCGTTGCAAAAGACCACACATAATCAAGGTTAGACAACTTAAAAACTATTCATAAAAAATGTATAAATGACCTTAGGCAATTAGAGCAATTCCTATCAAGGGAGGAGGATCTTGGTGATCATCTCAAACACATACATTAAAGGGGTTAAGAGGTGGGTCAGGAAGAGACCACCCATAATGAATAACATCTTTCTCTTTTTCTTTTTTTCCCTTAGTCCTAGGAGGAAAAATTGTCAGTGCCAGGCAAGGAAAATGCCATTTAGAAGAAGCAGCCATAGGCCATGTAGAGCCACCAATAGGGGTGGATTAACTTGCAGGAACATTAGTAGGAGAAACAATAGGAGTAGAACCTTGGTTAAGAGGTCGAGCAATGATGCTAACCATCATTCCCAATTGCAAGAGAGCGAAAAGGTGCCTAAGACCAAGGAGTCTAGAGGGACAAGTGAAAGATCTACGACCCTAGTGGAAACCACATGATATATTGAGGTTAGTAGAACTTGAATCTACTAGTACTTAGGAAAATATAAAAGGGGAATTACCCTAGTGGCTCAATAGTTCTGCAAGTGAGCCACCTTGTTGGCCTATACTTGAATAAACACCATCGCATATTTGTTACATTTCCAAGATTTAATGTACAAAGAAACATATAAATCAAGAAATTTGTGAGTGAAATGAACAACATTTTTGTCTTTCCATAGGATGTAAATAATATCCATCCTGAAAGCATGCTAAATCTAGGTATATTTGAAGAAATTTTTGGATGAATCTCACAACAGAATTATATGGAAAGAAAGAGACTCTAGCCTAAAGGGTTTGGAAAAATCATGAGTCTAGAGCCAATACTGTTTAGCTTTACAACAAAACCAAAGAATATGATAAAAAGAGTCATGTTGAGAAAAATGGCATTGAAGGATAGGAATTCCCAAATTCTTGAGCCAAGGACCGAGGGACAACCCCTAGAGCGTAACACATGAAGTAAAGTGTGCAATCTTTAGCTTAATAATAGTGGTCCAGGTAGTCTTAAATTTGTATCTCCAATTCTATAGAGAAGACTAGAGGTATTACCATTGGCTGAGAGTATCAAACACATGAAAGTCTACCACCAACTAGAGGCATCTCACCTTAGGCTTATAATGAATAGAGGAGAACACAAATACCATTTATAATCATTCCAGCATGGCTAGATAGATTAAATACCAAGTTTGTGAAGCATGTGAAGACAAAAAGAAGAGACTAGTAGGTCATATAATAGATGATCTAGACAATTTAGATGAAGTTGGATATTGTTGTAATCCCAAGTTCTGAGGCTCATAATGGCTATGGATATAAAATCTTTAAGTGTCTTGATGTCACATTTGAAAAAATGCAGTCCACTAGCACCTTAGACTTTAGCAACTGGAATCCCTTGCATATGACAAATAGTAAACATGGGTGTCATCTAGAACTTTGGAAAAAATCTAGAGCTTACAAACCAAAGAAAGAGGCTTGTTAATCTAGTAGTAAATCTTCTTCACAATCTTGGAAATAAAAATATTCCAAAGCTCTACAAGTGAATCTTGGAAGGCAGATGGGATACCAGAAAGAGGAAGACCTCTCCATGTTGAATCCACTTTCATTCATATTGCAAGAGCCACAATAGGGCTTGAGGGAAAAACTATCTATTAAAAAAGGTTTTATGCCATTGAGTAGCTAAACTAGAGGCCAAGCAAAAAGTATCAAGGAATTGCAAAGCATTAGTAATATTTCCTCATCCTTAATGAGAGTGAAGAAGGATTCATCCTTGAAGTTCCCATTGACAAGATGGGTAGGTGACTAGGGAAATGAAATACCTATAATATGACTAAAAGAGTTTGCATTGTCAAGTGGATACCCAAAATAATTTGGCAACGAGAACATACAAAGCCAAAGATAAAGAATGCCCCTAGTAGATAGACCTAAAGAGGCCAAAGGCCTTAGATTTCCTGCCATTGATGGTGGTGCAAGTAAAAGCATCCTATAAGATCATTTGAATTGACTAGATAAAAATAAGACCAAACTTGGGAACATGACGCATGACAAAAATGAAAGGCCATTCAATGCAGTCATAAGCCTTGGCAAAGTCAATTTGAAGAAAAATAGCCCCCTACTTAGAATTTCCATCCCACTCCATGCCTTCTCATAGAATAATATTATCTAGAATATATTTGGATTTGCTAAAACTAGTCTACTTGGGGCACACAATCAAAGGAAAGAGACGACCAATCTTGAGAGCCAGAGCCTTGCCAATGATCTTATAGGACACATTCAACAAGGTGACATGCCTCTAGTTGTAGATATCCTCAAGTTTACTCACTTTTGGTATGAATTTAATGTTCCCTTGGTTGATAATGTTGCTAAGTGATTTAGTGTGAAAATATTCAAGGTAGACTTTATGCAGGCCATGACCAATGGAACCCCACATAGTTTTTTAGAATTCACATGACATATAATCACACCCATAAGATTTGTCATCCACCATGGAAAATATAGCATCTTTGAGGTCATTGATGGTGAGCATTCACTCTTCAAAATTATGCCACTCAACCACAAGTTAGTTTGAAGTAACAACAATGCATTTATTCAAAGCTTGGTCATCATCAATTGAATTTCCCTACATTGTGAACACCTTCTCATAGTGTTGGATAAAATCTTGAAAAATGTAAAGATTTTCAGAAAAAATCTGCTAACCTTTTTAAATTATTTTGGTCTTCATGGATGTATGATGAGCTCTAATAGATTGAAAAACTTCCTTGGAAGATTGGTCATCAAATTCAAGCCAAGGGAGATGAGCCTTGATGTGGCTTGCCTTAGTGGCATAATTGTTAGAAATTTGCATGGCATAATTGTTAGAAATTTGCATATGATGACATAGATTAAAAGATGAAGTTGTAGGTTTAAATAAAATGGATTCATGGCAAAGACCTTGGAATTCACACACAAATCTTAGATAGTTGTGTCACAGGAACACTGATAATACATAGAAAGTTGTCTACCATAAATATAGAGAAATATCTTTGTATGGGAGATGACATCATTCCACTACTACTAGATCTAACTAGATTGGTTGTGGGGCCATGACTCAAAATTCTAGATCAAAAGAATAGTGGGTTCATGACCACAAATTGATGTGTTGAGAAAGAATTGCATTCTGGAAGGATGTTGTTGAGTTATTTTCTAGAGAAAGTCAAATAAGATGGGATAGTATTCTGAGAATATCATAGCAGGAAAAGGTATGATAGGTAACTCTCTTTTCTCAAACAAAGTAAAATGGATTGACTAGTAATCATAACATAATCAAATTGCTTGAAGATCCTGCTAGATCTAGCTTTGAAACTAGACCAAGTATGTTAAACCCCAAAATGGCAATGATACTAAGTATTGGGATAAAAAGGCACAATTTATTGTACATGTAGTATTAGTCCTCTTGTTCCATAGTTTTCCATACAAATGAATAAATTTCATCTTTATTAGAGGCCAACTCAACCATATTGAAATCTGTCATGCCCCAATTTACAAGGCAAAACACAACCAACAATTATTTTTCCTTTATTTTTAAATTTTAAATTTTTTTTTTTTG
Source organism: Cupressus sempervirens (assembly GCA_028749045.1). Lineage (NCBI taxonomy): Eukaryota > Viridiplantae > Streptophyta > Pinopsida > Cupressales > Cupressaceae > Cupressus > Cupressus sempervirens. The sequence continues at coordinate 294,394,665 of CM053789.1, forward strand.
AAAGGTAAATTTAAGGATAACACATACATAGACCTATACTTTGTTATGAATATTCTATCAAACTATGAGGGTGTCTGGAATAAAACAATTCATGTTTCCTTGAGAGTATTAGAATGTTGCCTATTCAATCTTTTCGAATTCACATCCTATCCTTGGAATAAGACATTACGTATGTAAATGTGAAGTAGAAAATTTGCATCAATGTGGTTATAGTGATTCAATAGCTTGCAATTGTGAAGATATTTTATATTTTTGTAGTGCTTGCCCCTAGTTTACATTATGTTGTTAGTGCTAAACTCTTTTAGGCTAGTTTTATGCTTGATGATTAGTAGCATTATTTTGAGATTATCAGATATTATTTTAGATTCAGTTGATATACAATGAGATTATTTGGTACTCTATACTTCATGTGTGCATGACGATTATTAGACTATTTTGAGTTATTGATGATGATTTGTTAGATGGATTATCATATGTGTTTTCTTATGGATACTTACCCCATATTGCATATGTATAGTGTGCATGTATGTTTTCTTTATGTATGGCATTTCTGATGTGGTTAAGGTAGGGAGTCATAGTAACCTGCTAGTTGAGATCTACATGATGCACCACTTCCTACCATTTCTTGTTTAGCTTAGAATATTGTGTTTGTACATGCATGGATTTTATGCAGGTTATAGGTATTGGGTATTGACTTCCTTGAATTTCTAAGATGGGTGTACCCTATCACATTATCTCAATGGTAAGAGAGGGGAGATAAATTCTTAAGTCCAAATCCTAAACCTTTAAACCATTTGTACTAGAAATTAGGACAAGTATCCAAGTTGTGTACCCTCTGAATGTGTCAAATGATGTTAATTCATGATTATAACCCTTTAGTTTGATTTTGTATGTGTTTTTCTATGATGGGTTTTTGTATTTTACTTTGAGTCTTTGGTGAATTTTTTATTAATTAAGTCTAATTAAAATATTAATTTAATGGAAAATTATTATGATATTTTAATAATAAATTAATTTAGAAATTAAATAAGTAAAAAGAATTAAATCTGAAGATAAAAGTTATAAGAATAATTTAGAATGTGATAATATTAATTTAATTTAATAATAATATACTTAGAGTTCATTTTTAAATAAATGCTAAATAATATTATTATTTAAGTTAATGAATATTTTATCAATTAGGTTTCGAAAATAAGTTAAAAAGTGAAAAGAAAGTAATTTATTAAAAGTTTTAAGTTCACATGATGCATACATGAGATTAAAATATAAGAAATTAATTAAAAAGATAAAATAAGTGAATTTAATAAAGATATTTTAATTGCATAAAACATGCATGGGATTAAAATTTAATAACTCAATTAAAATAAAAGTCAAGTAAAAATTAAATAAATAAATTTAATAATTCATTTGACATGCATGGCGGAGATAAAGAAAATATTAGGAAAAGTTAATTTAGAGTTAAGGGTTGTGAGCAAGCAGTCCTCTTGGGCGATCGCACAATTAGTGCCCCGAATTGAGGAGAGAACTCCTTATCACCAACTGAGGGTTCATTTTTCAAGGGAAGAAAGTTTTGGGGAAGGAACCATTAATTTTGGAGGAGGAAGGAATTTTCAAAAAGGAGAAGGTTTTGTGAGGAAGGATTTCTCTTCAATCTTCTTGGGTGTAGCAATTAGCATCAGTGTCCAAGTAGATGCTTGTGATTATTCGCATAATTTAATTATGCAATTTCCTTTCCTGTCTTCTTTGTGTCTATAAAATTATGATTATTTGAATGATTATCTGTGTTGAATGTTTCAATATAGTGAATATCTATTATATATGTTAAATCTTCTAAATACATAGGGATTGAAACATCTTAGAATTCTTGTCTAATAAATTCACAAATTAGATTAAGTAATTAAATCAGGGTAAGGATTGAAAGAAAAGAAAATTCTAAAATGGGATATTCGAATGGTTGATAGTAATTCTTCTGTCAAATTATATTTGCAAATGATATAAAAAATATATATATTTAAAAAAGATATATACTATTTGAATTTTGTTTTGGTAAATTTTAATAAATTTAAATTAAAAAAATAAAATAATTTACCGGGGGAGGTAGGGCCACCACACCCCCACTTCCCTTTCCCCACCATAATGCTCGCTATCTTTATTAAGGCTACGACAATAGGCCTTACTGCCTGCCATGGTAACAATTAATGCTACTATCGGCAACAACAGTAAGACCTATCATCACAGGTTAGGCCGTGCGAGCCTTATAAAAACACATGTATTATTATTATTTTTTAAAATTTTAATTGTGTTATGATTAAATTGTAATTTAAATAAAATTTATTTATTAATAATTTTAAAAATAATTTCTTTATTATTAAATGTTATGATTTAATAAATATTTTATTATTATTAATAATTAATTAAAATATAAATCTATTTTTAATTAAAAATGGAAAAACTCGGCAATCGCATGAAATAAGCAGAGCAGAAATTTGGCAAACAAAATAGTAGAAGAAAACCTAATTTGTCGCATTATACTGTAAGTTGGAACATAGAATTAGGCATCTTCCAGTCTTCTATAGGCTTCAGAGGTTCCCCACACATAGAGTATGCGGTGACAACTACAAAAAAGTTTTCCATTTTGGAAAAATCAGAAGAAAACTGGCATCTCTGTAATCTGTAGCAAGTAGAATTTAATGGAAGGAGGGCCTTTTTAAAGACTTCTTAGGCCAAGTCCTTAATTGATTCTAGAGGTATCTTCCATCAACAACTAATTTTTACTATTGATAGTTTGGAAAACTAATTTAGGGTTTTCCATTTCACAACATATGCTCAACCCTACTGTAAGCAACTTCAACATACATTAGAATTTCATAGGTTGTCTGTAGCCCCATTTTGTTCCAATTGGTCCAATGTGAATGAGTCTCGTATCCTTTCTCTAACTGCTTATATTCCTTGTCATAAGTGATCTGTAGTAGAGGATCATGCGAATCCATCAAATCCTAAGGGAAATCTAGACTCTAAGGCATCTCTTGTATGCGAAGATAATTCCATCTTTATTCAAAATGAAGCATTTGAAAGCACTTGGTGTGAATTTCAAAAAGTGGGAATTTTTGTGGTATGGAATGACCCTAAGGAAGACTTGCTTCTTTTTCCAAATTGGTTAGAAGAAAATCGTTGTACCCAAGTAAGTATTTCCTTTTTTTGGGATAAATCCCTATATTTACATTGTAAAGACAAATTTATTTTTACTGTCTCTAAATGTTTCTTTAATGGTCATGTTGTCAAATTCATTGAATAGAGTCCAAATTTTAAGATGGGGGGGGGGGGGGGGGGGGGGGGGTGGTGGGGGTGGTGGGGTTAGATATTAGTTGCCCAATTTGGTTCAATATTCAAGCCTTACCACCTCAATTGAATCAAATTGGGATTCTGACATCGATAGGGTCTATGATAGGAGAGCTCATAGGGCTAGATGCTTCTTTTTAGTATTACAATAATGTGAAATTTCTTATTAGATCAAAATTGAATCATCCAATTTAGATGCATAAGAAAATACTGAGAAAAAAGACAACTTATGATCTTAATTTGCAATGATTCGAAGGGGAGATATCAAAAATTATTAAACTAAAGGGAAATAGGAAAATTGGATTTGAATCTTTACCTTTCACTTCAGATTTTTTAGATTATGTTTCCTAAGATTAGAAGTCAAGAGAAAATATTGAGAATTAGATCCTTGGATATGATCAAATCTTCACAATATGGGACCAAAAATGATTTGAAGATCATAGTGTTGATAAGGATGATGATGAAAAAAATAAGAACAACACTGAAGCAAAGGTAAGAATTAGATCTATTATAGTGGTTGACCACAAGAAGAATTTTGATTTGACACGGATTAAGGATGAAAGAACTAAACAAAAATCTAAAAGAAAGCAAAAAATCAAGAAGAGTAATTTAGGGCAGAATATGTTATTTGATGAAGGCAAAGACACAATATTCAGTGAGATAGAGACTAAAAGGATTTAAGAATAGTCAACCTCTAATGCTAGGGGATTAAATTCTTCAAGTCCGTTGGAAAATGAACAGTAGGAAAAAATCTACTCCTAATAGTGCTACAGATATTTAGTTAAGTCTAAACAGAATGGAAAACCTAAACAAAGAGGCATCGGCTTCAAATACAAACAAGGTATCACAAATTCCAAAGAAAGACAATATCAAGAAGTTGGAGAATGATTTTCTTTTCAAATTAAGTGTAGATAGAGATGGATCTATCAAATGCAAGAAGGAAGACATTCATATGGAACAAGATCAAATGTGGGATACAAATACAGAGACAACTCCTAGCAAAGAGGCATCTATCAAAAAATCTAAGTTTTGCAAACTCTGTCTGCTACTATAAGTTCTCCTTTCACTCCAGTAGGAAATCTAATAGATAAGAGTAGAAACAAATAGGGGATAGATAAAACCCTGTCAAAAGAGCTAGAATTTTTTTTAAAGAAGGATAACATTATGGATCCAATAATAGAGTCATTAAAATTAGAAGATGAGAACTTAGAACAACTAGCTGATGAGTTAGTCAAGGTATTCTGCTTTGAAAATATTGATAGTAGTATAGAGACTAAGAAATAAGAGTTAATCTAGAGAATCTTGAAATTAGGTGGTAATGACTATATAGGTGAAGACTTAAGAAGAGGTCTTCTTACTATAGAATTGGAGGATAATACCAAGGGTCAGTTACTAATAAGTGAAAAGATTACAGTGATAGAGCATATAGATAAAGGGATTGGAGAAGATAATAGTGGAGGTTTACATTTAGATGGTGGAGATTAGTTAAGAATAATCAATTAGATCATAAGAGAACTTGAATCTAAAGAATTGGAAGGATAGAATGATAATAAGACTCCTATTATCCAAAATGCAGAAAATGATTTAGAACGTTTAGGGATTCAGATGAATCAAGAAGGTTTGAAATCCCCTAAATGTGGCAGAGTAAAAGCTAAAAGAAGTAGGAAATTGTTGAAGGAACTCAAGGAAGTAGATGGACTTAGCAGAGAATAGAAAAAAATAGATCAGCTTCTGAATAATGGGAAGGGAAAGGACCTTCACAAAGAATCATGAAGATTACTACATGGAATGCTAGGGGCTTAAATTCTCATAGCAAAAAAAGGTTGCTGAAGAAAAATCTTAAAACCTTTGAATTAGAAATTATTTTAATTCAAGAAACAAAATTAAATAAGGTAGAAGGTCTAAAATTAAATAAGATGCTAGGTATTTTTAATTCCATGTTTCAAGAGTCTGTAGGTGCATCAAGAGGGCTAGGATTAATTTGGAACTCTAGGAAGGTAGGCATTAACTATTTAAATTGTAGCAACAATTGGATGAGTGTTAGTGTTCAAAGTCTTAAATAAAATTTGAACTTCATTCTTATTAATGTTTATGTTTTGACTAGTCAAATAGGGAGAGATGCTATCTGGGATGAGATTAGCTCTTTGATTTATAGTTTTCAAGATAAAACCTTATTAGTAGGAGGTGATTTTAACACTATTCTAAATCTAGAAGAGAAATTTGGTGGTATCCAACAACTTTCTCAATCATCATTGGATTTTAAAGTATGGTTTGACAAGCATAATATGATAGATACTCCAATCAATAATGATAATTTTACATGGAATAATAGAAGGAAAGATTTTGCATTCATTGCTAAAAAACTAGATAGGTTTTTTATTATAGGCGATATATGTAATTATAATATAAATTTTGGATTGTCCATTTTTCCAACTGTAGGGTCTGACCACTTCCTAGTCTAATTCAAATTCAGTAAGCCATCGAAACCATCTAGGAATCCATTTAAATGCAAAAAAATGTGGTTCTAATACCTTAATTTTATCAAGAATATTAAAGAATGGTGGGTGCAAGACAAGTTTGAAGGCTCCAAGATGTTTATTTTCATTTCTAAAATGAAAATGCTAAAAGAAAGGATCCTAAGATGGAATAATGATAACTTTAATAACATCTTTAAATAAAAAATAGAAATAGAAGACAAGTTAAGGAGTCTAAATCTAGAAATTATTAAGAAAGGTATGAACAATGAGAGTTTTCTATTAGAAAAAAGAACTTCTCGCTAGACAGGAGGACATTTTGTCCAAAAAAGAAATTTTCTAGAGACACAAATCACGCGAATAATGGTTAGATGAAGGGGATCAGAACACAATTTTTTTTCACAATTCCACCCTATACAATTTTTCTAAGAATAAAGTAACGAGTATCAAAAATGATTAAGGTACAAAAGCTGAGAAGCCTAGTGATATTCTGAATACTTTTGTAACATTTCCAAAAAGTTTTAAATAATTATGAAGGATCTAATAGAATGGATCAAGAAAAGATGCTTAGATTTATTCCAAAATTAATTTCTTCTGAAGATAATAGGGCTCTAAACAAACTTATTACTTTCGAAGAAGTGAGATCAGTTGTTTTTTAAATGAATCCAGTTAAATCTCCTGGTCTTGACAGTTTTTAGGCCTTCTTCTTTCAGAAGTGTTGGGATATTATTCAGGTAGATCTATGGAAAGCCGTTGAAGCATCAAGGAATGATGGAGCTTTTCTTTCAAAAATCAATTATTCTTTTCTCTCTTTGATTCCTAAAAAGAATGACCCCAAGACTCGTAGGGATTTTATGCCTATTGCTTTATGTAATGCAGTCTATTAGATATTATCCAAGATTCTAGCTAATAGGCTTAAGAGTTTCCTACCAAAGTTAATCTTAGAGGAACAAATTGGCTTTGTCTCAGGGCATTCCATTTTGGATGGTATTCTTAAAATTCAAGAAACCATTCATTCTGCTTCAAAAAATAAAGAGGCTTGTATGTTTATGAAACTGGATATACAAAAAACATATGACATAGTTGATTGGCGTTTCCTTTGTAAAGTTCTTGAAGCCTTTGGATTTTCTCATTAATGGATTAATCTCATATTTAAATTTATTTCCTCTCCCAAAATCTCCATTCTTATCAATGTGATGCCTGGAGGTTTTTTTGAAATTTCTAGGGGTATTAGGCAAGGTGACCCATTATCCCCTTCCATCTTTATCATAATGGCAGAAGCTTTTGGGAGAGCTATATCTGATGCTTATTATAATCAAAGAATCTCTGGTATTACTGTGTCTAGGAACATTTCTAATATCACACATCAAAAATATGCCAATGACACAATTTTACCTAGTATAAGTATAGTGGTGGAGGCTTTAGGATTTAAAGCTATCATTGAATCATACATGGATGCTTTAGGTCAAAAAGTGAATGAACACAAATTGGAGATCTATTTTTAAAACATGAATATAGTAATGGAAGATTAGATTTGTAAGATTATGGGCTACAAAAAAGGTCGGTTTCCTTGTAAATACCTGGGTATCGCTTTAGAAAAAGATTTGAAAACTAGTAAGGTCTGGCTCGACACACTTGACAAGTTGGAATGAAAAATGGCTCTCAAAGGTAGGAAAGGACACTAAAATTAGATCGGTTCTTTTTGCTATTCCTACCTTCACTTTGTCCTGCCTTCCTTTTTCCAAAAGTTCCCATTTAAAATTTGAATCCAAACTAAGAAATTTTCTTTGGAAAGATCATGAAGAAGATAAAAAATTTGCACTTATCAAATGGAAGAATATTTGTAGACTAAAGGATATGGGAGGATTAGGGATTACGAATCTTCAATGGAAAAATGAAGCCTTAGGTGTAGAATTGATTTGGCATTTTTATAAAGAAAGAGATCATAAGTGGGCTAAGATATTTTACAACAAATATATTAATCTAGATGATCCTCTATCTTTATTTAGAAAGAAAAATCTTCCTAGAGGGTTTGAAAGTTAGAATTTTATGTCTAAATGTTGTCATTTAATTTGCAAATTTCTCACTTGGGATCTGGGTCTAGGTGATAAGCATTAGTTTGGGAGGACTTTTGGGATGGACATCCTCTAATTACATTTAGTTCCTTTCCTGAGAATCTCAAAGATAAATTGGTCTCTCATTAGGGTGTTAAAGTCTATAATTATAAGACCAAAATCTCTAAGGAATATTCTAATAAATGGGTTTGGAAATCACTAGATGAGTTCAGGCTAAATCCTTTGACAATTAAGGCCTATGATAATTTATTGCTAGATAGGAAGGTTAATCAATTAGATAGGAAAGACAAACTTATTTGGTCTAGGTCAAATGATAGAAGGTACAGTGTGAAAAATGGTTACAAAGCTTAAATATAATCTCATAATTGGGATAGAATTGAAATACCTCTTAAACTTTGCTGGGATGCTGCATGTCTTCCCAAGGCAGGTTTCTTTGTGGCATGCAATTCAAAATAGGATCTTGACAGATGATAGATTATCCAAGTTTGGCATCCCTGGTCCATCTTGGTGTGTATTATGTAAGTAGAACAAAAAAGACATGGATCATCTTTTATATAGATATCCTTTCTTCCAGGCTTGTTGGGAATGGCTTAGCTCCTAGTTGGGGTGGTCAACACCCTTACCAATATATTTTCTAAACTTTCTTATGGTGTGGCCTACCAGCATGGTTAAGGGTGTCTATAATAAGTTGTGGAATATTTTTCCTTCTATCGTGTCATGAGAGATCTGGAAGGAAGGAAACAGACACATCTTTCGTAGATCTAAATTGAAATTAGAAGAGTTGTTACTAAAAATTGAGGCTAGTATCGTGGAAGTAAAAAACTCCCATCTTAGAAATTCCATGAAAGAGGAAGGAACCTTCACAATTTGGGATGGTCTCATGAAGAAGAATTGGACCAACCTGAATAATCTATCTCTGGTATATCTTAAGAAAAGCAAGGAGGTGAGGGATAGGTGCAAATGGGATCCTCCTCTAAAAGGATGGTTTGAACTCGACTTTGACAGTACAACTAGAGGTAATTTGGGTACAATGAGAATGGTTGTATCATTAATGATGATATTGGTAAGTGGTAGTGAAGAAAGCTATGTCTATTCTACCAACCTCTAATAATTGAGCCAAATTGGAAGCCTTGGACAAAGGTCTACAACTATGTCATGTGTTAGGGTTGACTAGGGTTATCATAGAAGATGACTCTTAGATCATCCTAAATGTGGTTAGGAAGCGAGTTACCCCTAATTGGGTCCTAAATTCTAAATTAGGAAAAGTGTTACTATGGCTAGATCAGTTAGTTGATATTCAAATTTGTCATATTTTTTGAGAAGGAAATCATATGATGGACTATTTAACTAATAAATGTGTTGAATGGGAAAATTCTCAGGTTTATAATGACATGTAATGTAGGTTACCATTGATTCACTCTATTTCTCTTGGTCCTTGTAATATATCTATTTTTTTTTCCATTTTTACCTATTTTCTTTTATTTGGTTTATTTTATGTTTTTTAATATTTATTCTTTATATCCTACCTTGATTGTGATTGGTCTTGGTTTGGGTGTCATTCTTGTCTATGTTTCTACATTCCTTCTTTCTTAGTGTTATATTATTGGAATTACTCATTTCTTTTATCATTAATTAATGTGGCTTTATTTTCATCTATCTATCTCCATGGCTCATTTTCTTGGTTAGAATGTTAATTAGGGAACTTAACTCATGATTTGGGATGCTTTGCCATCATTGATTTAGGTGATAATGGGCTAGACTTGTCGAGGGTTCATTTTCTTGTTCTTTTCATTTAACTCATTCTCTCCGCCCATAGTTTTGTTTGTGTCCTTTGAAAATGGAGTCATTTGTTTATGTCTTCCATACTTCTGAATCTCACACCATGTATTTTCATGGTAATGTCAAGCCTGAGTGTTAGAGTTAGATTCTAAAACCTATGGATGATATGCCACAGATTGCAGTTAGTAGAGCAATTGGGGAAGGTGTATTCAATTAAAAGTTTACCTAGAGAACTAAAAACGATATAATTAGATCATTTATTGATTGCATGGTGAGGGCAAGGGTGGATTTTGATGCTATCATCTGGCTCTGATGTAGTATCTTCAACCCTACATGGAGGAAAGGGCTTGAGCAAGTTGTTTGTAGCATTGATGGAAAGATGAGAATTCCACTTCTAAAGAAATACATGGAGCTCCCACTAGGGTTTCCAAAGTTAGAAGTGCCTTTCTATCGTCCATCCTTAGTCATTCGAGAAAATTTGGTATTCTACAAAGAATGACCTAAAATGGAGGCCATTATCCATTTCCTCCTTTGCTGGAGGGGCATTGTTGAAGAGGAAAATAGAGAATGACTTCTCAATTACTTGAATGCCTTCAATGCCTACATCTAGCTCAGGGTATATTTGAAGATTTGGATGCCCTGAAGTTCTACACTCCAAATGCAGAAAAGACAAGTAGGGCAAAATTTGACTTTGATTTTCCTCCTAATTTTCACATAGAGAACCCTAATGATATTATGATGTTATAATGGTCTACTAGAAATAGGGTCTTGTAGATTTAGTTGTTTATCCACATGCATTGGTTGTTTTTGGAGGCACATATGGTAGTACGGTGGAATTTTCACTAGTATTCGATAACTATATTTAGTTTTGTATTTGACTAAATAGTTCATTTGGATATTTGTAGTTAATTTTATATTAGGGAATTTGTTATTTTATAGTTTTCTTTTAGGGGAATCCTTTAAATTCCCAATTTTGCTATGGGTAATTGTGATAATATTAAGTATAGATAAATGGTTCATTGACAACTCTAACCTTATAATCTTTAGTCTTTAATCTCTAATTTCAATTTGGTTTATGCATAATCATTATGATTTTATATAAAGGGTGTTTTAGAAACCAAATTTGGATGAATGCTGGTTCTCAATTTGGTTAGTGATTCTTCTACCTCTCTGGTGTGTTCATTAGAGATTCAAATTGCATAGTTATAATATCATAATAATTATTTTTCAGTGGCTATGTTGCAATTTTTTCGTTAATTATGGTGACATTTGAAGTGGTTCGTGGTTAAATTTTTCATAAAATCTTAAGTCTGTTATTTCTAATTTATGGATATCTTTGATTAGCTATGTTTCATTTCAGCAATATGTAGATGGCTTTTGGTAATCCTTGTTCTATTAGCTAGTTTTAGCTTCATTTCGGTTTGGTAGTAAGTCTTCTTCTTTAGGCATTAAAGGTTTGGTCCTTTATTGGTTTTAGTTTGTTCCTAATCAACTTGGTTGGTGGCTCATCTCTTTAGCTATATTTCACTTCAATTCTCTTGATTTAAATTGTTTAGATTATAAGTTTTGGGTTTTGATATCCTCCAGTTCATTTTAGAGAATGTGGGTTAGTTTCTTTGTATGAATTTGGTTGTATGGCCTTTCTAAAGGTTTGTGTGTTAAGCTTCAACTAATCTTATTTGACATTTGGTGTGTAGGTTTAAGAACTAATATAGGAAATCATATTAGAGTATGTCTCTTTGTCTGCAAGTCTTTGTCAACTGATTGCTTGTTTGTTCTCCTTATCTCTAGTAGTATATTCGTTATGGTGAGACTACATTCAAGCTCCTTTCAAGTTGGTTCTGTCTTTAGATTTGTCAATCACATTTGGATTCTAATTAGTTAGCTATTGTATTTTGATGTTCATGATTGTTGTTGATCTAAAGAGTAGGGTATAGTGATTTCTTAAGGTAACCTTTATCTGTATCTATGTTTTATTTAGCTAACCATGTTTCTTATCAAGAAAAAAAGAGTGTGCTTGTTTTCATCAATTGGAGCATAGGTTCTTTGCAAGACTTTTCTTCTATTAATCAAGTATATTAGCTTTAGACAAGTACATGATTCAATTGTAATTAAAATTTGATGTAATTATACGGGGTATTCTCCTTATTTGGTGTAATTAAATATTATTAAGTATGATGGGATTTGACTGGGGTATGCCCCTTTTAAGCTATAATAATAAAGGACATTTGTCCTGGGCTAGACTGGATGTTTTCTTATCTGTTCTTTCCTACTAGTGGCCCTTTGAAAAGAGAAAGCTATTTTATTTAACTATTCTAATTAATAAAAGTATCAAGGCCTTGGCCATTTAGCAATAAAAATAAATAAAAAAATTAATTCAAATATAATTATTTATACATATTAATTATCAATTAATTTAACATAACATGATTTAATTAAATTAAATATAATTAATTAATTTAGTTAATAATGAAAGTTAATTGATAAGGCTATGGAGTTTTGACTTTAATAAAATTGTAAATTATTTTAGTTTAAATCAATGCAATTATTTTAATTATTTAACAAAAATATATTATTATTCACTAATTATTTTTATAAAATTGGTTTAAGATATGATGGGGGGGTAATTCAATAAATGAATAGGATAACTCATAGGGTAAACTAAGGATCTTATGTAATTGAAACATACATTAAACTAGAAACTTAAACCGTATTGTATAACTCAACAATGTGTTTTCTAATCAAACCAAACTATAGACCACTCCGCTTCTATGTGATTTGGGGTTTTCAGGGTTTGACCTAGCCTTGACTAGTCTTAGGATGTTATCAAAGGCTTGGGGGTTATGTGTTTGTGATGTCATGCTGATATTTTGATCTCGATCTGTTCTAACCCAACCATGGTAATGTGATGGTATGCTCTATGATATGTTTGTATTTACTGTTCATTATTGATTTCCAGTGATATTGTCTAACACTAAGGTGAATGTATAACTTACTTGACATGTTGGACTTAACCATTATGAGTCTTCGATCAGTATTATTTTTGGGATACTTTGTAGTCACTCGTAGATAATTGATGTGATTATTATAATTATCTTTTGATGCTTTCCAGTCACTTGTATAGGATTGGGGTTATTTTTATATGATTATTGATATCTACTTTTATGAGCCTAGGGTAGGTTATCTACTTGTGGTGTCTGGAAGTGGCTTGCAATGGGGGTCAGGGCCCTAAGTGGTTCCTAGGGTAACCCATTGTAAGTTGTTTAATAAGTGAAAACATTATGCTAACTAGAAATAAAATGAACCTAATAAGAGTCTCCTATGTTCTTGCCCATGTCTCAAGTGATAGTATCAACGAGGATGGGAGTAGAGAGAATGCTTGGTTGCAACCTTACATCAGTAGTATGCCTTGTTAGTACGAAAGGATACTAGTGGCCGCATAGGGATCACTAGAGGGGTGACATCCTGAGAGACTGAACTATAGCATGATTCATGCGATGACACTTGCCCACTTACATAGTAGGTTTCCTATGTATCTTGTGTGCCTCTGGGTATAGATGTCAACCTATCTTAGAACCTTTGAGTTAGATTTCTTTTAGGATTTCCTAGACTTAGAGAGTAATTTTTTTATGTGATTTGATATCCTATTTGGGACTTGAGACTATCTTGTCAACATGGTGGGAGTTGGCCATTTAGGTTTCACACGGTTAGGTGGTAGTGCTTTTTACTCTTACCATTGAGATTTGTCTGTAGTCATCGTGGTTGGAGCATTTTTTGTCTGCTTTTCCTTTCATTCTTTCTATGTATCATTATGATGGATGTTATATCTTTTATGATGGATGGATGTATCATGTATGGTGGATGGTTTCATTTATTTTTATTGTACTTGTATCATGGATCCCAAGAGGATGATGTATTTCTATTTCTACATATTTATATTCTTTTAAGCCTTTCATACCCTGTGACATGTAGACTGGATGATTGAGCATTCTAAATTTCATTTGCCAAGAGGAATTAGGAAGAAATGTATATTATTTAAAGGACATTGGAATTTATAATTATTCTTCCATATGGATGTGGTATTTGATGGACTTAGTATTAATTAAATTTCAATGTGATTCAATGTCATGGGATCCTTAAGGAATGTAACCTGTTATGTATGGTTTTAGTTGATTGTATGTTATTGCTTCCACTACTATGTGTTTGATGTGTATTTTATTCTTCTTGTTAAAAAAAAAAATGTTGGAAAACTTAGTAAAAATTTAGGTTATTTCTTTCGGATCCCTTGGCAGGGCATTACATTTGGTATTAGAGCTTGAGTTTCTACATTGGGAGCTCTGGGTATATTGGAATGTCACTAGTGTTAACTAGTTGAAAAAAAATGAAAAATTTAAACTATTATGTGTATCTCTTTCAAACTAAAACTTGAAACTAGTTGAAATAAAATGAAACTTAAACTTTTATTTGTATATTTTTCATACTTCAACACTTAGACTTCGAAACTGAAAATTTCAGTTAAACCTAAATTTAGGCAAACTCAAAATTGAAACTTATTCTATTTTCAAAACCATGTGCCTTTTATTTATATGCTTATAGTAGTATAATTTATGATTTTTTTGTTATCTTGCATCTTGGATATTATTGTAGGATGGTATCTAGGATGAGATCTTCTATTATAGGTTGTAGCCTTGGCCATGGTAGAGGCCATGGATGAGGCAGAGCTATCAGTGTACATGGGTCTATCCACAAAGGCCTTAATCAAGAAGATGGTAGGGAAGAGCATGTTAGTGAGCATTAAAAAGAGAAGCATAGAGATTAGGAGGCTGACTTAGAGGAATTTTACTTGAGGCAAATCATGAATGCCATCATTGATAGCCTACCTCCTCTTTGAGGTGTTGTTAAGGATGGGGCTCATCAGGAAGGGCACAAGCATAGACTTAGGTCTAGGAGCCCTTGGAGGGATCGATAGAGATCAATTGTATCTACTCAGATGAAGGACCTTTAGAGGTCCAGGGTCAAGCCCTTTAATGGGTTGGGTTTAGGTTATGTAGCTGAGTAGTGGCTTATTGCTCTTGATAGGGTTTTCACTATGTAGGACTTTGACAGTAATGTCAAATGAAGGTTTTCTATTACCAACCTAGAAAAATATGGAGCCATTTGGTGGACTATTGAAGAAAAGAGGATGGGCATAGACATGAACAATGTAACATGGGAGTTATTCCTCAAAAAATTCCATGAGAGATTCCTACCAAAGGAATGGAACTAGCATAGGGTAGATGAGTTCCACAACCTAAGACAGTTCACTATGACTATAGTAGAGTATGAGTGCAAGTTCTATGAGCTCATGCCCTTTTTAGTAATTAGTGACAACCCAACATAGTTGGCACAACATTTCACTCAAGGCTTGAATAATTTTCTAGTTGGGGGTGTTAAGGTGTTTGAACCTAAAACCCTCAAGGATTCTATACATCGAGTCATTCTTGTAGAGCAAAGTGTTAACCTAGGACATGGGGGTTTTGTAGGAGCACCTTCAACATCAGGATCAAAAGGTACATAGGGAATAGGTGGTACTAGGAAACCTCCTTCTGGGGGTAACTAGTAGTAGGGAGGAACTTATCCTCTAGCATAGAGTGGTGGCAGTGGTTCCAATGCTAGGGACTATCACAATGCTCAGTGCAATAAGCACAACTAGTATGATCGATTGTCTCAAAGTGTTTAGTCTTATCCTAGTAGGGGTAGCATTTAGCAGTCTAGTGCACCTAGAGTTTAGAGGAGCTTCAATGGAGAGTGTTTCTCATGTAGACAACATGAACACAAGTCATCTCATTGCCCTCAAGGGAAATCATACTTCTCAGGCCAGAGACTCGTAGCTTCAGAACCTACAGTTGGTGACATGGGTAGAGCCTAGAGAGTGTACTTAGTAGAGTCAGATCCTCCTATAGGGGGAAAGGGTCTAGTGGGATCCACACAGTGAGTTCCTTAGTTTTACTTTTTTATAAGAAGGGTGGATGTAATGCCTACCCATAGTTTACATTATGTTGCCATTACCAAAATATTTTAGGATAGTTTTATGCTTGATGATTAGTAGCATTTTTTTGAGATTATTAGATATTCTTTAAGATTCAGTTGATATATGATGAGATTACTTTGTACTCTATACTTCATGTGTGCATGATGATTATTATAGTGTTTTTAGTTATTGATGATGATTAGTTAGATGGATTATAATATGTGTTCTCTTATGGATACTTACCCCATACTGCATGTTTATGGTGTGCATGTATGTTTTCTTTATGTATGACATTTTTGCTGTGGTTAAGGAAGAGAGTCATAGTCACCTACTAGTCGGGATCTACATGATGCACCACTTCCTGCCATTACCTATTTAGCTTAAAATATTGTGTTTGTACATGCATGGATTTTATGCAGGTTGCAGGTACCTGGTATTAACTTCCCTGAATTCCCAGGATGAGTGTACTCTATCACATTATCTCAATGGTAAGAGATGTGTGATACATTCTTAAGTCCAAATCCTAAACCTTTAAGCCATTTTTCTTGGAAATTAGGACAAGTATCTAAGTTGTGTACCCTTTGAATGTGTCAGTTGATGTTCATTTGTGATTATAACCCTTTAGTTTGATTTTGTATGTGTTTTTCTATGATGGGTTTTCATATTTTACTTTATGAGTCTTTGGTGAATTTTCTATTAATTAAGTCTAATTAAAAGATTAAATTAATGATTTAATTTAATTGAAAATTATTATGATATTTTAATATTTAATTATGTTTAATTAATTCAGAAATTAAATAAATAAAAAGAATTAAATATGAAGATAAAAGTTATAAGATTAATTTAGAATGTGACAATATTTATTTAATTTAATAATAATATATTTAGAGTTCATTTTTAAATAAATGTCAAATAATATTATTATTTAAGTTAATAAATATTTCAGAAATTAAGCTTTGAAAATAAATTAAAAAGTGAAAAGAAAGTAATTTATTAAAAGTTTTAAGTTTGCATGATGAATGCATGAGGTTAAGATATAAGAAATTAATTAAAAAGATAAATCAATTGAATTTAATAAAGATATTTTAATTGCATAAAGTGCGCATGGGATTAAAATTTAATAAATCAATGAAAATAGAAGTAAAAGTTAAATAAAGTAATTTAATAATTCATCTGACGTGCGTGGAGGAGATAGATGAAAGATTAAAAAAGGTTAATTTAGAGTAAAGGGTTGTGAGCAAGGAGTCCTCTCAGGTGATCACACAATTAGTGCCCTGAATTGAGGAGAGAACTCCTTATCACCAATTGAGGATTTATTTTTCAAGGGAGAGAAGTTTTGGGGAAGGAACCACAAATTTTGGAGGAGGAAGGAATTTTTGGAAAGGAGAAGGTTCTGTGAGGAGGGATTTCTCTTCAATCTTCTTGGGCGTAGCAATTAGCATCAGTGTCTAGGTAGACGCTTGTGATTATTTGCACAATTTAATTATGCAATTTCCTTTCCTGTCCTCTTCGTGTCTGTGAAATGATTATTTGAATGGTTATCTATGTCAAATGTTTCAATATAGTGAATTTCTATTATGCATGTTAAATCTTCTAAATACATAGGGATTGAAACATCTTAGAATTCTTGTCTAATGAATTCACAAATTAGATTGAGTAATTAAATCTAGGTAGGGTTTGAAAGAAAAGAAAATTCTAAATTGGGAAATTTGAATGGTTGATAGTAATTCTTCTATCAGATTATATCTGCAAATGATATAATATATATATATTTAAAACAAAAATATACTGTTTGAATTTTTTTGGTAAATTTAATAAATTTAAATTAAAAATAATAATTTATGGGGGGAGGCAAGGCCACCACACCCCCACATTCCTTTCCCAACCATATTGCTCACAATCTTTATTAAGTCTGCAGCAGTAGGCCTTACTGCTTGCCATGGTAGTAGTTAATACTGCTACTGGCAGTGGTAGTAAGACCTGCCATCATAGGCAAGGCCGTGTGGGCCTTATAAAATGCATGTATTATTTTTCTTTTAAAAATTTATTTTCAAATTTTTAATTGTGTTATGATTAAATTGTAATTTAAATAAAATTTATATATTAATAATTTTAAAAATAGTTTCTTTATTATTAAATGTTATAAATTAATAAGTATTTTTAATAATAATAATAATTAATTAAAATATAGTTATTTATATATATTAATTATTAATTAATTTAACATAATATTATTTAATTTAATTAAATATAATTTAATTAATTTAGTTAATAATAAAAGTTAATTGATAAGATTATGGAATTTGGCTTTGATAAAATTATAAATTATTTTAGTTTAAATCAATGCAATTATTTTAATAATTAAAAAAATATATAAAAAATATTCCCTAATTATTTTTATAAAATTGATTTAAGATATAATGGGGGGTTAATTCAATAAACGAATAGGATAACTCATAGGGTAAACTGACGATCTTATGTAATTGAAACGTTCATTAAACGGGTAAGTTAAACTGTATTTAATAACTCAACAATGTGTTTTCTAATCAAACCAAACTATAGACCACTCTATTTCTATGTGTTTTGGGGTTTTCGAGGTTTAACCTAGCCTTGACCAGTCTTAGGATGTTACCAAAGGCTCGAGGGTAATGTGCTTATGATGTCATGCTTATGTTTTTATCTCGATCTTTTTTAACCCAACCATGATAATGTGATGGTATGCTCTATGATATGTTTGTATTTACTATTTGTTATTGTTTCTAGTGATCTTGTGTGACACTAAGGTGAATGTATAACTTACTTGACTTAACCATTTATGAGTCCTCGATTAGTTATATTTGAATTGCTATCTAATCACTTTGATAGCACTGAGGTGTTTTTTCCTTGTTCTTTGTGACATCATGTTGTGACATGTTGGAATTAACCATTATGAGTCTTTAATCAGTATTATTTTTGGGATGCTTTCCAGTTGCTCATAGAGAACTCATGTGATTATTATGATTATCTTTTGGTGCTTTCTAGTCACTTGTACAAGATTGTGGTAATTTTTATATGATTATTGATTTATACTTTTATGAGCCTAGGGTCGGTTATCTACTTGTAGTCTTGGGAAGTGGCTTGCAATGGGGGCCAGGTCCCTAAGTGGTTCCCAGGGTAACCCATTGTAAGTTGTTTAGTAAGTGAAAACATTACACTAAATGGGAATAAAATGAACCTAATAAGAGTCTTTTACGTTCTCACCCATGCCCCGAGTGCTAGTATAGACTAGGATGGGAGTAGAGAGAATGCTTGGTTGTGACCTTCCATCCATAGTATGCCTTGTCAATAAGAGAGGATACTAGTGGCAACATAAGGGTCACTACGGGGCTGGGGTCCTAAGAGACTGCTAGGGTAACTCTAGCATAATTCGTCTGATGAAACTTGCCCGCTTACATAGTAGGTTTTCTACATGTCTTGTGTGCCTTTGGGTATAGATGTCAACCTATCTTAGAACCTTTGAGTTAGATTTCTTTTAGGATTTCCTAGACTTAGATAGTACTTATGTTATGTGATTTGATATCATGTTTAGGACTTGAGACTATCTGCTTAGTGCGATAGGTGTGGGCCATTTAGGTTCCACAAGGTCAGGTGGTAGTGCTTTTTACTCTTACCATTGAGATCTATCCATAGTCACTATGGCTAGAGCATTCTTTATCTGCTTTTCCTTTCATTCTTTCTATGCATCATTATGATGAATGGTTATATTTTGTGATGGATGTTATATCTTTTACGATGGATGGATGTATCATGAATGCTGGATGGTTTCATTTATTTTTAATGTACTTGTATCATGGATCCGATGAGGATAATGAATTTCTATTTCTATATATGTATATTCTTTTAAGCCTTTCATACCCTATGACATGTACAATGGATGATTGAACATTCTGAATTTCATTTTCCAAGAGGCATTTAAAACAAATGTATATTATTTAAAAGACATTGGACTTTATAATTATTCTTTCATATGGATGTGGTATTTGATTGACTTACTATTAATTAAATATAAATGTGATTCAATTTCATGGGATCCTTAAGGAATGTAACCTGTTATGTATGTTTTTAGTTGATTGTATGTTATTGCTTTTGCTACTGTGTGTTTAATGTGTATGTTATTCTTCTTGTTCAAAAAAAAATGCTGGCCAACTTAGTAAACCTTTAGGTTCTTTCTCTTGGATCCCTTGGTGGGGCATTACAATTTTTCCTAGGTATATAACCTTGACTCATTACATTCTATGTCCAATACTATCCTAGTCTATTTTTATATAGGTAATGAACTTCTTATGTTTTTTCCTTGATTACTTCAACTATCTTGATGTCTTATGAACTAGGTACTACTAGCCAGATTTTTAAATCATTTTTCAATTATTTAATCTCCAAATTGTGATAATGTGTTACTTTTTATTAACTCTTTATCAATAATTACTACTTTATCTCTAATAATCCTAACACCAAAACTAATTAGGCGTACATGCGTCAAAATTCTTTACTTACTAACATGAAGTCTCTACTAGCTCTTTTTAAATTTTATTACTCAACTTATAAATCTTGATTTTAATCAACTTCTTTCTATGTCTCTGACTAATTGGAGGTTACCTAAATTTGTTTAGAGGAGTCATAATTATGTGTTCTAAATATATGTATATGTATATTTCACATTACAATGATATACGTACTAACTGATATTTTTACACGTCCTAAATAACATATTATTGCTCAATGTCATACTTTACCTTCATGTATAAATCATGTTACACATTACTTACTATAGCTATGTTGCTACATTCTTTGGTCATAGTTTGTTTGGTTATATATATATATATATTGTGTGTGTGTGTGTGTGTGAGAGAGAGAGAGAGAGAGAGAGTGTGTGTGTTTATAATAATACATAATGCCTCTTAAAGTTAAGTATTCTATTAAAGAAGAAACATAATATAAAGGTGATGGGTAGCACATACCCTAACTAGAAGTTATTCATATCACTACTAGCTATTAATTACATGGCCCCAATAATAACTCATTGTTATGTGATTTCTAATTGCATCTATCCATTGCAACATAACTAATTACATCTCACATTTTAATCCTAACTTTATTAAACAAACTTCCACTTTACAATACATCCTTAACTACAACCCACCATCCCTATGTGCTAACATTCAAAAGTTAATCCTGCTCCCTACAACACCTACAACACATGACTCTATAAATAATGCAACCCCAACCATTACTAATTATCCCCTGACTACTCACTAACCACACCTTCCAACATACTTTTTAACCTACTCTCCCTAGCACATCTTTCTAGCTTCTTTCCATTATTCATGTGGGTCATGAGGAGGCACCTTCCCCCATGTGGCCTACTCTAGGCACCAAGACCCATGTACAAAAGTTGGTCTTATCATTGAATTGGTCTTGGGATTACTTTTTCTCTTCCCTGCCCCGCCCCCTTCCTAAAAGAAAAAAAAACATGTTAATGTACCTATCTGATTTCTAAGTCATGCATTTGGAAGAGGTGGTTGAATTCCAAGGGCCAAAATTCCTTCCCACATGTGGGAAAGAGGATGGTAGGTGAAGTGTTCAGGGTGGTCAACTTAGGTCCAAGTGTTGGTGTTAAGATATATATATATATATATATATATATATATATACATGCTCCTAGGTTAATGCTATTTATAACACAGTTTATCATTATATTATGGTATTAATTTATTATATATATATATATATATATATTTGTTGAATTTTTTATGTGACTTACTTGCCCAGCCCGCATCATAAGTTCCTTAATAGCTTCTCCTAGGGCTTATAGTTTGTTTATTATATTTTTTTCTTCCAACTTTTCTAATCACAAAACTAGGTAATATTCTCTTGTATATTTTAATGATCTATAATAGAAGGTGGGGATTATTTTCTACTCTCCATATAAATTCTAGAGAGCAAAAGTGCATCTACATCACACTCTCTACTATGGATTTTTAAACTATCATATAAGGAGTTATTTTCCTCCACTTCAACTATGAAGATAAGAGTTTTTGTTGGTGATAAAATTGACGTTATCATTTGATCTATATAATCTAGAGATTTAATAATACAAGACAACTCAAAGTTTAACACTTCGATGTATAAGTTCCATTTTTAATATTTCTCAAGGATGCTTATTATATCATATGAAAAATAACCACTCATAGAACAATGAATCCAAGGATGATTTGTGTGAAGTATGAAAATAATTTCTCTTAGAAATAATGAATCTCTTTCCATGCATACTTATGTTCAAATACAATATTGGAACTTTTATTCATATTTTACCAATCACAAGACAAGAAGCTTTGCAATAATCTCACTCATCCTAACTTGGAAATAAAATATTAACACTAACTTTCTCACATGAAATTTCCACAAGTTTTAGCTATGGATTGATTACTTAAATTGACATGTGTACAATAAATCAATCTCCTAACTGCAACATGAATTCTAAATTGATGAATATTTCACCACTTGATAATTTCCAAACAAAAGATGTTCTGTTCTTTTTACATGACATAATCTTGTTTCCTTCCTACACAACTATGATAATGACACGAACTCTCTTTTGCAAGGACAACTATATACAAGGTCTCAACTTTCACTTGAACACTTACAACAAGTTAGAATAGGAGATGAATCCTTTAACAAGGAAAAACCAAATGGAAGTTGATCTCACAACATCAGTTTCTTCAAAAATGCCAAGAGTGAAACCCTAATCTCCTAAGGAATCCATTCTCACAAAACTTGCAAAACAACACCAAAAAAGAAAAAGAAAAACTAGGAATGATGGAGGCTCACCTCCCATTCTAGGCTTCTATGAGGCCACCCACAAAGTAGAGGAAACAAAGTGTAAATGGGATACACACACACCATTTACTAATGCATGAAATCATATAGCACAACACATACAATCCATTCCATGGCTTGCACATTGATTCACCATTAGAATCATGATTTAACTGGGTGAAGGTGGGCTCTTCAAAGAGGAGAATACCATATCCATAATACAAAGAACAAATTTTAGTTGCATTTGTGCCTCTTAAGGCTATCATAAAATCTCATCATTCTTAAACATACACTTATACCTCCAAAACAAGAAAAGGCATATGACTTCAATGGAGCCCATACTCCATGAAAAAAAGAACAACTCCTCACCATGAGGTAGATTTTCTCAACTACAATGTTGAGCCCAACTAACCCCTTTACCCAAGGCTTCTCTTCCCTCCTAGGGGTGAGTAAAGGCTTCCCACACATGAATAGTTTCAACATTCAAACAAAACAAGGAAATAAAGGAACAAAATTAAGAAAATGCATGAACCACAATGCACAATCACAACACAACACAAGGATTACAATAACAATACATAATGAAGATACGCTCTGATAGCACTTGATGAAGGTAGACTCTAATACCACTGACAAAGTACTACTCTAATACCATTGATGAAGGGCCACACCACCCTTACCAACTCACAACCAAGAATGCAACAATATGAAGACAATTTTATTATACTTGAAAATCCAATAGTAATTACAATAACATTTTTTTGCAAGATCTCCCAAGATCTAATCCAAACCCAAGCTAGACCAGATCCACACTCTAGTAGAAACCTTCAAGATCTCAACTTGTGCTCACAAGCCACCAAGCAACCTCCCTGTTTCTAAAACGCAGTCACTAGATCTTCTCCAATCTTATCCAAGATCCAAGCATAAACTGCCTCACATTTGACACTCTGTCTACACACTCACAAGTCCATCACAATCCTGTTGTAAACTACCTCACATTCAGTGCTTTGTTCACAGACTCAGGAAAACTCACTCTTCACTTCCTCCTTCTCTTTCACACCTTGAAGCCTTCCAAGCTTTCCAAGCTTCACCTTCCACAACTTTCACCTTTCCAAGCTTTCCTTCCAAAGCTTCTACTTCTTGAGCTTCTCCTTCTCAAGCTTCCACTTCTCAAGCTTCTACTTCTCAAGCTTCTCCTCCTCAAGCTTGATTAGAAATGCTCATATGCCTTGCTTAAATAGGCACTTACCACCCCATGCATGACTTATCCACAACCTTCTAGAATTCCTCCACAACCTTCTACAACTTCCATAACCTTCTACAATATTCATAACTTTCTAGAATTCTACCCACACCTCGATAAATGAAATGACAACCATTTATTTTTTTATTTTTTTCTATTATACCACCTAGGCACCTCAAAAATAGAAATTTCTCCTTTTCTCCTTTCTTATCTCCTTTTTTTGCTTTTTTTATTTTTTTATTATTTCTCCTCTAATTTTCGTCACTTTCTCTCTCCTTCAGTTTTCTTTTTTTTTCCAATTTCTTTTATCAATTTAAAAATAAATAAATAAAAAAAAAAAATTTCCCATGCAAGATGCTCCTGCATCAGACTCTCTTGGTAGATAGAAAAGTGTGTCCCACACTTTGACGCCAAAAGAAAGGTCTTCAACCATCTTCAAATTCACCAAAGGTTTCCACCTCAATAGGGACAACAAAACCACCATGCAAATCTTCCACATCAGCATTACTCTATCAGACACCTGAATCTCAACTATCCAATCAGCATGCTCACTCTCAGAAACAAACTGAACATAATGCTGCATTAGCAAACTCCCATTCACATCAACAACTAGTGCATCCATACAAGCAATAAAAAACTCCACATTAGCAGCCACATGTAGATCTCCATCAACACATGCCAAACTCTCAACACCAACAACCTCATTACTCACAACAAGATGCTTTGGAATACATAACTCACCTCCAACAACAATTGGATCATCCACGACCAAGTGCTCTGCAACATACAAGTCACCACCAACATCAACTAGATCATCCATGACCAAATGCTCTGCAGTCTCCATGTCAGACTCAACCAACTGATCATGAAAACCAACCTCTGTCCCAACATTACCAATGTTAGGAATATCTTCAGCAACAACCTCTAGTTTATCTGCAGGTTCTGCATTAGACTCCACAAACTGATCAGCAAAACCATCCTCTTCCACCTTGACCTTCTTAGCTTGATCAACCAATCTAGCATCCAACCAAGAAATAGTCTTAGAAAAATTCCTCTCCACTATATCATGGATTTTTGCAATCATCTTAGGGTCCAATCCTCTTGGAGCCATCTTTCGAGATCTTCGTAAACCCTATGCAACAAATCCTTCCCATGCTCCTTGTGACAACCAAATTTTTTGCAAGTCAGATCGCAACCTGCCACCTTGCATGAACAATCAGGAACCACATCACAAGTTTAGGACAATGGATCTGCAATCCACAAGCTCTCTACGATCATGCCTCAACAAGTCCAGTCTTCCATCTCCGCATCAATCGATCAATCTGCATGTCCTCCTAAGGTCCTAGTGCAAACTGCCTCAGCTTCAATGATTTGTTTACATGCTCAGGAACTCCCACTCTAATAAACTTCACCCAACCAAGGTCCTGGTACAAACTGCCTCACACTTCAGCGATTTTCTTGTACACTCAGGAACTCCTACTCTGATAAACTTCACCCAACCAAGGTCTTGGTACAAACTGCCTCATACTTCGACGATCTGCTTGTACACTCAAGAACTCCTACTCTAATAAACTTCACCCAACCAAGGTCCTGGTACAAATTTCCTCACTCTTCGACGATCTTCTTGTACACTCAAGAACTCCTACTTTGATACCACTAATGAAGATACGCTCTGATACCACTTGATGAAGGTACGCTCTGATACCACTAACAAAGTACTACTCTAATACCATCGACAAAGGGCCACACCACCCTTACCAACTCACAACCAAGAATGCAACAATATGAAGACAATTTTATTATACTTGAAAATCCAATAGTAATTACAATAACATTTTTTTGCAAAATCTCTGAAGATCTAATCCAAACCCAAGCTAGTCCAGATCCACACTCTGGTAGAAACCTCTGAGATCTCAACTTGTGCTCGCAAGCCACCAAGCAACCTCCTTGTTTCTAAACCGCAGTCACTAGCTCTTCTCCAATCTTATCCAAGATCCAAGCGTAAACTGCCTCACATTCGATGCTTTGTCTACACACGCACAAGTCCATCACAATCCTACTGTAAACTGCCTCACATTCGGCACTCTGTTCACAAACTCCAGAAAACTCACTCTTCACTTCCTTCTTCTCTTTCACACCTTGAAGCCTTCCAAGCTTTCCAAGCTTCACCTTCCACAACTTTCATCTTTCCAAGCTTTCCTTCCAAAGCTTCTACTTCTCAAGCTTCTCCTTCTCAAGCTTCCACTTCTCAAGCTTCTACTTCTCAAGCTTCTCCTCCTCAAGCTTGATTAGAAATGCTCATATGCATTGCTTAAATAGGCACTTACCACCCCATGCATGACTTATCCACAACCTTCTAGAATTCCTCCACAACCTTGCACAACTTCCATAACCTTCTACAATATTCATAACATTCTAGAATTCTACCCACATCTCGATAAATGAAATGACAACCATTAATTTTTATTTTTTTTTCTATTATACCACCTATGCACCTCAAAAATAGAAATTTCTCCTTTTCTCCTTTCTTTTCTCCTTTTTTTCCTTTTTTTATTTTTTTATTATTTCTCCTCTAATTTTTGTCACTTTCTCTCTCCTTTAGATTTTTTTTTTGTAAAAAAAAAATAATTTTCCCATGCAAGATGCTCCTGCATCAATACATGATCCCATAACAACATTCCATACTTACAGATTATTATGCAATGCCAAAACCAAATGGTCATGGTATGAGAACTTACCTTGGTCCAAGCTAATGACAATGATAGTTTATGAAGAGCTCTCTTAACCTCCCTCCAAAACCCTAACTGTCTCCAAACTTAGAAAGTGGGTGAACACCCCACTAGTTTGTCCAAGACTCTCTAAAAAGGCTTTCCCACTAACTATTTTGGAAAAAAACACCAAGCCACTTCCTCTTACAAACTTGTCTCCCCTATGTTGCTATATTTGACTTAGTGGAAACATGGGGAAGAACTCATATGACAACTCCATTTTCGAATTGGTGAAAGAACGCATGGGTAAAGGGCCCCCCTAGGCTACCTAGGCATCAACATGGTCAAAATTAGGTCCCTAACATGTTGTACTATCATATGGGTAGCTTATTTTCACACAAAAGGCACTTTGGGACCACCCATTGGCCCTTTAGAACCCTAGTCAAGTCTAATTTTGAATTTTCTTTGATTGTGACCCATCTTATCCCTTGTGAAGTGGGTTTACTTAGTCATTAACAAGATAATTAGTTTTAGGGTAAAATGTTACCATGACTAAAAGCCTAGGTGACATTTCATTAACACACAAAAAGCTACAAGTGTCATGTGACACATAAAAGAACATTCCACATCATCATGACATGTCCCTAATGCATCATTGAGATTATCAATTTCATGCACAAGAAAGCCCACATTTATGAAATAAAATACATCACAATGATATTTTTGAATCTTCCCAAGATTTAACTTGGCTAAACTATGTTCACATAGGTTTTGAACTTGTTTCCCCCAAAAATTTCCATGGTTTCACTTTATGCACACTAAATTAAAGCATTAGGGAGGTAACGTTGGACTATGTTGACACTAAGGAACAAATTACAAATATTTTCACAAAACCTTTACCTAAGCGTATTTTTGAGTATCTTTGACAAAAGTAGGGAATGCTTTCTCCCTCCTCTTGAATCAAGAGAAAGTATAGGTTTGAAGGAGAGCACAAACCCCTTGCTACTCCAAGGAGGTCATATAAAATACATATCATAAATGCACAATCATTTAAATGTTACATAATCCATATTAACATAATTCAATGGAATTCCTTTACTTAATCATTTCAAATATAAATATTCAAAATGTTAAATTATCAAAATATGCATATCAACATTAATATCTAATCAAAATTTATTTCCTATCATAATGTGGAAGGTTAAATTTATACTGTTAAATTAGTCAACATGGAAATTAGTTCCAAATATATGTTTTAGGTCAAATCATCAAAATGAAAACATCTCAACTAATATCACTTGATTTAGTTAAATATCATTTGGTTGCTATCAATCTTCCATTATCATTATGAGATAATTATAAAGTATTTCAATAACGTCAGGTAGACAAGATATTTGCATTGTCATGTCACATAGTTTTAGGATCCAATCATAGCATAAATCAATTATATTTTATTGGTTTATAAGATCTTTCCTTATTAATACCAAGATATCCACCTAAAT
This sequence comes from Cupressus sempervirens, assembly GCA_028749045.1. Classification (NCBI taxonomy): domain Eukaryota; kingdom Viridiplantae; phylum Streptophyta; class Pinopsida; order Cupressales; family Cupressaceae; genus Cupressus; species Cupressus sempervirens. Next base: position 294,422,650 of record CM053789.1, read on the forward strand.
GACTCATCACATTACATCATATCAAGTTCCTCTTTGTAGACCTTCATCCAAATTTGATAAAAAATTTCATCTTATGACTATTAATATTATTCACAAGAGTGCGTGTTAATTCATCTTTCCATACTAGCCATCTAATTTAATTATCCTAATAGGCCATCAAATATCAAGAACCCATCGACATAGTTTTCTAAGTTATGGAAACTCAAGTCTTTATTCCATAGGGTCTTAGCTTATCAACCTAATATAATTCAAACATGATACTTAGCACAATAATGACTACAGTAGACATCAATCTCAATAAGATTTCAGGTTCATTATAAATCAAGGCATACTTAGATTCCAAGACATTCTTACCATCATTCTATCATAAGGTGTATGGTAATATAATCTATAATTTAGAAGAGGCAGAATGTAACATCGTATCTCCTTTATTCTTCCTAGATCTAACCATATTCATGTTATTAAGATTTAAAATAAGGTACTAGGGAAGGGTGCTTACAAAATCCTTACACAAGACCAAAGTGGCTTGTGGTATATGATCTTCCATCCAATGCCACATATGTGATCTTTCAACAACATCATTGAGAGCATACAAATTATCTATACTAAATTAATGAAAGACAATAAAATCCATACAATTTAGGAAATAAAATAAGGGGAAAGAAGAGTAACAATAACACATCAACCAACTTCATGTTGTAAAGGAAAAATAGCATTTTCTAGCCAAATAAGATGACAATTTTTTTTGAGAAAATATCCAACAATTTTAACCTTCGAGAAATAACTATATAGGGGAGAAAGCCTATGTCTACTATCAAAAACATAATGCTTAAAATAGAGGTCTGTAAGGCCTTGCACATTGTATGAGAGAAAATTTATGATAGAAACTCTTGCATGTCATTGTTGTTCCTAGGAGAGGATAAATTATTGTGCAAGACAATGGAAGTGGTTTTGAGCCTAGAAGAATAATCTCCACTAGAGATGACTCTTTTCTTCTCAAAGCTACCATATGTGTCTTCTCAATCACCATCTAGGCTAGGAGACTTTCAAAAACATTTACAAAAAAACATGGAAACTACTTGAGGAGTGTAGACTTAACCAGGATAAGATGCACTCACAAATATCATCATTTCCTATAGAACAAGGTTTAAAATCAGTGGTAATGGGAGATATACTATCAATGTAACTAGTCATATGCTCGGAGATACCAAAATGAGCTCCATTGAGAGCATGGATACAGTAAAAGTTTCATGCTTAGGTGTTGAGGAGGTTTTACCCATGCACACCACAATTTTTGGTTCATCAATTTTTATAGGTTCAACGGGCTTATCTAATTACTCCTTAGGAGGATCCTTATTATGAGGCATGACTAGTAGAAATCCTTGATTTAGGCTCAATAAATTAATACAAATAAAAGGAATTTGAAAGGCTCATATAAAACACCTTCTGAGTTAAGGTTTTAGCCCCAACCTTGATATCTACAATTTATTTAAGGTCAGAAGAAAGATTGACATCAACATACACCCTCCTTTGAGAATGAACATTAGAGAAGTTTTCAGGATCCATGCACACCAAATTACTAAGGGTTTGTGTAATGACTTGAACAAAAGACCACCAAGGCAAAGGATCCATGCACACCAAATTACTAAGGGTTTGTGTAATATCTCTTCACTTGAGATATTAAAGTCTCGAGATCATTGCTAGAAAATAAGAAATAAAGACCTAAATCCAGGGCTTGTAGTTAAAAATTGCATCAACCTAGGTGGAATTTGCAAAGAAAATTATAAGAAAGCCCTTTCCATGTCTTTGAAAACCTCTGAGCTAAATCCTATGAGGGGTCTAGACATTGGAAACTCATTCTTTGAGCATTCTTTTAGGGGATTTATACCCAAAAAACTTCCTATGAATGTATGGTTCTCTACCCATTCACAAGAATCATCAAAATCCTAAAGATGGAGAACAATATTAGCAGCACCTTACCCTATGAAACACTTTTAAGACAAAATTTTGTGCACATTTGTTTAGAGGAGGCACCACGAGAATCTGTCAGAGAAACTCCATCACCAAGATCAACTACTTGGCTAAAGTTGGCTACAACCAAAATAAAACTTCTTAAGCTCCTACAATAAATATGGAATGACAACTCCAAAAAATAAATATGGTTTTAGAAGGAGAGTTGTACCACATGCAAAACCCTAGTAGAGCAATTTTGCATTCTCTACACCGAAAAAGTCAAACTTTTATTTAACCTTTAGTATCAATATTTTAAAAAATTAGAAGAAAATATTATTGTTTTTCATTAGTAAAAGGCCGCAGCCCCATACATTATATTGATAAATAAATATTACAAATTATCCATTCAAAAGAGCACTGGTAAGAAATAATGCACAAGAAAAGCATTAGTCTTTCCTAGGACAAGTGTGTTGAAAATTTTGATAATTAGGAAACATTTGAATAATGTTAGAATTTTCATTTATGGCAACATATACTTTTTGTAAAAGAAGACATTATATACATATGAAGATTTCACAGTTATACATGGAAAATTGTCTAAGTGCAAGTTAGTTATCCGAGAGAAGTGAGATAGTTTTGATGTGTATGGTTGAATGAGGCATTATTGACATGTAAAAAGTTTTCTAGCATGTACTGTTAGGAAGAATTATTTCAAAGTAGTTGGTAGTATAAACAATACAGAAGTAGTCATCACAATTTTAATAGTTACAATAGTGAATAGGAAGAACAAAGTACAATCTATTGTAGAGAAGTGTGAATTATGGGTTAAGCTTATTTCTATTTTTATGGGACAACATCCTATATGGAAACCCTAAGAGGAAAAGAATTAATTTTGTATTTTTCCAATTGTGTGAAATATTGAAGGCTGACTAGATAGTTTTTGTAAAATATAAAGTTATCAAGGTAAGAATGCAATATGTGAAGCTATGAAAAAGTTGCAAGTGACATGTGAACATATATGGAAGATATATATATGGTATGTGAAATATTTGTGATGGATATTCTTATGTGTGATTAGAGATATGGAAAGAGCCACAAAGGAAAGATCAGATGTTGAAGATATCAACATTTTAAAAGAGGTTTTTGTATCTATCTCTTTTGTATCAAAGAATTGTATTGTATATTGTCTTTTTGAGAAGTGGGTTCATCTTGCATACATTTTGTAACTGTACATACCAACTCATAATATATTTGAGGCTTTTAGTACGGCCTAGTCCTCTACCAAGGATTGTGACACTATATGTATGTAATAGATTCCTAATAGGGTCAATATCCTTTAGTAGATACTTTTTCTTAGTTGATTATTTTGTGGGTACCATCTCCACTAGGGTTTTATCTTGGCTAGTTTTTCCTTAGTTAAGAAAATACAGTGCTATGAGTTCCCTTTGTGTATGGTTATGTTTACTATTCAACATCATTAGTTTACTTTCATATGCATGTTACGAAGCAATTAATAATATGCAGTTTTGGGCTAAAGTTTGTTGAATATTAGTTCAAAACCCTCTAAATATTCCCTATTTCTAGAAATTGGTATCAAATCTTAGTTAGTAAAAAGAGGCTTAATATCTTTCCAAGAGTAAGATCCCTATGGATATGGAACAGTTGGAAAAGAATCTTGAAGAAGAGGAGATTGATCTTCTTATCAAAGAAAGAGATATCCATAAAGAAAGGCATGAAGAAGAAAAAGACTACATTGTGAAATTGAAAGATAAGATCGATCGTCTGAAATGTATAAAACAACTTAAACTTTAGATAAAAGATAATGATGAGGTATCAAAACTAAAGAAATAAATTTTGAATTTTTTTTTAAAAAGATGACAACAAAGTTGAATCATATCTAAAATTTGAAACTATAGATCTGATATCACATCTTACAACAATGACATTTGAACTTGAATCCATCAAGTTAGTGCATGGAAAACTTGAGAAGTACAACACTATTGTGAAAGGAGAGTTAACCTAGACAAAGAAACAATTAGAAAAGCCATATTCTAGTAATGAGAAAATTAATGAGCAATTATAGTTTTAGAGATCTTCCTATAATAATACTAGTCTTGGATATTTTATTGGAGAAAAGTCAATAAGGAAATCTAAAGCAACAAAGGAACAAGATCCAGTTGTTGAAATCTTGAACATAAGAAGGATGACCAAGATAAAATTGAATTAAGTCAAACTCAAGATGCACCAAAAGAAGTTTAGAAAGCCAGTAAACTTGAGAAAAGTGATGAACTTAAAAAGACAAAGAAAGTTGAACCACCGAGAGAGGTAAGGTATGAATTGAAAGGTAGATTCCTCATGTTGGAAATATTCAGGACATGATAGGTTACTAAGAGGGGAGGGGTGAATCAGTAACCTTAAAACTTTTTATTAATTCACGATACATCCATCTATACTATTGTATGCATAAGATTTGAAAAATAAAACAATCATTACACAAGAGAACACAATATTTTGGTGATCCAGAAACCTTCCAAATAGAAAGTAAAACTAGGGTGGGGATGATACCTAGAAAACTTCAATACTATAGTATAAATTTGGCCAGTTAAGGCTTACATTGACCACTTCTGGTGATCTACCTTGTTAGAAGCACAAAGGAATGCTAGGTCCACCTTATGAGAGGATTTGCAAACATATAATGAAGTATGCACTCTGTTAGGAGATTTGTAAAAAGACTATTAATTCTACCTTGTTAGAGGATTTGAAAAACTAATTCACCTGTTATGATGAAGTAGTGGATCTGCTTACAAACTAATTGTTGATAAGATCTCTTATGCACTAATCACCTCATGTGATGGATATAACTTTTCAGTCTCTGAATTGACCCTGCTTAGTTCCTTGAATTGATACTGATAATCTTTCGCGTATACTTCACATTGCTTCACAATTCCTTCTCATCATCATGCATCATACATACATACATGTTTGATATCTTACAATACATCCTACATATATACCTTTCAAACTTAAAAAATTACAAGAGCAAAAAAAATACAAGTAAACAAATACATTACAGAGTCGTCCCAATAGTAAATAACTCGGGTTTACTAAACTGACTTGGTGATCTTTTGATACTTGGTCTCCACTACTTTACTTGGCATCATCATGCACTTGACAGAAGTGAAGGCTTGGTCCATACTAATCACTCAATGTAGTTTTGAACTCGATAACCACTGGTGACTCAATAGATGTAGTGTCACTCGGTAGATACTGTACACTAAGTTTACCTTACTTTACTCAGCAAACATTGAATCTTCATCGCTCAGTTTGCATTGAATCTTCATGACAAAAACTATCTACTCGGTAGACACTGTGAAGAATGGTAAATACTAAGAAGCTTAGTAGACACTATTGGACTTCACATTGTCTGTATTTGCTTGGTAGCCACTGTCTACTCAGTGTAAACTACTAATTTGCTAAGTTTACAAGGTAACCACTAGATGCTTGATAAGCATTTAGAATTGAGTAAGTGTTGTCACTAATGAAAAAAATAATCATAATGCCAACAATATCCCCCTTTGGCATTAGTGACAAAAAACACTTATGAATCAAAACTTATGTTAATTGACATTCTAATTTACTCTGCTATTTACATATCTTACATATCTCACATATCTCCCCTATACATATGGCATGCATAGCTTTTATCTATACAATGTCTCTCGTATTCCTTTTGCTTCCTTTTCCTATAGAACTCATACTTCCATTACCAACAATCTTATCTCCCCCTGCTAATAATCTCATCTCCCCCTTTTTGACAATAATGCCAAAGAATGTATATACAATAAATTTAAATTGAGACACCAAAATATGAAAGAAAATAGGAGTGTACCTTGAGAATAAGAAACAATGTCTTATCCCAATTATCTTGCAAAATTTTGCAGGTGGAGAGAGCCACTTGAACTTCTGTAGAAAGTTTGATCATATTATCTACTATTGAAAAATTGCTATCATGAATCAATGTTTTTGAATAAGCAATATGTTTCTACATTTGATCCATGGCTAGAAGAATTATATTTTGAATGTCAATTAGTGTAGACCGGATTCTTGCTTCTTCTCTGAGTAACTTTGCCTACATTTCAAAAAAATTGTTTACCTTCATGTGGTGTGATGAGCTTGAACTATGGTCAAGCTACAACTTTTGAGCGTTATCCTTCATTTCCACATCTAATTTATTCAAATTTTCCTTGACTTCCTTAGTGAACTCGGTAACATCACAGAGCTTGCCAAAAAGTGATGTTACATTTGTGAGAGCTTGCTCAAGATTTCTCAAAATTGAAGATAGTTCAACTTGTTTCATTGCAATGTGCTGAGCAATGTGCTCAAACACCTTATTATCAAATTTCTTCTTTGCCTTTTCAATGAGTTTCTCTTGCCTAGAGGTGTCCTCATTGAAATTATTTATAGCCTCTTCTAATTGCAACAAAATGTGTTGAGATGAATCAACATCAACACCAATGGATTCAATAATTATATTTTTAGCATTTTCTATAATAGTATATTCTCTATCTCTTTCTTCTTTGATTTGCTTCTGCCTTGCCTTCTGCTCTAGAAGTTGACTAACCATTCTCATCTCACTAGCTGAGGCATTCTCCAAGTCTATCTTGGGAATAACAATTTCTGTATCCAAATCTATATCTTTATTAATTTGCTTTCTAGTAAGCAGAAGTTTCATAGGAGTCTTTGGTTTTACTTCTATGCTTACTTCCTTGGATTTAGAAATAGAAATAATAGTTGACATAGATGGATTGACAAAAAATACTTGAATTGGTGCAATTGGAGGGAAGCTAAGAGAAGTACTGGCTAAATCCAAAATTGGTGTGCTTCCCAAAAATGATGTACAAACTGGAATATTCACAATTGGAGTTGTAGAAAAAATTGTAGAAAGAACTATAGAACTTACTATACATTGATCAGAGAAGGTTGATATAGCTGATGTTGCAGTGACTGATTGCTCAAGTGTTGATGGAGAAGGCTCTAGCTCAGTAGATGAAGTAATTGTTACTTCCATAGAGGATGCTCAGAGCTATGGGGAAGTAGGAGTAGATGATGTTTTTGATGTGGTCAATCCTACTAAAGCTTTGTCTATCCTTGATGATGTTGTAGTCTTAGGTGGAGAGTGAGGAAGGGAAGCAATGACTTGTGCTGCAATCTTCATTAGATCATCTTCTTCATCCTCTTCCTCCTTGTCTTTCTCTTCAGCTTCTTCCCTTTTTCCTTCATCATCAGACCTTAGTGCCTAATCATCACTAGCACTTGGAACACTATCATCTCCTTCATCACTACTAGTGCCATCATCATCCTTGATTACCATTGAATCATTACTGGTCTTATGCAAATGATAGATGTTCTGCCACATGTTTGTTGCATCTCTAAAAACATGCTTAATGTCCTTAATTAAATTCAAACATGTGTGAAATCTGATCATCATTTTACCTTCATTTTTCTTCATTGCTGCCTTTATTTTTGGCTCAGTAAGACTTGGTAGAAGATTCTTCAAGGATTTCTCATATATGTCCTTTGTTGTTTGGGTGGCTCACTCCCACCTTGGTTGTAGTCTTACTAATAGTTATTTGGAGATTTTAGGGGCAATCTAGTATGGGGAATACTTCCATTTTTCCATATTATTAAGTACTAGTTCCTCAATCTGCATCTTCTTTGCATTAGTCCGTGTTTCAAATTTTAGAGCTTTGAAATTTGTGATGCTAGCTCCCTCTTCCATCTGTTTCAATCTTTCTTGGAAGGTCAGTTGGGGCTTGCTGAATACCACTTCATCCTTATTCTTACCTTTGCCTCGCTTGTTGAAAATAGATATGGAGGCCTTTGGGGGTTTTGTGATGATAACCCTTCCTTTCTTCTTTGCAGCCTCCACCTCCTTCTTTGATTCTTCCTCTTTCTTTCTTGGTTCCTAGTCCTCTTCTTTGTCCTCACCTTTTCCCTTGGTAATCACTAAGGGCTCGGTAGTAGTTTTCAATTTGGAAACCTTTCTTTTTCCTTTACTGATTGCTTGGGAAAGTTTGATCTCCAATTCTATTTTGGCTTTTTCCTCATCATAGGTTCCAAAAATTGGTTGCTTGGGATCTACTGGCTCATTTACCAATTCTTCAATAATATCCCTAGTTTCATCAATGCTTACCTCATAAGGTAGAGGTTTTACCCATGCAACTCAGGGCCTGCCTGCTTGTATGTATACTTTGTCGTAGTCAACCATAAAAAAACATCATCTTTGTAATCTTCAACAAGTTTAGGAGGGATCCTGAACCTATTGTTCATTCTCTCCTTGAAGTCTTCAAAGTAGTTGTCTGTTATACTATCAAAATTGACACCCATTTCTACTATAAACTCATTAATCTGATATAGAATGGGGACATCGTTTCTCCACACAATAGAACCTTTGGAGGGAAAGAGTTTTTGTACATAGAAGAATAAAAATGTCAACAATGATCCAAATTTATAGGGGTTATTCTTGGATGATCTGATATTGTCCATGTTTTTGTTCAATTGTCTTAACATTAGGTCATACAAGTCATACTCCAAATTCTTCTTCACAACCTTAAATGCGAGGTTTATAGCCTCACAAGACACACTATTCAATCAAATTGAATGGTAAATCTTGTGAGCTATCACATGAATTCCATATCTCAATTCTAGGTCGGTAACTGTGCTAACCTTTAAGCCTCTACTATCCCACTTGGCTAGGGTTTTAGTAGATTTGGCTTTGCTAAGTATGGGAAGGCCAATAATCTTGTGAATCATCTTCTTAGTGATCAATACAGGTTGTTCCAGCTATAGCTAACCATTGTGAACATGGCTAAGGATGTATCTAATCCATTTTATTTGGAAGCTTCTCGACATATGAGAGATGTGGGTCAACCCTTTAGTCTCCATATGTTTATGTTCAAGTTTCAATGAGCCATTAACACACATTTCTTCTAATGTGCTATCCATTTCTAGGGTTCCTATTTCTTGAATTGAACATTTGAAATGAGTTCAGATATCATTGATTAGAAGTACCTTTGGTGGTATTTGCAATTGTGCACCATTAGGGTCTAGTGCCTCTACCACAACAAGAACCAACTTGAAGTTTGGTGCTTTCCATTCTATGCCCTTGACCAAAATTTTTGATCCACATTTCACCTTGCTAGTGCTTGTGCTTGCAAAAGCCATTGTTGCTTGGTAATTGATGGAAATCTTTGAACAAACTTCTTTAACTGCAAATTCACTCGAAATTGCTCTGAAGTCGCTCGAATGCACCTAGAAATCTTTTAGCTTTGAGAATATGATGAAAATGAAGTTGAGTTTTGCCCATTTTGATAAAAAGGTTTTCCATTAATGCTAGGTACCATGTTTTCATAGTGCATGATAAACTATCATTCACTAACCTAGCTTTGCATGAGTATCAACTTGATAGATAAACAAAATTCCTTTGCTTCCAACCTTGCTCGGTAAGGTCTTTAACCACTTTGCTCGGTAGAGTTTGATTCAGTGAAGGATGACTTTTCTATGATCCCAATGTATCTAAAATACTAATTTGATCATTTTGCATTCCTTACATTTCTTGGAACATCTTATGATTTTCTTACAGAGTATAGCTCCAACACATTCTTAGGATTTTAGTTTGAGGGGATGGAGTCACCCACTTCTTGAGTGACTTCACTTCCATGGTTTGAGCTTGTATCTTCAATGGATTTAGGAATCCATTGCTACTTCATCTATTTCCTTATGTTGTCAGCCCTTTCTTTCTTTGCATCTTCAATTTTACCTATATTCATGCAATTTTTAGCTATATGACCAAGTTCAATGCATGTATAACACCTTATAGTAGTCTATTTCTTCCTTAGGTAATGTCTTGGATAGTTTATACCAATGTGTCCATATTCTCCACAATAATGACATTTGCACCAGGTATTGTAGTCCCATCCAAATATTGCCTTTACAAGTTGTTCAGTTGGATTGAATGTTTTGGATCTACATTGAGATGCCTTGTAACCATGCTTTTTGCATTTGTGACAATTACCTTCAATTTTTGGTTTCTCCTTGCATTCATTGGCTTTGTGATCATGTTGATTGCAGTTATAACACTTCCCATTGATTTTTCCTTTTCAATTGCTCCAACATTTGTTTAATGTGTCACCAATTTTTGTATAATGATTGCATGAGGGTTTTGGATTTCTTTTGGTACCTTGCTTGGAAGATTCACCTTGTTCTTCATTGTATCCAAGTCCTGCATTATCTTTTTGCTTATGACGATTCTGCTCATTTTGCTGTATCAGTTGATTCATGTCTTCTTGTGACTTCATCATTCTTTCAATGATTTTCTTTTCAACATTTAGGTCACTCTTTAATTTCTCAACAATTTTCTTTTCACATATCAATTCTCTCAGTATTCTTTCATTAATTTCCCTTTCACTATTTAGATCACTTATTCTTTCATTCTATGTTTTGAGAATCCTAATTTTTTTATTTTCTCCAGTGATTTGATCCATGAGGTCTTCATGTTGATTGGATTGATTGTTTCTTGCCTCCAAGTCTTCATTTGCCTTGTTTCTTTGTTCCAAAACTTCACATAGCCTGATTGAATGGATTTCTTTTTTTTTGTAGAGAGCCATTCTTTGCTAGGATTTCCTTGATTACCTCATTAGCTTCGTCTGAACTGCTTGATGGTAAAAGGTCTTCAATCTTTTCTTCAACATATTGATGGTCATTCATTTGTCTTGCAAGTTCCTCCCTTCTTTTCAGGGATTGGGAAAGATGCTCCTTTGATTCTTTGAGTTGAGCCATGGCCATTTCTAGATCTAGCTTTTCATTTTCAATTGCCTTGTCAAGTCTTAATAACTCCATCTATCCTTAGATCTTTGCTCAAGCTACTAAAATTTTATCTTGAGAACCACAAAGCTCTGATACCAATTGTTAGAAATATTTAGGATATTACAAGTTACTGGGAGGGGAGGGGTGAATTAGTAACCTTAAAAAGTTTTATTAATTCACCATACATCCATCTATACTACTGTATGCATAAGATCTAAAATATAAAACAATCATTACACAAGTGAACACAATATTTTGGTGACCCAAAAACCTTCCAAATAGAAAGAAAAACTAGGGTGAGGATGATACGCACAAAACTTAAATATTGTAGCATAAAATTGGCTAGTTAAGGCTTACATTGACCACTTTTGGTGATCTACCCTGTTAGGAGCACAAAGGACTGCTAGGTCCACCTTGTTAGAGGATTTGCGAACATACAATGAAGTATGCACTTTGTTAGGAGATTTGTACAAAGACTATTAAGTCTACCTTGTTAGAGGATTTGAAAAACTAATTCACCTATTAGGATGAAGTAGTAGATCTACTTGCAATTGATTGATGATAAGATCCCTTATGTACTGATCACCTCATGTGATGGATATAACTTTTTAGTCTCTGAATTGACCTTGCTAAGTTCCTTGAACTGCTCTTGATAATCTTTCACATATACTTCACATTACTTTGCCATTCCTTCTCATCATCATGCATCATACATACATACATGTTTGATATCTTACAATACATCTTACATATATACCTTTCAAACTTACAAAATGAGAAGGTTGGGAAAAATACAAGTAAACAAATACATTACAGAGTCGACCTAATAGTAAATAACTCAGGTTCACTGAACTGATTCAGTGACCTTCTGATACTCGACATCCACTACATTACTCAACATCATCATGCACTTGGTAGAAGTGAAGGCTCGGTCCATACTAATCAATCAATGTAGTTTTGAACTCAGTAACCACTGGTGACTCAGTAGATGTATTCTCACTTGGTAGATACTATACACTAAATTTACCGTACTTCACTCGATAAACACTAAATCTTCATTGCTCAGTTTGCACTGAATCTTCATGAAACAAACTATCTGCTTGATAAACACTGTGAGGCACGATAGATACTGAGAAGCTCAGTAGACACTGTTGGACTTCACATTGTTTATATTTGTGTGGTAGCCACTGTTTTCTCGGTGCAAACTACTGAAGTACTAAGTTTACAAGGTAACCACTACATGCTCAGTAAGATTTTAGAATTGAGTAAGTATTGTCACTAATGATAAAAATAATCATAATTCCAACACCTCATATGTAATGAAGTTGGTTGTATTAAGAGAGATTGTACATATAAGTCATTCAAACCTATTAATAATTTTTATTCTTATAAATATCATGGTTTTGGTCATAAAACAATGGATTGTAAGAAACCTAAATTTGATAGAAATAATAGCAATAGTATAATTTTTATAGATACTAACTAATGTAGGAGCATCTTTGGTGTAAGAGAAAACTTGCATCATCCAAAAATATCTCATTTTGGTTATCTGAAGAAAGGGTAAAGTGTTATTCCAAAGTTATTTTCTATGGAGATCTTCTACATGGTAGGTTAGTCATATGAGCTCAAAATCTCCTACTTTTAGAGGTGGATATTCATCTTGGATATATCAACATACTAGTTGAGACTCAGTGCCATATCATGTATATTCATGGATTTGTTGTGGATTTTTGGTTTCCAATTTTGGTATATAAAATTCAGGCTCACCCTTGAAGGCCGAAATGTGCCTACATGAGGCACAAAAACTCACTAGATAGGAATTTGTGTGCATTTTGAAGCCTATAGATCATTAGCAAAGGTTTTAAAAAAGTGGTTCAAATAGCCAGTTAGAGAGACAGTTCAGGAGTTATGACCTTCTGAAGTTGGGGTGACTGAAACTTCCAAAATAAATGTCAAAAATGTATTTGGTTGACTTCATATGTATTTTTAGGGCCTGTCGGTCCTAGGTATTAAGTTTGAGTATCTAGAACATTTTTGGGTGGCATAAAATTGCCTATTTAAGAAAGGCCTAGATATTGTCTAGGACATCTCTAGGTGATAGTTTGTAGTTTTGTCTTGTGGATTACTGTAATGAAGGTTCCCATGTGGGTTAGCATATTGTAATTCTTAAATCTATAATTTTGCATTTGTGAAAATAATAAGAAGCCCATATATTGTTTTTGCAAATTTCTATTATTTATTTGTTTCTATTATGTGTTTGTGGTATTAAGGGGAGCACCCTTTATCACTAACTCTGTAGGTAATAAAAGAAGAAAATCTAGTGAAAGGATATCCAGTAGATCTAATGAAGGAGAAAGATATACTGGAGAAAGGAATCATATTATATGTTATAAGTGTAACAATTCTAGATGTATAGTTAGAAATTGAAGAGAACTAGTTAAACAATCTAGACCTAATCAGAGAATAAGTACACTAGTATGTTAGCTATAAAACAACTTTGGTCATATAGAAATATTTTGTAGAATGGACATGAGGAACATCAATAGGAATCCAAATTTTAGAAGGAATAATAAGAAAAATACTAGAAGGAATGATAGTAGTGCAACAACAGTTAGAAAGATGAGCTGAGATAACATGTGGAAGAATTCAAAGAGGTATTTGTCAAAGAAAAAGATCCATCAAGTTCATGCAATGTATTGGAAGAACAATATTTTTGTGCACCTGCTAAAATATTGAATACATTTAATTTATGCAATTCATCCTATTTGAATTTAACACTTTTCTACTAGAGATAGAGCATCATAAAGATAAAACTAATGTTAGAGATTGAGTTAACAGTTGTGAAGTTAATATGAGGTAGAACAATTCATGAGGAAGATATAGTTAAGAGTGTATGTCATTTGAAGATACACATGTGTGCAAAAATAAAAACAAGCTTACTGGTTATCAAGAATAATTATTTATGAATAATGTACTTGTGTAATTAAGATAATTTTGGTGAAATTTAATGGATGTGAATGAGATCCTATGTACCATTTGATCCTATGAAGACTTAAGGAGTAGTAAAGTGGAAAGTAAAGATTATTTGAAAGATAATTCAAGGAAATTTATTGTGCAAAGATCAAAAAACCATAAGTCATATATCGAACTGAGGTATTTTACTTTTAAGCTAGGATTTGAGTAGTAAATTGTGTTAAGAACTCAAGTATTAAAAAGGATAAGTCACTGCTTTAGAATGTTGAGGGGGTAGAAATACCTAAGATGAAGATAAACCCTATAAATAAAATAGTTGATGACCCTAGCGTCATGTTGTCAAAACCATCTGAAAACATCATTCACTTAGAATATTTGAGTAGTTACTTGAGAAGAATATTTGAAATTGTAGAACAAGAACACATTTTTTATGAATTTAGCTAGATTTACAACTAAGGCATGAGTTACCAACAAGGATTTGAATACTCAAGGAAAAATGTGTTAGAGTGGAATTTCCATTGCACCAAAAGACCAATCTTTTAATGCTTGATAAAACCACTCAGCTTATAGTACATAGGAGATAGCTAAGCCCTTGTCATGAATCCCAACAGGAGCACTGGATAAATTTCTAACAATCTCCCCCTGATTAGCACTCGAGGGTTTAAGGATTCGAACCTATGACCAAGCTCTAATACCACTTGTTAGAGTGGGGTTTTTGTTGCACCAAAAGATCAATCTTTCAATGCTTGATAGAACCAATCAGCTTATAGTACACAAGAGGTGGTTAAGCCCTTGTCACAAATCTCAAGGGGAGCATTGAATAAATTTCTAGCACAATGACCTAGTTAAGTTTCTATGTTAATATGAGTTTGATAATGAAGAATGGACTAAAGTGATATTGAGAAGAATCCATGGTGGGAAATTTTTGTTAGGAGACAATATGATTCAAATCTCAACTAACCTTATTCATGAAGTTACTAGATTATGCAATGAGGGAAATATATCAATCAATGAAAAAAATGTAAATGAGTTGGTAATGGTAGAGGGATAGTCATTGGAAAAGTCAAGTTGGATGATGTTAGATTCTTGAGCATAATTGTTATAGCAAGGATATGCTATATGTTTAAAGAGGAGGACATGGAAGTGAGATTATAGAAGTAGCTTATAAGATTTTCATTGATAGGGAAAAAGTTAATTTGTACATGAGATTCTTAGAGTGTAGCTAATAGAGAACTTGGAAAGAAGCAAGAAAGTCAGAAACAAGTAGTTTAGATTTCAATACTGACCACACATATGTTTTTCCACCTGATAAAGAGATTTCCATTTATGCAAGTTTCAACACTAATAAGAAGTGATAGATGAACCATGGAAATATCCTAGGATATAGAAAAGACACATTATCAAGAAAGTCAATAATTGTGTTGATTTGATTGTGAAGATATTTTAGAATGAGATGAGGGAAATATTTAGGGTACCACCCTCCATGACAGAGAAGAATAAGATTGATATATGTTTTATTTTGGATACAAATTTATCATAAATTGAAGTAGTCATACCTAGAATGTTATATGTGTTGGAAATATGAGGTAGGAAAGGTTATTGAGAGGGGAGGGGTGAATTAGTAGCCAATAAAAATTAATCTTATTTCACCAAGTAATCCTTTCTATCATATTTTGATATAATTGCATGCATCAAAGAATGAAAGCAAATAAACATTCATAGTAATTTGACACAAGATATGGTAACCTAGAAACCTCCAAATATAAAGAAAAACTAGGGTTAGGATGTTACCCACAAGCTTTAGTACTATAGTATAAAGTTTTCATGTTAAGGCTTACAATTGATCACTTCTAATCTACCCTTTTGGGAGCAATAAGGATTGTGAGGTCCACTTTGTCAAAGGATTTACAAAACATACAATGAAGTATGCACTTAGTAAAGTTATTTGTCAAAGGTTGTTAAGTCTACCCAGATAAAGGATTTGACTGATGCACCTGTTAGGATGAACCAGTGACTAATCTCTGATCTACAATTTTGATTTGTTGGCTGAGATTCCTTGAATTATAATGATCACCTTGCTATGATATATAGTACATTGTTGTCCCTTATACTACTTGTAGTCTTCTTTAATTTTCACTTCTGCCCATCATATGCTTACACTTCTTCTTTGGATATGATACAATGCATTACTTATATATCAATCCAAATCACAACTTATTGGAGTCGGCTACAATAAAAGTTTTGCCAAAATCCATAAAGTTGACCCAACTACTATAACTCAGGTTTTGAAGACAAACTTGGCGATGTTCTCATATTTGGAAACCATTGTCAACACTCGACATCACCTAGCACTCAGTTGACAAAGAGGCTCAATTCATACTAATCACTTCGAAGTAGCTTTCACCTAGTTAGCATTGTGTGACTCGGTGAACACTACAAAACTTGGCATATAATGAATCATTTAGTAGACACTCTATGGTTTGGTCAACACTAGATTCACATCACTAACACTATTGGATCAATAAACATTGGAGAACATGGTTAACACTGTGAAACTCTATTAACACTATGCAACTCAATTAGCACTATGGAACTTAGTTAACACTAGAATTTCCATCACTTTCAGAAAACAACATGGTAAATATTACTACACTTGGGATAAACTGTACATAGATTCTAAAGCTTGGTAGCAATTATTTATTAAGTGTGAGTCACTAATAGAAAAATTGACCTTAATGTCAACAATCTCCCCCTTTGGCATTAGTGACAAAAACACTTATCATACAAAAATCTAAATACTCTAAATTATAAGTCAAAACATTCTTTTATCTCCATTATGTGTCTATAACAAGGTAACATATGCTGTTTTTCATATTTTTCAAAATTGATTTTGTAAAGGATTTTTTTTCTTATTTTTTCAATACAACACTATTCTCCCATACATATACCTGGAGTACTGCTCTCCATACATGTATTCTTTATATACCTTTACATATACTTCTCCCTCTTTATACATAAATACATTAAGCTATACTTCTCCCCATTTTTGAATTAAATGACAAAGGTGTATATTATATGTTAATAAAAATATGTGACATGAATTCAAAGTGTACCTTTAGGATTAATGCCATTGTCTTGTCCCAATTTTCTTGTAACTTCTTAGTTGAATGCAATGTAATTTGAACTTCTGCTGATAACTCCATCATTAGATCAACTATGGAGAAGTTATTGTCATGGAGGAGTGTCTTCACATGTGTAATGTGTGCCTGCAATGTATCCATGTTTGGAAGAATCATACCTTTGATTTTTGCAAGTGTGGCCCTGATCCCAGCTTCTTCATTTAGTAATTCTACGTGCAAATTTTTCAAAAATCTGATTTTTGAATAATAAGAAAAACTATAGCTTGGGTCAAGTGATAGCTGGTGACATTAATTACAGATTTCTCCAATGAAACAAGAGTAGTAGACAATTATACTTGGTTTATTACAATTTTATGTGCCACTTGTTCCAATACCTTGTTCTCAAATTTTATTTCTACTCTTTGTACTAACTTATCCTATCGATTCAAGTGTTCATTGAATGTTTGGAAAACTATGACTAACTGATCCAAAATAGGTTGTGTACTATCAACCTCAATACTTAGTGCATTTACAAATATGTCCTTTAAATATTCAAGCCCTTGATTTTTCTTTCTCTTTCCTTATCTAAGCTTTTGTTGCTTAGCACTCTTTTGCAATAATTCACCCATAGTGTTCATTTGATCAGGATTGAGAGTAGAGATATCCCAATTCAAAATAACTATATCCTCATCTAAATCAATATATTCTTCTTTACCCTTATCCTTATTTGAACCTACAATACTCGGTTGAGACTTGTTCTCAACTATCATTGTACTTGTTATATGTGGAATATAAAAAATAGTAGAAATAAAGGGGTTAGAAACAAATGTGGATGTGGCACTAATAGTAGAAATACTTTGTTGTTGCATGGTAAAGCTTGATGATGGAGGCACTTGTTGCTCGGTAAATCAAGTGTCTGTCACTTTAGTTAATGGAATACCCATCTGAACAAGTACTGAGCTTGGTTGGGTGCATGGTATTGTAGTGGTAGTCACAACCAACTTAGTGGAAGCTTTCTTTGAGATATATTACACTGAGGCTTTGCACAAAGAATGAGGAAATGAAACCATTACTGCTGCTACAATCTTTTCTACATCAGTTTCGTCAATGCTTTGAATCTTTGGAAGAATTCCTCCAGTAGCTTCCTATTCTTCCTCCTCATCATCCAGATTTACATCATCTATTTCATCACCTTTTATTTCCACATCCTCTTCCTCCTCACCATCATCATCTTTGTCATTGACATAAACTACAAAATCACTAGGTTGATGCAATTTATAGATGTTCTTCCATGTTGTTGTATTTTTTTTACCACATGTTCTATGTCTTTCATCAATATCATACAATATTGAATTTGAGAGTGAAATTTTCTTCATTTTTCTTCAAATATTCTTTCACCTCTTTTTCACTGAAACATGGCATGAGTTGTCTTTGAGTCTACTCCCATCTAGGCTTGATTTCTTGCATAAGCTCATTAGGAATTTGTTGAGTAAGCTCATCAGGAGAATACTTCCATTTTCCCAATTTAGACATAGTCATGCCCTCAATCTTCTTTTTTCTCATCTACATTCCTAGTCTCATAGTTGAGAGATTTAAAATTTCCCATGCCAACTCCTTCCTTTTTCTTTATCTTTTCTTGAAGAGTAGATGGATCTCTTTCGAAGATTATTTTCTCAGCTTCATCTTTGCCTAACTTCAATTTCTTTCTGGGCTTTGGTGACCTTGTTGTGAATATAATAGTGGTTGAACTATTAGGTTTGGTTATGATAACCTTATCTTTATTTCTTATATTCTCTGCTTCTCCAGATTTGGATTCCTTATTTTCATCCTCTGCATTATCTTCTTCCATATTTTCACCTTTTCCTTCTATTATCAGAAGAGTAGAAATTTCTTGTTTTAGTTTTTCTATCCTCTTTCTTCCTTTGAAAACTACTTGAGGAAGATGTGAGGCCTCACCCTAACCCATCATTGCATAGATATTATATTTTTATTTTTTTACTTAAGACTAGATATCTCAGCATATATATATTTTGATACTTGATGGACAGTAAATTTTGCTACTTATTCAATGATATTTACCTTGTGATCTTTCATTATGGTATGCATTAGGACTTATTTGGCTTAGTCATTAAATTAATGGATATTATTTAGTATTTCACTATTATGAAAAGAAATGGAATTATGATGTGATTTAGTGCTTAATTTGATATTGTTAGGAAAGTTAGTAATATGTAGTTGTTTTGAGGGTTGATGATTAAATGCTTAATATGTAAATGATGGAGAATAGGAAGATAATTATGGAAAGTGTTGTATGTGAATGGTATAATAACGAAGTTATCATGTACTTTTACTTTCATATGTATTTTATATGTGGATTTTCATTAGACTACTGATGCTCAAGTTTAGTGTATAGGAAAGGAACCATGGAAACAAAATGGGGAAACAAGGTATAAACACATGTTAATATGACACTGCCAAGGTGAATATTTATAAGATTCATAAACCTTGTTGTGATGTGTTTATTTTGTAAACGTGAGATGTATGTGTGTAGAATGTGTAGATTTTGAACATGTCATGTGTGATGTATATTGAATTTGTACTCATTATGTGAAAATAACATGTTCTTCAATGATGGATCATGTGGCCACCTTATTCTAAGTTAAATACCTTAATTCAAAATTTTGACTTATTGCCTTAAATTAGTAAAGAGAACAAGGTTATCACCATAGGAAATTTGAACTTGCCTAGCATTGTGGGGACCATAAAGTAGCTCTAGGTGAATTTGTGACAAAAATAAACCCTACCCATGTTAATACTTTAAGTTAGGGGGCTAATAATGACCACTAGGCTACCTAGAAGACCTAGGAGACCCCAAAAAGAATGCATTCTATATTGAATCCGAAAATGAGAGTGATATATGGAGGCATGGAAAAATTAGAAACTGACTTGGCCACTCTCTATCTTTAAAGACAACTAGGGTTTGGAGGAAGAGGATAAGGATCTCTACTACAAATTTCATTTCCCATTGCATGGAATGAGGTTGGTATCCATGATTAATAGTGTTCTTTATTTGCATGTAGAGTTGATATGGTGTTCTTCATTCCATGATAAATTTGGTATATTGTAGATGTGAGTTGTGGAAAAAGATTTTTTGTTTGGGTGTTGTATGTGAGAAGTTTATGTGATTTCTACCTTGAATCTTGTTTGTTTAGATTTTGTGTCTATTTTTGTAATGGCTGTGAAGCATCACTCACCCTTGGGAGGGAAGAGAGGCTTAGGCGAATGGGTTAGTTGGGCTCACTCGTGTAGTTGAGGAACTCTCCCATGTGTGTAGATAACTTTTATGTGTTCAATGGAATATGGATTTCTTGTTTACTTGCATTTTTGGGAGGTATAAGGAGGTGTGTAAAGAGGGAAGTCATTGTAAGCCTCAAAAGGGCATATTGATAATGAGAATTTGTGCATATTTGTGAATCATTGTTTGGAAATCCTCCTCATGGAGAGAGCCCACCTTCAACCTATAACCTGATTTAATTGTTGAATCTTTGTTCAAGCCTTGGGTTGGGTTATCTTGTGATTTATTGTGTAGAGTTTTTTTATATTATTGTGATCATGCATGAAAGGTGAATGTGTAGTATGCAATTGTTTGTGCCTTGTTTCCCCAAGCTCAGTGAGTGGTCTCCTGATAGTGACACAACCCAAGCACAGAATGGACACAATAGGAAGGAAAAATTTTATTAGCTATGAAAATATGCCAGTACACTTAATGCAAAGAAACAAACCCCAAAACATGCCCTATGGGCTTAAAATAGCATAAATCTGGAGATAATTTCTTCTCCCAGTACCTTCTCTCAAACTCCACTCTGAACTACCTTTTACAATGCCAAAAATGTCCTTAAATAGACCCCAAAGGGTTAAGGATTAGGAATACATTCTAGAAAGTCCTAGTTCGCATCCACCAATGAAATAGAAGGCTCCAGAAGTCACGTTAGAAGTTGACGCAAAACTAGAAGAATCTAGAAACTGTAACCGAACTTTCGAGAGGCATAACTTTTGAACCGTAGCTTAGATTGACAAACCATTTACAGTGCGTCACTTGTCCACCATTTTTTGGCCTTGTACTCGAGGTAATTTAATGCCCTCAACCTAACTTTGAAGCATTCTTAGGAGGTCTCTAGAAATTGAAAAACTATGATAACTTTCAAACCGTGCAGCCTTTTGACCTGATTCTTTTTCTGGAATATTCTAAATTACAATTTTCATCCTCCCTCCAATTCAAACCTTCTAATCCTCCATAATTATGGTTCAGTTACATAGTCCTATATTTTTGGCATTTCCACATATCCCAAGGTGCTCAAATACTCTAACCTAGAACACTGATAGTGAAACTGTGCAAGTTGGAACATTTATTTGACCAAAATGGGTATCTAGAAATGAAAACACATGAAATAGAAACTAAGTATAAGTACATTTTATTTGGTGACACAAGATTGCCCTTATACCAATGGATGCTCCTGCATCATCTCCTTGAGGCCTAGGTTGGGAGGTGAGCCTCCATGGTTACGCATTTGGTCACTTGTGTTTTAGGTATATGCTTGGAGTCTTGGACATTTGGAAGATGAGAAGTCTTATCCTTGCATAGAAGAAGTGAATACTATTGTATTTGTATTTCAATGGAGGAAAACTCCATTTTGTTATGTGAATTTACTGTATTGTAGGAACGATGTTTTTGAGTTCATAAATATGCCAATAGAGTGATTGCGAAATTATCTTGCTTGTAAAGGTTCTTCCATTATGTATCTTGATATGATGATTTCACCACCCCATTGCTTGCTTGATATTGTGTTGAATGAAATCTTGAGAGGAACATGAAAGAGAATTCTCATTGTTTGATGTTGCCTTATCATTACTTAAAATTAGTATGTATTAAAGTAAAGAAAGTTGTATTATGATATATGTTGGAAGTATGAGTAGGATATTATCATTTTGTTATTCTTATCTCCTCAAATTTCACAAGAATAACTTAGTTGCATTGGTTTTTAGCATTGATTCCAAATTAGTTGTAGAATATACAATTTAAAGCTAATGAATTTGTAGATAGTTTAATTATAAAATTGGATGTCAATAATGTATATTTAATATTTGATGTCCATGAAATTATAATCAATCATTTAAGTTCCATGTTAATGTATCTTGCAAGTAGATTTTGTTGGTACTATGATAATTGCTCTACATTATATTTTCTTATTAGAATAGAAATTATAATGCGTGATGCAATGTTAAAATATTATCATCTTAAATCTAAACAATCTTAGAGAATACATGCAAAGAACTAGACAAATAAGTTAAGCTCAAAAAAGACGTATAGATGCATATTCTTTTTGGAAAATGTATGGGTAAAATCCAATAAGACCCTTATTATTATAGTCAAATAAAATAATAGATCTTGAATAAAATAATAATATCTTGAAATTGGTAAGTTAGAAATAAATCGTTTTCAAAATCCTTCCTATTAAATAAATGTCAGACTTAGTCCTTGTTTCATGATATGAACCTAAACAAAAGATATACAAATAGAAAAATCAAGAAATGAAAGAAATATATTAATTTCTATACTGACCTAACATAATAAATGAGAAAATATATTCTACTTTCCAATACATTCTCCCTCTTCTCTACATACTAGATCACTTTCAAATTAAAGGTCATCTCAAGCAAGAAAAATAAATTTAAAAAGAAAAATCATGGTGGAATGCCACTAGGTGGCCATGGAAGGTTGACTTTGGCAAGGTTATTAAAAGACATGACATGTTATGTCAGTCTTGAGATCAACACCCTCCCTAGGCACCTAGTCTTAGGAGAGGTGAAACTAATGATAAAAAAAATAATAGCAATCCTCCTCAGCACCTATCAATCAAGTGGGAACCTTCGGGTATATAAAAAGAAAAGAATTTGTGTAAGTATGACATGAACAGTCATCCTCCTAAATGCCTAGTCTTGAGAGATATTAAAAAGAGTGAATTTACTTAGAAAACCCCAAGTCTACACACCTACCCATGCCTAGGAAAGGGGGAAAACACTTAGAAAAAAAACTTAGATGGGTTTAAATTGTTTTCTTACAACTAAATTGGGGGTAATGATTGTACGCACATCCACATGCTCAAGCAAATCCCTAGGCAATGGGACCTAGGACATCTCACATGATTGGTGTGTGTGGGGGCAGATCCTAGGAAAATTCACTAGGTAGAGTATGGAAATTGTTTGGAATGTAGGAATACTTAGGTATATGGGGGAAGGGGGGATGGGAGTAAAATATATGATATTAAAGTATTCATAGATGGGTGGGATAAAATTTTAGGAGGTTTATATATATATATATATATATAAAGGTATTGTATGATGGATTTTATTTCATTTTATTATTATTGATTTAGGGATTTTTAAGTTTTGATTATAGTGTATTTGATTATAAATTGATTAAAGTTACTAGATAATCTTAAGATTTATATGTATACACACACACACACACACACACACACACAGATATATATATATATATATATATATATATATATATATATATATATATATATATATATATATATATATATATATATATATAATTATATGATTTTTAAGTTATTTTAATTATGGTAGTTTTAGTTTAGTATTAAATAATATTAATGTTAATGATTAAATAAAAGATGTATATTAAGAATAGAAGATATAGGTGGTTTTAGAATAATAGTTATAATAATAATAATAGATATATATTAATATAAAGGTAACCCTGATATTAATGGAAACAAAATGAATAATTAATAAAACAACTTCATGTTGCAATCCTTAGAATTTTCACCACTACATTAACACAAATTTGGATCTCACTTGCACATTAAAGTGTTCCATATTGGGTGTAGAAGATTGAGGCTTCATAACCATAACATCTTAATGTAGTTTTGCTTTTAGTAACTAGCAACCAGGTGGCCTTCTCATAGTGAATTTGAGATCTAGTTTCTGAGTGTAGAAAACTTCATTTCATCTTCTAACTCCATCACCTCCTAGTTTAAGGATAGATTAAGTTTCTTACCTTTAGTTTCTACTCTTAAAAAAAAAAAAAAGTTGTGTAATTGCCTTGTTGAATTGTGGGCATGATAAAAGATTAATTTCAAGTTTTATTCTTTCCTTGGCTTCTTCATACATCTTAAAATATCATGCCTTAGGATCCATAGGCTCATTCAAAAAATCCTCAATGATATCTCTGGTCTTTTCTATGTTAACCTCTTACCCTAGAGGCTTAACCCATGCTATTCTAGGCCTGACTACTTGAATATATACCTTCTCACAATCTACCATAAAATAAATATCATCCTTGTAGTTTGTTAAAAGCCTCACAAGTATCCTATATCTATTATGCATCTTCTCTTTGAATGTTTCAAAGCAGTTGTCCATGATGCTATCAAAATTTTCACCAATTTCTACTATATACTCATTTATTTGATATAAAACAAGGACATCTTTTCTCCATACTACTAATCCTTTAAAAGGGAAGAATCTTTGCAAAAAGAAAAATAGACAAGTCAAGAGTGAACCAAACTTACATGGATTATTGTTGGAACCTCTAATGATCTCCATGTTTTTATTGAACTAATTCAATATCAAGTTGACAAGGTTGAATGACATGTTATTCTCTACCACTTTGAGAGCCAGATCAACTACTTCACATGACACATTGTGAGATGATTGGAGCTTTATATTTTATGAGAAATGATATGGATACAAAATTTCAATTCTATGTTAGTTACATTTCTAATAGTCATTCATTTGCCCTCCCACTTGGCAAGAGCTTTTTTTTTCCAATTGCACTTTACCTAGGGATTTGGTCACTTCTGCTTTGTCCAACATTGGAAGACCAATATTTCTATGAATCATTTCCCCTGTGATCAGAATGAGTTGGTCTAACAATAACTTTCCACTGTGAACTTGGCTCAAGATAAATCTTATCCACTTTGACTAAAATGTCCTTGGCATATGTGAAATATGCATTAATCCTTTAGCTTCTAGATGTTGATGCTCAAGTTTTAGAATGCCATTCATACATAACTCATTTAATTCTTCATTCATCCCATGAGTGCCAATGTCTTTGATAGAAAATTTATAATATGAATGGATATCATGTACAAGCAATACCTTGGGTAGAATTTGTGGTTATGCACTAGCTAGGTCTAGAACTTCTACAATTGTTAGACTCAATTTGAAGTTTTGTGCCTTGTAATTGATGCCTCAAACCAAAATTTTAGACCCCCTTTTCATTCTTTTTCTTGAAGACACCATGCTTGGTATGGTTTTGGAAAACACAAAATTTCTTCAACAACAAAACACTTAAATAGCACTTAAGCTCTAAAATTGGTATGCTCAACTAGCTCTAGAAATTCATAGTGAAACAATGCATTCACTTTCTTCCTTTTAAAGAATTTCCTCTTTATAATCACCATTAATTCTTGGTATGTTTTTTAACTTAGTGATAGGATGTCTTACACTTGATTCAAATTTTAATGCTCGGTAGACATTCAAAGCTTGAAAGAATGATTATCACTTGATAAAGTCTTTATTAAGTTGGTATCCATATAGAATACTTAGTGTCTCCTGACCTAGCTAGGTAGGGTCTTGCAACCTAACCTAGCTCAGTAAGGTCTATGATTTCTATTAACACTCGATGATCCTTGTGCATCTAAAATGTTAATATTGATATTTTCTTCTTACTGGTTGAAACTAATGAGAGATGTCTAATTTAGAGTCTTAGTTATAGTTATTCCCATAGGGATATTGTTAGAAAGAATATTGCACCAAGATAACTGAGAGGGGGTAAGGGGAGGTGAATCAGTTATCCAACAATTCAAACATTTATCAACCTTAAACAATCTATCCATTCAACCAAAGTAAACAACAACCATAACAAGATGCCTTTAGATAATTACACTAGATATGTTAACTAGGAAAACCCTTGATTAGAGGGGAAACCTGGGTGGGAATGACACCCACAAGATGATTTACTATTATAAATATTCCTTGTTAGAGGATGGACCCTATTAGGAGTCTACTATGACATTTATTACATATGAGTCCCTGTTAGGAGACTTTTAATCCCTGTTAGGAGATTCTAACCTTGTTAGGAGTTGTGCCAACCCTATTAGGAGTTGTAGTACAATATATACAAGAAGAGCCTACTTCCCAAACATGCAATTTCAAATACAAGAAGAGCTTACTACCCTAAAAAGTAATTTACTTTTAAGTTCCTCTTTCCTCTATTTGATCAATTGAACTAATCACTATTAGATCTTGTAGAATAGGTCACAAACCTTGAATTTTGGATCACTCAATAAAACCTCAACAATGAAGTTTCCTTCACTTCCACTCTGCTCTACTCAACTTTGCATTATGCTCTTTTTACTTCTTACAATCACTTCTCTTAAATTTACATGATAAATGAAATTTTCCTTCCTTTATATTAAATCCATAAAACAATCCTTTGAGTCAGCTATTACACCTTCTTAATTAATTATTATAGGACCACATTACGAATGCATTACATTTAGTGATAACACTAATCTTCTACATTGCATCTTTAATATCTTTCTATACATGTAATATTATGACAAGTAAATTTAGCCACATCATCACCAACATGTCTTCTTCACATCGTTAACTTTAGCTTATCAGATTAACAAATCTAAGAAATCTAACAAGTTTACCAGAACATGCCTCTGTAAACTCTACCTCAAAAAAAACTTTAAAAAAACTTGCATAAATAATTGTAGACTTAACATCTTGTTCTTTGAAGGTTAGTTTCATATACTAGATACTTATTAGTATCTCCCTTTAACCTTGCTACTAAATGTATAACACAATCTATCCATACCAAGTTGATCGTTTTGTTGTTTTTTTGTTAGATGCCATAGAAAACTACTATGTTGACATCAATGACAAAAAAAGTCATAAATGTAACATATCATCATGATAACATATCTACAATACTCATCTATGGGAATATCATCACCATTCATACTTCCAACAATCTCCCCCTTTGGCATTGATGGAACCATAGATGAAAAACATCTAGTTTCAAGAATACCAACTACAAAAGACTGTTGATCTTTCTTTTGAAATCCTCTCCATCAATCATTGTCTACCATTGATATATCTCAATGTGCTTTCTATTTTTTGATGCTGGGCTTCTCCAAAAATATTTTTATGCTAAACATCTCCTAAAAATGTTGTACTTGTTGTTGCTTTCTTTTTATTATTTTTCATCTTGAACTTCTCTACATTGACATCAATGTCAAATGTTTTAGCAACCAACAATCTCTCCAACAACTATTTCCTATTAGCTCAAGTGTCCAAAGACATTTTTCAAAAAAAATCCAACAAGAGTCTTAGATGACTCTGTCCATCATAGATACTCCATCATACAAGAAGCATCAACATTTAGTCTAAACAAACAATGGTGATCTGTTACACTAAAGTGATACACTCTTGCATCTTCCACTCTTATGTAGGAAGGGGTATAACTCCTAGTATACCTCAAAAATACTCAAAAGTCTCTTTGAGAAGAGGCTTAGTGAAGATATCTACAATCTACTCTTTAGTGCTCACATACTCAAATCTAATTTCCTTTTCTACAACTTTCTCTCTCAACATGTGATACTTGATAGAAATATGCTTGGTCTTCGAATGAAACATTGGATTCTTAGACATATTTATTGGGCTTGTGTTGTCACAATGTATGGCAATAGGTTCATTGATTTATATCCTTATATCCTTCAACAACTGCTTGATCCAAACAACTTGATTACAATTATTTGCCACTACAACATATTTTAATTTTGCTATACTTTGTGATGTAAAATCCTCCCTCATGCTTAGCCAAGAGACTAATCTTCATTTAAGAAAGAAGGCTCCACCACTGGTTCTCTTTCTGTCATCCATATTGCCTGCTCAATCAACATTATTTTAAG
Source organism: Cupressus sempervirens (assembly GCA_028749045.1). Classification (NCBI taxonomy): domain Eukaryota; kingdom Viridiplantae; phylum Streptophyta; class Pinopsida; order Cupressales; family Cupressaceae; genus Cupressus; species Cupressus sempervirens. Next base: position 294,450,575 of record CM053789.1, read on the forward strand.
CATTTAGAATGAAATCATTAGATCTATCATACCAAAATCCAAACTTTGGTGTTCCCTTTAGGTAACTAAATATCGTTTTGGTTGTTACATAATGTGCTTCTCTAGGATTAGCTTCAAATCTTGCAATAATTCCAACTCCATTTGCTATATCTAGCCTTGTGTGAGTCAGATATTGCAAACCTCTAATCATGGATCGGTATTTCTTCTACTCAATAGTAGGTGTCTCATCCTTTGTAGATAACTTGTATCCATTTACCATATGTGTTATAATGGGTTTACATGTTTCCAACCCAAACCTTTTTATTAAATCCTTCAAATACTTAGTCTAAGAAATAAAGACTCCTTCTTTATCCTATATAATTTGTAATCCTAGAAAATATTTCATTTCTCCTATCATGCTCATTTCGAATTTATTCTTCATTTCTTTTTTAAACTTGTCACTTTCATCATCATTTCCTCCAAATATTATATTATCAAAAAATATTATCAAACTCATTAATCCATCATCAATTTCTTTCCAATATAGATTACTATCTACCATAACTTTGCTACATCCAAGCTTTTTCAAATGCTTGTCCAACATTGAATTCCAAGTTTTGGATGCTTGCTTCAAGCCATACAATGCTTTATTCAATATGAATACTATGTCACTATCATTTTTCAAAGGACAACCTTTAGGCTACTCTATGTACACCTATTTTTCAAGTTCTCCATTCAAAAATACTAACTTGATATCCATTTGATATAGTTTGAATTTCTTATGTGCTACATAAGCTAAGAATAACCTTACTACTTTTGTTCTAGCCATAGGAGCATAGTTCTCATCATAGTTTGTTCCTTTTTGATATGAGTAACCATTACATACCAATATTGCCTTGTTCATTCATCTTGTTTATGAATACCCATTTAGTTCCTATCATGTTCTTGTCTGCTAGTCTGGGGACCAATTTCCATGGCTCATTCTTTACCATCTAATCCAATTCTTATTTCATAGCTTGTTTTCAATTATCATCTTTATATGCTTCATATTCATTATTAGGTTCAACTTGAGATATCAAACATAGTTCTTCCTTAACTCTACTTCTTTTCATTACATATTTATCTCTTCTTTTGATGATCTGATTAGGTGGATGATTATTTTTTATATTCTTACTTGAAGTAGGAGTTTCTATCTCAACACTTAGCTCTACTAAAGGTTTTGAGCTTAGTTCATGCTTTGTCTATCCTTCATTCTACAAATCATTGTTAGTCGCAAGAAATACTTCATTATTCCTTATTTTAGCAACAACATCATCATCTAAATTGCAATTAATTATTCTTTATTATATCTTGAATTTCTCATCAACTCTTACATTTACACTTTCCATAATAGTCTTCAAATCTATTTCTTCTAATACTCATTCTTCATTAACCAATCTAGAATTATTATCATAGTTTTTTAAAGGACCTTTCCGTACTTTCTCTAAATTCTTCAACTTTATTAGAAGGTAAGCTCTTTCTAACTTTTCTTAATCTCTTAGGATATCTACTTGAAAAATGACAAAATTCTTTACATGTCCAACAATTTTTTTTTAATACCTTCTAGTTCTCTATTTTTAAGTAGATCAATACCTTCTTTTATCGTTATGTCTTCTTTGGATCTAGATCTATATTTTCTTGTGCTTCTATTCTTTTGTATACAAAAAAAGGATTTTGGATCTAAAAACTCAATGCTATGTTCTTTACACAAATTTAATAAGTTGCCAAGAATTTCCACCATTCACGTGTCAAAATTTCTTTTATTAGATGTAGGACTATCTTTCCTAAACATGCTCGCCATGGATTTACCAACGTTGTTAAACTTTATCTTCAAGAACCTTATACCAATTGTTAGAAATAATAGTCCACTAGGGAAATAATTTTATCCATTCAACCAAAGTAAACAACAACCATAGCAAGATGCACATAGACAATTGCACCAGATATGTTAACTAGGGAAACCCTTGATCAAAGGGAAAACCTAAAGGGGAATGATGCCCACAAGATGATGTATTAATATAAATATTTATTTTTATATGATGGACTTTATTAGGAGTCTATTACAACATTTGTTACATATGAATCCTTGTTAGGAGACTTTGAATCCTTGTTAGGAGATTCCAACCCTCTTAAGATTTGTAATACAATGTATTGAAGAAGAGCCCAATGCCAAAACATGAAATTTCAATTACAAGAATAGCTTACTACACAAACAATTAATATACTATTAAGTTCATCTTTCCTCTATTCTATCAACCAAACCAATCACCGTCAAACCTTTTAGACTAGGTTATGAACCTTATATCCTAGTAGCCAACTTCAAATCACTTAATAAAACCTTGGAAATGATGTTTCCTTCACCTTCACTTCCACTTTTCTTTGCTCAACTTTGCATTATACTCTATACAATAGTTAAAATTACTTCTCTTTAATTCACATGATAAAGAAAAATGTCCTTCCTTTATATCAAATTCATAAAACAATTCCCTAAGTTAGCTATTACATCTTCTCAATTAATTATTATAGAACCACATTAAGAATGCATTACATTTAGTGAGAAAATTAATCTTCCACCTTGAAATTTGAAGATCTTTCCATAAACATTATATTATGACAAGATAACTTAGCCATGTCATCACCAACATGTCTTCTTCACATGTTTGGCTTTGGCTTCTTAGAATAACAAATCTGCTAAGAGATATAACAAGTTTATGAGAGCATGCCTCTATAAACTCTATGTTAGATCAATCTTTACCAAAACTTGCATAATTTATTCTAGACTTAATATCTTGTGCTTCCAAATTTGGCTACATATACTAGACACTTAGTAGTATCTCCCTTCAATCTTGCTATTGAATGTATGCCATGATGTGTCTGTACAAAGTTGATATTTCCACTATTCTTTTGTTAGATACCATAGAAAATTTCTATGTTGACATCAATGATAAACACAATTATGAATGTAACATATCATCATGATAACATATCTAAAATACTCCTCCATAGGAATATCATTAGCATTTATGCTTCCAACAAATTCAAGTTGAGAAGCTTGAGTCACGTAGCTCTTGAGTGACATCTACTTCATGACTTGGACTTGCATTGTCTAGAGAATTTTGTATCCATTGCTACTTCATTTCGTTTTTGATATTGTCAACTTTGACTTTCTTTTCATTTTCAATTCTTTGTGTGTTCATATAGTTCTTGGCAAGATGTCCAAATTATCTATAGATAAAGTAGCTTTTAGCGTTATCTATTTTCCACTTTTACACAATTTTCTCTAATGTGCCCAAATTCACCATAGTAGTGGCATCCACACCACATTTTTTTGTCCCATCCAAATATTGCTTCCATAATCTATTCTGCTGGATTCAATATCTTGGTTCTGCACTTAGAAGATTTGTTCCCTTTTTTCTTGCAATTGTGATATTTATCTTAAAACTTAGGTTTCTCCTTGCATTCATTTTCTCTATGACCATGCTTATTGCAGCTATAACACATTCCATTGAATTTTTCTTTTCTATTACTCCAACATTTTTTTGATATATGACCTATCTTACCACAATGATTACAAGTAGGCCTTTGATTCTTTAGAGCTCCTTGTTTGGATGATTTGCCTTCTACTATATAACCTAATCCTTCTTTTCCTTTCTATCTATATTGATTTTTCTCATTCAACTGATTCATGCTTTCTTCAGATTTCAACATCTTTTCATTGGTTTTCTTTTCAATGTTTAGATCATTCTGCAAACTTTCATTGTAAAGTTCTTTATTTTCGTTTGTGAGCTAATCACTAAAGTCTTTTTGCTAAAGGGATAGATGCTGAATTTCATTGTTCTTTTCTTCTATCTCTTCTTTGGCTTTTTCATTTTTTGCCATGAACTCACATAATCTTACTGATAGGATTTCTTGTTCTCTTTTCAAATTTCTAACTTCTTCTTGAATATTGCAATTCTTTCTTAATAGGTCTTTGATTGCTTCGTCAACTTTATCTAATTTTCTTTTTAATTCTTTCTTCGGTGTAGATATTTTCATTCATTTTTACTACAAGATCTTTCCTTCTTTTTAGTGTTTAAGAGAGTTTCTCCTTTTCTTTATTTTGTTGTCCAACAATTAATTCAATATCCAAGTTTTCATTGTCAATAACCTTATCTAGCCTGTATACCTCCATTGCCTTTGATCTTTTACTGAAGCTATTAAACTTCTTATATGAGAACCACAAAGCTTTGATACCAATTTTTTGGAAATATGAGGTGGGCAAGGTTATTGAGAGGGGAGGGGTGAATCAGGAACCAATAAAACTTAATGTTATTTCACCAATTAATCATGTGTATAATATTTTGATCCAATTTCATGCATGAAAGAATGAAAGTAAATAAACACTCATAGCAATTTGACACAAGATATGGTGACCTAGAAACCTTGTAAATAGAAAGTAATAAAGGGGTAGGGATGATATTCACAAGCTTTAGTACCATAGTATAAAGTTGGCCTATTAAGGCTTACAATTAATTACTTCTGATGATCTACCTTGTTAGGAGAAATAAGGATTGTGAGGTGTAGTGAAGTATTCACTCAATAAAGATATTTATCAAAGACTATTAAGTCTACTCTATTAAAGGATTTGACTGATGCACCTATTAGGATGAACCAGTGGCTGATCTTTGATTTATAACTCTAATTTTCTAGTTGAGACTCCTTAAATTCCAATGATCACCTTGCTATGATAGATAATACTTTATTTTCCCTTATACTACTTGTAGCCTTCTTTAATTTTCACTTTTGCTCATCATATACTTACACTTCTTATTTTGATATGATATAATGCATTACATATATACAAAACCAAATCACCACTTACTAGAGGTGGCTATAATACAAGTTCTAAAGACAAACTTGGTGATGTTCTAATAATCAGCAACCATTGTCAACACTTGGCATTATCTGGTGCTTGGTTGATAAAGATGCTCAATTCATACTAATCACTTCCATGTAGCTTGAACTTGTTCAACATTGTGTGACTCGGTGAACACTATGAAACTCAACATATATTGAATCACTCTTTTGACACTTCATGGTTTGGTCAACACTAGATTAAGTCGATTAACACTATGAAACTTGGTTAACACTAGAGTTTGCATCACTTGCACTAAATAGCTTGATAAAAACTTTTACACTTGGCATAAATTGTACATAAATTCTTAGGCTCTATAGCAACTGAGAAACTTTGTAGCAATTGTATATTGAATAAGTGTGAGTGACTAATATTTAAATTGACCTTAATATCAACAATATGTTGAGCCATTGGGCTATGAAATCATTAAGGAAGAAATTAGGGGTTATGTGAAGATAATCCTCAAATTTGATAAGGATGAGGAGATTGATAGACTTGGAACCTATGAAGAGTTGATTCAATCAGCTAGCCAAGCACATCTAGAGAAGAAAAGTAAGAAGAAAGTTGAGACTATCATGAAAATAACTATGCAACAAGATGGAATGATAGTAGAAGAAACAAGTTCTATGAGACAAACCATCATAGTAATGAGACATATTGTACAACAAGCAAAGATGTATTTTCCAACCTTTGCATTTGGAGGACCATCTAAAGAAGTGACAATGATTGTACTAGATATAGTAGTACCAATTTCACCATATGCATTAGGGTCTCTAAAAAATGAACCTATTACACCAAAAATCCCATTGACATAGTTGTTAGAAGAAGAAGAAGCATAGGTAGTTAAGGTGAAGAGGAAGTCAATAAGACTACTTGAGGTAAAGCAAGAGTCACGTGACTCTCCTAGAAAGAAGAAGATGAATTTCATGGAAACTAGGCCAAGAAAGATGCATGAGAAAATCACGCAAACTATACCAATAAAGAAGATGCAAGATCAAATAGAGCTAGAAAATCTAGTAGATAAGCAACCTAAAGTTTCAAACTATGGAAGAAAGGCATGGGAGCATAAGATTGAAAACATTAACAATGCAATCATTAATGAAGGTATCTTTTCCTAGTTAGATAATTATTATCACCTATATATAGGAACTAATATATTATAGCTTGAGAATGCTATTCTTAGACATATTGTACTATCTAATAAGAAGTTTGAAGATGTTCAGTATAAGATCCCAAAAGATATATATGAAATATTGTTAAATAGAAGGAAAATAGTAGTTGATGAAGACAAAGGCACAAGAGAAAATTAGATAAGAATACTATACCAAATTGACAATGATGGACACCTAGCCAACTTGATGAAGAGTCTTAAGCACTATCTTAGGAATAAGACAAGATCCATACTAATAATGGGAGGTAATTATTAGGAAGTCAATGAAAAGACATAAAAAAATATTGTGCAAATGATCAAAGATCTAAATAAGGTAGCAATAGCACCCCAAGTCACTATAGAAAAGGACTTAATGTGAATTGATAGGAATAAAGTGACAATTGATACAACCAAGGATCTCTTTAAGGATTATGGTACAAATATTATTGAAAAGTTGTCTAGGGACATTAGCTCTAAAGAGGAAGAAGATAAAGAAGAACATAAAAAGAAAGAAGAGAAGAAAATAAAGAGAAAATGAGAGAAAGGAGGAAGAAGAAAAGAAGAGAAAGAAAGAAGAGGAGAAAAAGAAGGAAGAAGAGGAGAAAAGAAAGAATGAAGAAGAAGAGAAGAGAAAAGAGGATGGGGAGAGAAAGAAGAGGAGAGAAAGAAGAAGAATAAATGAAGATAGAAGAATAAGAGAAGAAGATAAAAGGAGGAGAAGATAAGAAGAAGAAAATGGAGGAAGAAGAAAAAGGCCAGTGTACCTAGCTCATCATATACAACCTTAACTCTTGCATCTCTTATAGGATTAGATGATGATGATGATTAGATTGAGTTAGTCTCATTTTGTAAAAAATAATCAAGAAGAACATAAAAGTGTAGAGCCTACAAAATCCCTTATGGATGTGATTGAGAAATTTTATAGTAGACAGACCTTGATCCAAAGAATAGAGAAAATGATATGATTCAAGATTTTGATGCTTAATTCACTAGTCTATCTAATATAACATCAATTCAAGATCAAAGAAGGCACGATTCTCAATTTGTTTGACACATATCATAATATCATGAATCATTCAGGATATCTTGATGTATGTATCAAGGAGATGAGAATCGAGGATCTCAATGTGTGTATATATGTAAATGTATGAAGGTGTAAAGAATTGGATCTGAACAATGATGTAGAAATTATACTGACACCCCAAGGATAAAGTAATCTAACCATATTTGAGATCCCTTTTCAACTACATGTTTGATATATTCTCCATTTAATTCTTTATTGAAGAATGATATCGTAACTTGCAATGAAGAATTTAAGAAACTAGCTTTTGTTTCCACCTTGCAATTTCTCTAAGTAAGATTGGAGTGTCCACACTAGCTTTCTCCTCAATCCTCTCATACCATGCATTGCTATGTGAAAATGAAGGATTGAATGCCCTTTCATAGTGGATATTGAAAATAATTTTGAAACTTCACCATTGAGGCTAATTGCACATGTGAGATTTTCATAGGAGTCTTCAATAACTACAAGCCCAAAATCACTAGAAGCACTAGGACTAGGTTGATATAGGTTGACCTAGTCTAGATGAGGTCAAATAGAATTAACCTATGCTAGATGAGGTCAAATAAGGTTGACCTAGTTGAGAAGGTTTACATTTAGGGTCTTCTTCTCTTTATTCAAGACTAGTACAGGTTTAGTGATGGAATAGGTGTCATAGACTATCACCTAGAGATCCAATCTAGGTTTTTTGTATATTGATAAGAGAGGATATTCATAGATTAGGTCCTACTTCAATGGTTTAAATAAATCAAGGAGGATTAGGTAGATCCTACCTTAGTTTCACTTAGGAGAAAGAAGAGAAAATATGTGAGGTGTGTGCTAAAGATGTGAATGTGAAATGGAAAACACACTAAAGAGGAGCTAAAATTTCTTAAATAAGAGTATGTACAATTTAAGATTCTACATTTAGTGGGATATGAAAATACTTACATATGTAAGCTAAAGTAAGAAAATATAATCATATCTTGTAAATAGGATATAGCAAAGTCCATATGCACAAATCCTACAAGAAAAAATTAGTAACCACATCCTTCAAAACCACAAGCTAGTGACAATATGAAATCACCTTAGACTTACCATGGAAGGATAATGAAGCCTATAGATATCCATGTACCCCCTTATTTTGGGTTGCTCATCGAAAAAGGTGAAACAAGGTATCATCCTAAATGTAGCGAACTATGACTAGGAAGTGATGAAAAGAATCCCTCAAAACACTTCTAGATTAACTTTTAATGTTTCAAGAGCATCCTAGAAGGGTATGAACCTAAATCGCAATTCCCATGCCTATAATGGCGAGGAATATAGAGTTAAACAACTAAAGATATCACAAGAAGAGTGAATAGAAGCAATACTTGTAAATTAGGGTTTTGTAAAACACATTCAAAATGTTACCTATGAAAATGTTACATAACTCCAAGTTACCTTTTGAAATCTTATTTTCTACGTTATTCTTGAAGGAGAGAATATAAGGAAGAGAGATGTGAAAGACAAAGCCACTATAGCGCATGCAGATGAAAGTCCTTTGATAGGACATGGTGGATGGTGTCATACTCAAGGATGTAAGTATTCAACTCATCTTTACATTATTTCACATGTATCTCCTTTCTATAGTAATATAATCTAGACATATGAGTTATTTGCAGGGTCCCTAGTAGGAAATTGACCTAGTCCTAGTTTAGGCCAATCCATTCCTTGGGGCTTCTAGGTTGTGCTAGGGGCATGTTAATCTAGTCCGTCATGTTTTTGACCTAGTCCCTTAAGAGGTTGACCTAGTCCCAGCATTGAATAGGTGGTGCATCAGATTGATATGAAAGATTGATAGATCTCTTATTTTATGTTTCTAAAGGATCCACAAGTTATGAGGGACCACTATGTGTTAGATATTATGATATAATTCCAAGATCATATCTAGGATCTAGGAGTAGTATATACATAGATACTTAGGGATATATAATTGTTGATGTAGGAGCATCCTAGGTGTAGGAGCAATCTTGCATCACCCAAAAATATTTTTGTTTTTAATTTTTTCTATTTTAATAAGGACTAGTAGAAAGGGTGGTTACTATTTATAGGAGCTTACTATTTTCAGTATTTTTTTCATTTGATCTAAGAATGTTCTCATTTTCTACATGAAGATTCATTTTAGAGTTATAAGACTACCATAAACATTTCATTTCTCCAACTTAATTATTATAGAAATTATTTCAGATTTTTGGTGGAAAATTTAGGAAAAAAATCTTTAGGGTCACCATTCGAGGTCTTAATGTGCCCAGATGAGGTCTAGGAACTCAAAGGAAGGGCACTTGAACTTTTTTTATCTTGCAAATTAGGATTTGGTGTTTCCAAAAAGTGGTACAACCAATTGGATCACTGGTTTGAGAGTTATGGCCTTCCAAAGTTGGTCTACCTGAAACTTTGAAAACAATTATGAAAGATGTATTTATCCAACTTTATATGTATTGTTAGGATCTTTTGGCTCTAGGTATTAAGTTTGAATGTCTAGAACCTTCCTAGGTGACATAAAATTGTTTGTTTAAGAAAATCCCAAACATTGTCTAGCATAGCTTTGGGTGGTAATTTCCAACTTACTCTTACAGATTACTGTAATGAAGGTGCCCATGTGGGTTAGAAAATTTTACTTGTGAATTAGGTAATTCCACATTTGTAGTGATAATAAGAAGTTCATTTTTTTTCTAGCATTTTTTTTTTCTTTGTTTCTATTATGGTTTATGGTATTAAGGGGAGCACCCTTCATTAGTTGGACTTGATAGCACAACAACCACATGTGAGGTTCCATAGAATTATTATATTACCATTGATGGAGAGATGGGATGGTACTCCATACTCCTTCCATTTACCAATGTGACATATGATAGTTATGTTGGATAATGCATATTAGATTGTACACCTATAAATTTGAGGACCTACAATAAGAACCCTAGGACAAAGATCACATAAAGGGATTATGACATATTTCTAATACTTATGGGTACATTGTATAGAGAGTGATCGAGACTCGACCAAGTGTTCCTAGAGAGTATCATGTTAGCATGAATGCTGATGGTATTCCTTTGGGGGAGTATCCCAAGCATTGGTCAACATGTGGCATGATTGATAGATTGCATTCATGACTGTGTTTGTCTGTTATGACAACATAGTATGGTTTTTGTGAAGATTAGAAGAGTAGAAGAAAGAGATCATGGTAGTATAGATAGAGTTTTGATGTTAAGGTGACACATAGTTAAAGACATGTTCTAAATTATGTCAAGATGAAATGGTTAAGTTTACATTGAGTAAGTCAAAGATATGCAGAAGCTATGCATGATTTAGAGAGTAGTAAAGAGACAAAGTAACTGATAAGCAATTTCTGATGATTAGATTTTATCTCCTAATAGAGATAGAATCGGGAGATGCAAATTTATATAGTGATAGAAGATATTTTGATGATGATGTTAGTGAGTGCACAAAATTTAGAGTCACACGTATGAGAAGTTATAAAGATTGTGAGCCAAAAATATTATGTGATTGTGAAATAATTAATTATCTTAATGTGGTCCTACTATAATCAATTAGGAAATCCTCAAGCATGACTCAAGGAATTTTTTTGAGGATATGGTATAAAAGAAATATGTTTTCCATGTTTGACATATTGATCAAGTGTAAGAAGTGTGAACAAGAGAATAATGTTTGATAAATGTGAGTAAGTGATCCAAGAGATTATTGGATGTAAAGTTGGTATTCTAGTATCATGATTAGAGGAACCAAAGTAGTTTAGTTGATAGAAGAGAGAAAGATGAAGTAAGAGTATAGTTTGATTCTATTATTCTACAAGGAATAATACTAAGATCCTTTGGCCAATGGGTTCATTGGTCTTGCCCTTGAATTAGTTTGGATAGTGAATTCATCTTCCTTCGACAACTCCTAATAGGGATTGATATTTACTTAATGTATTTCACAGAATCCTAACATGGTCCATCCTCTAAATCAAAATATTTATATTAGTACATCATTTTTCGGGTAACATCCCCACTGGGGATTCCTCCCTAATCAAGGGTTTTGGTAGTTAACATATTTGGTGCTATTATGTATGAGTATCTTGTTATGGCTGCTGATTATATTTTGCATATGGTTAAGGATTAATAAGGTTGATAATTTTAATAATAGTTGAATAACTAACTCACCCCATCCCCACCTCTTAGATATACTGGTGGACATTATATTCTAAAAATTGGTATCATAGCTTTAGGTCTTTGGAGAGAAAGGTTAATATCTTTGGGATATCAATTATGAGACACTTTAGAAAAGAAATTTTAAAGTCAGATAGAGGAAATTTTCACACCTAGAAGATGGAACTTTGATTGAAAATAGATTGGTACAAGTATGATAAATGTGTTTCAATCTATAAGAATCTCGGCATACCAGGCTCTTGGAGCTTGTTTTAATCCATAGATAGACCTTTTCAACATGCAAACCAAAGTAGAATCCTAAATGAAACCCTATGGTTGCTCCATATAAATATCCTCATAAAGATCACCATTCAAGAATGCACTCTTCACATCCTTTTGATGAATAACCCATCTCTGAGCTACAACTTTAGCTAGTGTCAAATGAATGGAGTTCATTTTTGCAATTAGGGAAAAGTTATTAGTGTAGTCAATACCAGCCACCTAAGAGAAACCTTTTATAACAAGTCTAGCCTTATACTTATTCACACTTCCATCCGCTGCAAACTTTGTTCGATAGATCCACTTACACCAAACTAATTTTCTTCCCTTAGGAAGAGAGACTGAGTCCCATGTTTTGTTTCTCATAAGACAATTGTATTATTCCTCCATTGCTTTATTCCATTCTAGAATTCTTGAAGCTTCTTTGAATGATTGAAGATCAAAAGAAACTACAATTTAAGAATGAGGGAGTGAGTTGTGTTGTGATCTTGTCCTCCTAGTATCTGAAGGATTCCCTACTAGTGGTCTTGCTACATCCAATGGCTATTGAGCCCATTTAGGTCTAGTGGAAGAAGATGTAGAAGTAGAAGGGATTTCCTCAACCTTATTTGTTTGATGCCTCTATTTTGGTTGTTGATGGAGATCTTCCAAGTCACTTTCATCACTATCACTTTCTTCAATGAAGGAGGAAGAAGGAGGAGTTGAAGAAGTAAAGCTTGGACAACTTCCTTCAAAGTGTACACTCCTCTTCTAGAAAATTTCATGTTTCTATGGATCCATCAATTTATAGGCTTTATGAGAGTCCACATAACCAAAAAATATGCAAAGTTTACTTTGAGGTTCCAATGCCTTGGATTTTTGTGGAGGTATGTGTGCCTATGCTAGACAACCAAAGACTCTAAAATTCTTTACAGTAGGTTTCCTTCCAGTCCAAAATTTAAAAGGAGTTAAACCATACAAAGCTTTATGAGGACTCCTATTTTGAATGTAATGTGCACAATTCATTACTTCAGCCCAAAAAGCTTGATTAAGAGACTTATGTAGTAGCATACAAGTGGTCATCTCCTTGAGAGTTCTGTTCTTCTTTCTGCAACAACATTTTGTTGTGGAGTGTATGGTACTAAATGTTGTAGGTCAATTCCCTCTTGAGTATAAAAATCTATAAGTCCTGAGTTCACATACTCCCTTCCATTATCTATTTGAAGTATCTTGATGGCTTTCTTTGATAGCTTTCTACTTGAGCCTTAAAGGTGAGAAATCATTCAAACACTTCATGCTTAAGAGCCATAAAGAATATCTAGGTATAGTGAGAATAGTAATCAATTAAGGTGAGCGTATAGCAAGACTTTCCAAATGCTGGCACTAGAAATGGGCCCACCACATGACTATACAATAGAATATGAACACTTTGTACTCTCCAAGACTTCCTCTTGTCAAACATTTTTTTTTGGATGCTTCTCAAGTGTGCAACCTAAAAAAACACCATCTGAGAACTAGACTTGAGGTAGACCATGAACCATGGTGTTGTTGCTAAGCTATTGAAGATACCTATAGTTGAGATGTCCAAACCTCTCATGCCATAGTTTTCTTTCTGTATTCAACTAAATTAACAAGGCTTGTGCATTAGATTTATGCACAAAGGAAGATGAAGTGTAACGCCTTGAATAATGTTTAGCTTCACCTATTGCAATGATAGAATCATCTTTAATGCTTTTCACAATAACTAAATCTGGAAAAAATTTAGCCTTATTTCCACCTCCATAGTGAGTGATTTGGTAGACTAAAAGAAGGTTGGACGTAAGATTAGGAACATAGAGAACATCCTTGAACACTCCATTTTTGTCAACTTCACCTTTTCCTTCAACTTCTACTTTAGTATAGTCCCCCAAAAAATGTAAGGTACCTCTAAAGGTTTCACTGAAGAAAAGTCTCTCTTTGAAGCCCCCATGTGATGTGTGGCACTTGAGTCAATAATCCACTCCCCCTTCCTAATAATGTTTGTGAGTAAAGCTTTCCCTTTAAATTATAAGCATTATTCAATGGAACATTGTGCTCCTTCATGGTGTTTTTCAATTCATTAATCTACTTGTGATAACACTCGTGTTCATCATGACCAATTCTTCTACAATAGGCACACTTCTTCTTTTCCTGATTATTGTCCCCCTTTTTATTGGTATTAGGAGACGACTTTCCGTGTTGTTGAGTTTATTTACTGTGTCCTCTTTTTTTGAATCTTTCCTCTTCTTTTTTCCCTTGCCTTTGAACTTTCACCAGTTGAATTTTTAGAGCTCTCATTGTTAGCAACCAATACCTTAGACTTTGAAGACTTGAGAATCCCCATTATTATCAACTTATTTGGTTATCCTATAACAACTAGGCATAGTCATCAAAAGTGAGTTTTTGAAAAGAAGCCCCTAAGGTATCCTTTGAGGTGTTGAAAGAAGAGACAACTATGAAGTATTCTAATGAAAAATTATTCTAAATTAGATATATTAACCTGCCATCCTTAATGGGACTACTACAATAGTTGAGTTTTTTTCTCAATTCATTCACCTTAATGATAAAATCCTTGATGGAATAAAAGTTCTTAGGATCTAGTGAGATAAGTTCATCTTCAATCTTGTAGACATCCTCCTTAGTCACTTTTCCATATAGAATTTTAAGGGCATCCCAAGTTTCCTTGGATGTATCATATTTTATTATCTAATAAATGATCTTGTCATCAACCCCTAACCTAAAGATTCGTAGGGCTTTTCTATCTACCAATTCCCAAGCACATATATCATTTTGACTTACTTTATAACCTATGGGTTTAGGAAGAGATTCATCTACATATTGAGAAACTTCTTCATTCATTAATTCACATGATTTTTTAACTAACCATGTGGAATAATTATGTGGTGTTAATTCCCCACCCAAAAATGAATTCTTTAGGAACTTTATGCTTAGTGTGATTACAATTGCCACTTGCCAATTTAGGGCCTAAGTGGACTTATGATTTTTCTATTTACAACAACAAATATGAAGCTATATTAGATTCAAAAAGATAAGACACAAGACCTCTTAAGGATCTAATTAATTACAAGTGCCAATAGGCCAAAATGATACCAAAATTAAAAAGTACTATGTCTACCAAAAATTACTCCAAACTAATACTAGATTTGGAAAGTAAACAAAAAAACATGCAATTTAAGAAAAAATAGCATTTGAATATGTGTCTAGATGAGCCCAAACTAAGCCTTTGAAGTTGTAAAAATTGATATTTTCAATTTTTAGAAAAATTTAGGAATAGAGGTCTCAAACAACCTACACCAATGTGTAGACCATGAAATTCTACCCCAAAACAAAAAAATTGCTCAAAAAAAGGAGTCCATTTGAGGGAGATATCACTATTTGAAAATCACCTTTGTAATTATTTTTCTTGAATCATCGTTGTTGCACTTCCAAAAATAAAATGACTCTAAATTTCACCTTAGATGTTTAATTTTGATGAAACAAAAGTCAATTTGGGGTTTTTTGACCTTTTGAATGTGATGCCAATTTCTAATTTGCACTAGCAAGCTCCAATAAATAAAAAATATATGCAATGGCTATGCAATGAATATCCTTTGGCTCTAATACCATTTAAGAATTTTCCTAAGGAAACAATTCAACACCAAGATCAATAAGCTCAATATATACCACAAGAGAGAGTAATTATGATCCAATGAGAATCAGATGATTGGATAGCACATAATTGGTTACCAGATAATTAGATACCAAATGAATACACAATAGAAGTGCCTATATATAAAGGCATCTAGAATGACTAGGTGTCAACAAAGAGATAAACATCACAACTAAGCACATTTCCACCAAAAGTGGATTATCTTCCATTGTGCATGAATGTACATGGAAGGATGAGAGGATAAGAATACCAAGGTGTATCTATTGGAAATGATTGAAATGATCACAAGAACAATTGTTGGAATAATATATGGAACTGGTAAAGAATGTCCTCAATCATTTTTTTGTCATTGATGTCAAACTTTTTGCTTGCAGGGATGACAATTTCTTTAATGATCCAAATACTATAAATTAGTTTATTGTCAAGGTGGAGGCAATCAATAATATGTAACTAGAGCACTTAGAGAAAGGTTGAAGTTATGATGTTGTAATGAAGTACAAGGATCAGTCAAGCCATTAATGAAATAGTGTATTGGATGACATACTAAAAGATACAAAGAATGAGCACACTGAAACATATCAAAGATCTAAGGTTTTAGCTAAGTCTTGTGTAAAGCTCAAACTAAGTTCACTAGTAAGTGTTGAGCGAGCTAGTAAAAGCTGAGTAAATTCCTAGTCAAGTGGCGAGCAAGTTCAAGTGCCAAGGAAGTTCAAGTGTCGAGCAAGTTCAAGTGCTGAGCAGAACCATGTGCTGAGAAAGTATAGGTGTCGAGCAACACAGAAGTGCCGAGAACCAGTAACTTAATGATGCCGAGTAACACAGAGGTGTCGAGCACCAGTAACTCAATAATGCCAAGTTGTTGCATTATTTAGAAAATCAAAGATTCGTCAGATCGAAGTCAACAAAGTTGTTATCTAAAAATTTGTGAATTAAAAGGAGGATAAGAACGATGATTTGGTGGCACAGAACACCATGTAGAACATTTTTTTTGATACAGTTGGCGAAGAAAACAAGGTATGGGGTAGATACATTGTATCCTACCTAATCCATTTTTGAAACCCTAAAATTAGAGAGGGAGAATTGAGCAACAAAGGAAAATCAAACTTGTATATAAGAAGACATAAGTTAATGGAAAATAGTGTGGAAGAGAGTGGAATAGAGAGGATAGTGAGAGAGAGAGTCGTAGCCAAGCATAAAAGCATGAAATGCTGAAGAATAAGCTAAGGAGAAGATAACATAGGAACTCTGTTTGGATAGACAACCACAAGGATGATTGCATTGGTAGAATGAGTAGGAAGACTCAAGGAGATGAAGCTTGAGAGGGAGAGAAGCAATCGGAGCTGAAGTGATTGAAGCCAAGCATAAGGACTGAACTGAAAAAGTGATCTGAAATCTGCAAAGTATGTTGTAAGTTATGTCAGATCAAAAGACCATTAACATTACTTTCTAGCAATTGTAATAGTAAGATAAATCATATGGACTTAGGTTGGTTTAACAGCCATTAGATAAATCCTATAATAGGGTGAAATTCCAAGTGGATGTTCTAAAGACCTTTAACTAGGCCCATTCCTAATAGTTTGGTGAAATCCTCTAACAAGGTCACATTTAATAGTGTGTTGTAAGCCTTTACAGGGCAGGCTTTTAACAGGGCATCACTTCAGAAGAGTGAGAATCAAGTAGCATGTTACTGGTGGTTTTTCCCAAATTGGGTTTCCACATAAATCATTGTGTCATGTGTTGGTCTTGAATGTTTTATCTTTGCATGTTAATTTACAGTAATTTGCTTATATGACTGATTTAAGTTTGAACAGATGAAAAGGGTATGGATTCATTAAAAAGGTATTAATAGAACATTTTGGACCTTGAATAACTAATTCACCCCCCCCTCTCAGTTATTCTAAAGAATTCTAACAATTGGTATTAGAGCGTGACTGTTGATTCAGTTTAAAGAGACTATTAGCAGAAAAGATCAAAATGCCAAAGAGAGAAGTTACCAAGCTCGACAAAGACAACTTTTTTGCATGGAAAAGTTTGATGAAGCTACATCTTGGATCCATAGGAGATTATGCCCAAAATTTAATTGTCACTGAACATGTAGATCCAACAGGTGCTCCTACTGCTGAAGACATGAAAAACAAACAAGAACACAACCAGACAATGCTAGAGATTGCCTCTACACTTAGCTATGCTGAATTTGATGATACCAAAAGATGTGACACTGCATTCAAAATGTGGAAAGCCCTATAAAACATCTATGGATGATATTAGAATGTACAAAGAGCAAAAAGAGAAAGTCTCAGAGGAAAATTTGATGACATGAAAATGAAAGAAAATGAGAATGTTGCTCAGTATGGTGCAAGAATAAAGGAAGTGGTAAGTGCAATAAGATGCTTGAATGGTCAACTGGATGAAGATACTATTAATAGTAAGTTCTTAAGAACCTTGCTCCCTATCTATGCTATTAGAGTATAGCAATGCAACAACTAAGATGGGTATGTGCAGGATCATGGTGTGCCAAAAAGTGGCGATCTGAAAAATATGTAGTTTTGAAATGCCTCAAAGAATTTCAAAATCTATTCCAACTTTTTTCCCACCCATCTTGATACTAAATGAAAACAATTAATACCTTTATAATTCCTACTATATCTTTGGATACCAACCTTATATGGTCATCTTTAAAACATCCTGAAAATATGTTTTTGGCATGTTCTTATGTGTTTTTAACTTCAAGCATGTAGCTGACGACTTTTTTTAAACCAAAATTTGATGTAATGAAAAGGGTTTCTTAAGAATGTTCTTAGCTTTTCATAAATGTAAGGTTTGTCAAATTACGAGTTCAGTAAGTAATTATTACTTATTTTCTAATGGAGTTAGCTGCAAAGTGCTAATTCACATACTGGTTGAAAAATAGCTATAACTTTCAAACCATATAAGATTTGTGAAATCCAAAAGATGCATCACATTCTATCTTCAACTAGTATAAAAAAAAAAAAAAAAAAAAAACCTTAATTTTGATTTTTTTTGAACTAGTTAAGGTGGTCAGACACGGGAGTTTTTTAATTCTAAAAATAGTATAGTAGAAAATTCATAATTAATTATTTATTTGGAATAAAAATTCTCAAAAATATGTGTCACATCTAGGCATGAGTCTACTTTTTATATCTAAAATTATATTTAAAAATATTATCATTTCATTATGATTAAGGTGGTTAGACATACACCTACTTTTTATTTTTGCCCTGAAATTTTTGTAGTACTGCATTAAAATCGAAACTTTTGACCAATCAAATATTTTTTTCTCCAGATAAGGCCTTCTACTTTAGAAACTAGATTCAATTTCCTACAGATTATTTTCTTGCAACTTTTTCATATAAAGTCTAGGACCACTTTAAAATTATGTGTCAAGTTGACATAACCCTGATTTGCTAGTTTTTCACTGCCACTTAAGGCCATAAATTTGGTACACCATGATCCTACACATACCCAAATGTATACTAGGAAATAATCTAAGCTTTGAAGGTATAATAGGTAGACTCATTGCATTTGAGTTATCTAACTTTGATAACTACAAACCTGAAAATGTTGAATCTGCTTTTAAGGCCAAGTTATCACTAAAAGATGCCGAATAGGTGAATTCAAGGAAAGGAAGAAAAATGAAGTATGTATCTAGTTATAGTAGCACTGATGAGGAAGATGTGGAACAATTGGAAGCATTGCTCGCTAGAAGATTTCATAGGGGCAAAGGAAAATTCAAAGGTAAGATGCCTATCATTTGTTTCAATTACAATGAAGTAGGTCATATTGCTACAAGATGTCCACAGAAAAAGGATTCCAAGGAAGGCAACAAATACAAGAACAGAAGAGATGATGGCAAGAGAGATTACAAAGAAAAAGGTAAGAAGTGTTATATTGTTGAAGAAAATTCTGATGACAATGATGATGAAGTTGTTTATGTAGCCATGAAGGACCAATCTGATAAAGAAGAAGCCACAACACTAGTGACTTGTATAAACAAGAATGAAAGATGGATCATAGACAGTGGATGCTCACATCACATGACAGGAGACAAAAGTAAGTTTGCTAACTTTACTCAGTATGATGGAAATAGTGTTAGATTTGGTAATGATGCTCCATGTCAAATAAGAGGAAAAGGTTCCATTAAGCTCATAGACCAAATTTCATGTGACAATGCATACTATGTTGAAGGATTAAACTACAATTTACTAAGTGTCTCACAATTAGGCAATATAGGTTGCAAAGTGGAATTTTAAAACAAAACTGCAAAAATCTATGACAATGATGGTAAACTAATAGGAAAAGGTGATCAAACAAAGAGTAATTTGTTTTACCTTGATAATGCTTCTTGTCTATTTGCAAAATTTTATGATGAATGGTTATGGCATAGAAGATTATGTCATGTCAACTTTGACAATCTGATCAAAATCAGTAAAATGAAGAAAGTTAGAGGTCTACCAAAATTGAAGAAGCCTAATAATATCATGTGTAAACAATGTCAGTTAGGAAAGATGACAAAGTCAAGTTTTAGAAGCAAAAACTATACATCTAAAGAGATACTTGAGTTAGTTCACATTGACTTATGTGGTCCAATGGAAATACAAAGCTATAGAGGAGATAAATACATAATGTTATTTGTTGATGACTATTCTAGGATGATGACTGTTATGTTCTTAAAACAAAAATCTGATGCTTTTTAAATGTTTAAGTAGTATGTGGCCAGAGTTGAAAAGGAAATTGGAAAAAGCTTGAAATGTCTAAGATCAGATAGAGGTGGTGAATTTACATCAAATGAATTCGAGATATTCTGTAATGACAATGGAATCCAAAGACAGACATCAGCTCCTAGAACTCCCCCACAAAATGGAATTGCTGAAAGAAAAAATAGATCTGTAATTAATTGTGCCAAAACATTAATGATGGAAAAGAATGTTGCTCTAACATACTAGAGAGAAGCTGTAAGTGTATCTGTTCATACATTGAACCAAGTACAAGTCAAGAAAGGTACAAATACAACACCTTTTGAATTATGGTATGGTTACTCACCAAATGTAAAACATTTCAAAGTATTTGGTTGCAAATGTTTTATCTTTAAAGATGTTAGAAATGGAAAATTTGATGCAAAAAGTGATGAAGGTATATTTCTTGGTTACTCCACAAGAAGTAAGGCATATAAGTGTTTGAATGTTAACACTAACAAAATTGTGGAAAGTGCAAATGTACACTTTGATGAGCACACAGAAGTCCAAGCTGAAGAACCAAAGAAAATGGAAGAATACAAAACCTTTGTATATTCTTATGAAGGAATGACTACTGATGAGGATGATTTCAATCAAATTGAAAGTCAACACCAAGTGTCAGTTTCAGCTGATTCACAACCAGTGAATGCCGAGCTGCATTTAGAAGCTGAGTTACAAAATGAAGAAAATACACAATCCGATTCAGACGATAGCATACATGATGAAGAACAACCTGATAATGAAGAGCATAGTGATCTTGAATTCGAAAGATCAAACATGGAAACAAGGACAAAGCCAAGATTATCCAAATATGTAAAAAGACATCGCCCTGCTGAACAAATAATTGGTGACTAAGATGCAAGACCAATGACAAGGAACAGACTAAGACATGAATCATGTCTGATCAGCAAATCTAAATCCAAGACAGTATACGGTGCATTACAAGATGGCGACTGGTATAAAGCTATGGAAGAAGAAATTGATCAAATAAGAAAAAATAAAACCTGGAGTTTGGTTCCTAGACCAACTCACAAGAATGTGATTGGAACCAAATGGGTATTCAGAAACAAACTAGATGAGAATGGTGAGATTACCAGAAATAAAGCCAGATTAGTATGCAAGGGTTATGCTCAAGAAGAAGAAATAGATTATGGAGAAACATTCGCTCCTGTTGCAAGAATGGAAGGAGTAAGAACTTTACTTGCAGATGCTACCTACAAAGATTTCAAAGTCTATTAGATGGATGTAAAATCCACCTTCTTAAATGGTATACTAGAAGAAGAAGTCTATATTGAACAACCAGAAGGATTTGTTGATGAAAATAATAGGGATATGGTGTGTAAGTTACATAAAGCACTCTATGGTTTGAAACAAGCACCTAGAGCATGGTATGAGAGACTTCACAAGTATTTGGATTTGAAAGAACTGATGACAACAGCAACATGTACACCAAAGTTGAAGAAGGTAAAGACATTATTGTATCTAAAATTTTTGTGGATGACATAGTATTTGGTGGTAAGGAAGTACTTTGCAAAGGCTTTGCTGACAAAATGAAACATGAATTTGAAATGTTTATGTTTAGAGAAATCAAAATTTTTGTTGGATTGCAAGTTCATCAACTCAAACATGGAATATTTATTACACAATCAAAATACATCAAAGAAATTCTTAAAAAATTTGGATTGGAGGAATCCAAACCAGTCACCACACCAATGGCCACAGGGAATAAGCTATCCAAAAATGATGAGTCAGCTAAAGTCAATCAAACAATGTACAGATCCATGATTGAAAAACTACAATATGTTGTACATAGTAGACCAGACATAGCATTAGTAGTTGGAATAGTGGCTAGGTTCTTTGCTAATCCTAAAGAAAATCATCTAATAGCAGTAAAAAGAATAATGAGATATCTCAAAGGGACTGATGATTTTGGTCTATACTACAAAAAGAATGGAAAATTTGAACTCAATGCATATACAGATGCAGACTTGGGAGGAAACATTGATGACAGAAAAAGCACAAGTGGAGGTGCATTATTTTTAGGAAAAAGGCTGGTTACCTGGACTAGCAAGAAACAAACATGTATATCCCAGTCCACTATAGAATCAGAATATGTGGCTGTTGCAGTAAATTGTACAAACATTGTATGGCTCACACATCTATTGAATGGAATGAAAGAAGAAGTAACAAAACTGGTGATATTGTATTGTGACAATACAAGTGCTATAAACATATCCAAAAATCTAGTGATGCATGCAAAAACCAAGCACATTGCAATCAAGTATCATTATGTCAGAGAATTGGTAGAAGACAAACAAGTGAAGTTGGAATACATTCACACAAAGGAACAAACTGCAAATATCTTCACCAAACCATTGCCCAAGGATGCCTATGAATAACTTAGAGGCAAGCTAGGGGTTATACCCCTATCTCAAGCAGTTTAAGGCGACAAGGAAGCTACGGTGCATCAACAGGAATAAATCATTGAAATATTTAATAGGTTGATGCAAAGGATGACAATAGGAATAGAAACTCCAAATCAGTCACAAGCATGGTGACAGAGGGAGAAAGACCACAAGAAGCCAAATCTTATATTTTGCATGATAAAGATGCTACATCTTTGGCATTTATGTCAAAGAGGGAGAAATATGCAAAAAACTGATCAATGCAAAGAAAGAGGGAGATATATATGAAAGAGGGAGATATATGTGATCAGTAGTGAAAATGTAGCAAATCCATACAATCTTGGTGGTAACTAAATTGATTACTTGATCAGTTTGGTTTGCCATCAATGCCAAAGAGGGAGATTGTTGGAAATGATTGAAATGATCATAAGAACAATTGTTGGAATAATATATGGAACTGGTAAAGAATGTCCTCAATTATTGTTTTGTCATTGATGTCACACTTGCTACTTGCAGGGATGACAATTACTTTAGTGATCCAAATACTATCAATTAGTTGATTGTCAAGGTGGAGGCAATCAATAAGATGTAACTAGAACACCTAGAGAAAGATTGAAGTTATGATGTTGTAATGAAGTACAAGGATCAGTCAAGCCATTAATGAAATAGTGTATTGGATGACATACTAGAAGATACAAAGAATGAGCACAATGAAACATATCAAAGATCTAAGGTTTTAGCTAAGTCTTGTGTAAAACTCAAACTAAGTTCACTAGTAAGTGTCGAGCAAGCTAGTAAAAGCCGAGAAAATTCCTAGTCAAGTGTCGAGCAAGTTCAAGTGCCGAGCAAGTTCAAGTGCCGAGAAAGTTCAAGTGCCGAGCAAGTTCAAGTGTCGAGCAAGTTCAAGTGCCGAGCAGAACCAAGTGCCAATTAGGTATAGGTGTCTAGCACCAGTAACTCAATGATGTCAAGTAACATAGAGGTGCCGAGCACCAATAACTCAATAATGCCGAGTTGCTACATTATTCATAAAATCAAAGATTTTTCAGATCGAAGATGACAAAGTTGTTATCTAGGAACCTGTGAACTAAAAGGAGGATAAGAATGATGAGTTGGTGGCACAGAACACCATGTAGAACATTTTTTTTGATATAGTTGGCAAAGAAAACAAGATATGGGGTAGATACATTGTATCCTACCTAATCCATTTTTGAAACCCTAAAATTAGAGAGGGAGAAATGAGCGGCAAAGGCAAATCAGACTTGTATATAAGAAGACATAAGTTAATGGAAAATAGTGTGGAAGAGAGTGGAATAGGGGGGATAGTGAGAGAGAGAGAGAGTTGTAGTCAAGCATAAAAGCATGAAATGCTAAGCAGAGGATAACACAGGAACTCTGTTTGGATAGACGACCTCAAGGATGATTGCATTAGTAGAACGAGTAGGAAGACTCAAGGATATGAAGCTTGAGAGGGAGACAATCAGTCATAGCTGAAGTGATTGAAGCCAAGCGTAAGGACTGAACTAAAAGAGTGATCTGAAATCTGCAAAGTATGTTGTAAGTTATGTCAGATCAAAAGACCATTATCATTACTTTCTAGCAATTGTAACAGTAAGATAAATCCTATGGACTTAGGTTGGTTTAATAGCCATTAGATAAATCCTTTAATAGGGTGACATTCTAAGTGGATGTTCTAAAGACCTTTAACAAGGCCCATTCCTAACAGTTTGGTGAAATCCTCTAACAAGGTCACATTTAACAATGTGTTGTAAGCCTTTAACATGGCAGGCTTTTAACAGGGCATCACTTTAGAAGAGTGAGAATCAAGTAGCATGTTACTGGTGCTTTTCCCCAAATTGGGTTTCCACGTAAATCATTGTGTCATGTGTTGGTCTTGAATGTTTTATCTTTGCATGTTAATTTATATTAATTTTCTTATATGACTGATTTAAGTTTGAACAGATGAAAAGGGTATGGATTCATTAAAAAGGTTTTAATAGAGCATTTTGGACCTTGAATAACTGATTCACCCCCCCCCCCCCTCTCAGTTATTCTAAAGAATTCTAACAGTATCTTGTAAAGAGTTATAGTAGACAACATGTTCTCAATAAGAGTGCAAACAACTATGTTTTCTACATGAAAACTAATGTGCTAAAGCATTAACCTGAGTAAACTTAAGTAAAGTGTAATAATAATTAATTATTTACACTAACATAATCATTAGTTTATCACTAATATCAAACCTACTACTTGCTGGAAAGACAATTGCTTATATGATTTGAGTACTATCATTTTTTTTGATTGATGAAGATGATTTGATCTAATGAGGTAACAATAGCACCTAGAAGAAAGATTGAGTTATGATATGGAAAAAGAGCACAAGGATCAATTAAGACAGTAATATTACAGTGCATTGATAATCTACTTAAGTTGAAAAGGATGGTTACATTCATTAAGTTTTGAAGAACAAGTTAAATATAGTTAGTCTGCTGAGCTTAACAATCTACACAATAGGAACTAAGTAAAGTTAGTGTAAGCCAAGAGGAAAATTAGTTGAAGCTGAGAAAAGTTAATATTCCAAGCACTAGTAAACTTTAGTTCATGTCGAGTGATTTGTTAGTTGATTTCAAGAAATGCAGTATATGTTGAGCACCAAAAACCAAGTAATTTCAAGTGCCAACATTATGAGAAAGATTGAGAATTTGATGAATCTAAGCTGACAAGCTTGTTCTTGGATTACGTGAACCATGTGGAAGATAAGCTTGATGAGCTGGTGACACAAAATTCATGGTGAACCATTTTGAGGAAAATTCAAAGAGAATTAAAGGAGAAGTTTTTATAAGGGAATAAAATGAAATGATGGGTAGATTCATTGAATCCTACCTAGTCCAACTTAACCTTAAAATGGATGATGGAGGATGAATGGAAAAATATCTTAATTATCTATTTATAGAGATGGCTTGTCAGAAGCAAAGGTTGTCAAGTGTGAGAACCTAAGAAAGACAAGGAGTCTAGGATATTTATTTATTCAATGACCTAAGAAAAGAGACTACATTGGTAGACAAAGCAAAAAGGCTTAAGGGTATGGATGCTTCAAGGGTAAACAAGCTCTCAAAGCTAAAGTGTGTGAAAGACAAGTAGAATGGAGCACTAAAATAGAGATTTTTAATCTACAAGTGTGTTGTAAGTTGTTATTAGATCAAGCCTCACTATTACTTTCTAATAATTGTACTAGTCTACGGTAAATCCTTTGGATTAAGGTTGACCTAACTGCCATTTGTAAATTCTTTAACTAGGTGACATTCCAAGTGAATGATCTAAAGTCCTCTAACAAGACTCACTCATAAAAGGGTGATTCAAATCCTTTAACCCTTTCACATTTAATAGTATGCATTGTAACCTTTAATAGGGTTGGCCTTTCATAGGGCATCACTTCAAAAGAGTGAGAATGAGTAAGATGTTATTGGTGGTTTTTTACAAATTAGGTTTTTGTGTTAAATCATTGTGTCAAATGTGTTATTGAATCTATTATGTTTCTTGTTTATATTTCTACAAAGTGGATTTGATAGTAACCTACAAGTTTAAGTGATTGCATAATATTATGGATGCATGCATAATAAAAATGTCTTATGGATATTGGTTCACTAAGTTGTAAAAAAATTTAATTGTAAAGAATTATAAAGAATTTCAATCTTAGTTATTCTAAAGAATTTCAATAATTGGTATAAGAACCATCTTCTTAAGAGGACTAGTTTGAATGTACTGGAAGAAAACATATCAAGATGTCAAAAAGAGAGGCACCCAAGCTTAATAGAGACAACTTTCCCACATGGAAAAGTTTGATGAAGTTACACCTAGCAGGTCTTGGAGAAAATGCATAATTTACCATTTTTTTTTAGCATGTTGATCATGCTAGAGTCTTAACTATTGAAGATCTAAAAAAGAAGAAAGAACACAACTAGACAATGTTGGAAATTAACTCTGTGCTAAGTTATGCTAAGTTTTATGATATTAAGGGTTGTGATAGTACAAATAAAATGTGGGATTCTCTACACACTATTTATGGAGGTGACAAAAATATTCTAAGAGCCAAAGTTGATAGTCTTAGAGGTATGTTTGATGACATTAGAATGCAAGAAGGTGAGAATATTGTTCAATATTTTTCTAGGATAAAATATGTTGTTAATGCAATAAGAGGACCTATTGGTAAAATAGATGATTATACTATACTAAGTAAAGTTTTGAGAACATTATTTCCCACTTATGCTATTAGATTTTCTACAATACAAGAACTAAGATGTATGATAGGGAGTAATCTAACTCTTGAAAGTCTAGTAGGTAGGCTCACCACTTTTGAGCTATCTAATTTGGATAATTAGAAACCTAAAAAATATTGAATATGCATTTAAAGCTAAGATGTCATTGAAGGAACCTAATGAGAAGAAGAAGAAAAATGTAAAATATGTGTCTAGTTATAGTGATACAGATGGGGAAGATGTAGATCAACTTGAAGCACTACTAGCAAGGAGATTTTACATAGGTAAAGTAAAGTTTAAAGGTAAGTTAACTATCATACATTTTAATTGCAATGAGGTTCATCATATTGCTGCCAGATGTCTAGAGAAGAAGAACTATAGAGGTGGTGACAAGTACAAAAGTAGAAGAGATGAAGACAACAAAGACTACATAGATAAAGGAAAGAAGTCTGGCTACATTGCTAAAGATAAAACTAAATATGGATCTAATTATCATGATGCTAAAGTAGTGTATGTTGGAAATAAGGGTGATCTAATGAGGATGAGGCAACTAAACTAACATCTTGTCTGACCAAGAATGACAGATAGATCATTGACAATGGGTTTTCACATTACATGACTGTAGATAAAAGTAAGTTCATTACCTTGAATTATTATGATAGAAATAGTGCAATGTTTGGAAATGTTGTACCATGTTTGATAAAAGGAAAAGGTTCTATCAAAGTCATAGAAAATATTTTATGTCATAATGCTTATTATGTTGAAGAAATTACTTATAATTTTTTGAGTGTGTCATAACAAAACAATTTAGGTTGTAAGGTTGAGTTTCAAAAAAAAATTGCTAAGATATATGATATTGATGGAAAAATAATTGGAAAAGGTGATCAAACTAGGGGTAATCTATTCTATCTTGATATAGAGGATTCTAGTTGTTTACTTTTATAATTTGATGGTGCATGGTTATGGCACAAGAGGTTGTGTCATGTTAATTTTGATAACTTGGTTTGTATTAGTAAAATGAGAAGAGTCATAGGTTTTCCTAAGTTGAAAAAGCCTAACAATATAATTTGTAAACAATGTCAGTTAGGAAAAATGACAAAGTCAAGTTTTAAGAGTAAGACTCATACCTCTAAAGGAATATTAGAGATTGTTCATACTGACCTGTGTGGACCAATTGAAGTGCAAAGATACAAAGGTGATAAGTACATTATGGTACTTGTTGATGATTATTTTAGAATGATGAATGTTATGTTTTTGAAATAGAAATATAATACTTTCCAAAAGTTTAAGTGATACTTAGCAAGATTTGAGAAGGAAATAAGAAAAGGTATTAAATGTTTGAGATCTAACAAAGGAGGAGAATTTAAATCAAATGAGTTTGAGATATTTTGTAATGACAAAGAAGTCAAAAGATAGACATCTACTCCTAGAACCCCTCCATATAATGAAATTTTTGAATGGAGGAACAAGAATATAATGGACTATGCTAGGACACTCATGGTGGAGAAAAATGTTACTTTGAAATACTGGAGAGAAGCTGTGAGTAAAAGTATCTATACCATGATCCATGTGCAAGTCAAGCAAGGTATGCATTCAACACCTTTTGAACTATGATATGTATACTCACCCAATGTAAAATATTTTAATGTATTTAGAAGCAAGTGTTATATTCTCAAATATTTTTAAAATGGTAAATTAGATGCAAAAATTTAAGAAGGTATATTTCTTGGTTATTCCACAAGAAGTAAATCTTATAAGTGTTTAAATACTAACACTAACAAACTAGTGGAAAGTGCAAATGTGAAATTTGAAGAATATATAGAAGTATATGAGGCTAAACCTATGAATGAACCATAAGAATAAAAATAAATTTTATACTTTTATGAAGCTATGATTGTGGATGAAGATGCTATAAATCAAGGTGCAAACTAAAAGCAAGTTTCAGCGAGTGCCGAGTCATATACTATGATTGTTGAGTTGTATTTAGGAACTGATCTACATTCAGTTATAGAATAAAGTTAAGGCACATTCTAATTCTGGGATTAGTATACATAAAAGAGATGTTGAAATACCTAATAGAGATGTACATAGTGATTCAAAAGTTAAAATACCAAGTGAAAAAATTGGAGCAGAACCAAGATTGTCTAAGTATGTCAAGAGACATCACCCTACTACACAAATCATTGGAGATAAGGATGCTAGACCAATAATAAGAAATAAGGTGAGAAATGATACGTGTTTTCTGAGCATGCAAGAATCTAAAAAAATGAAAGATGCCTCAGAAGATGTGGACTAGAGTTAAGCCATAGAAGAAGAGATTAAACAAATTGAGAAAAAGAAAACATGGAGTCTAGTTCCTAGACCAAAAGATAAAAATGTGATTGGTACCAAGTGGATATACATAAACAAGTTAGATGAATATGGTGAACTCACAAGGAACAAGGAAAGATTAGTTTCTAAATGATATGCACAAGAAGAAGGGATTGACTATAGAGAAACATTTTCCCCTATTGCAAGACTAGAAGAAGTAAGAACTCTGCTTCCTTATTCTACATAAAAAGGTTACAAAGTTTATCAAATGGATGTCAAATTTTTATTTTTGAATAGTATATTAGAGGAATAATTTTATATAAAAGAGCTAGAAGGATTTGTTGATGCTAACAACAAGAATATGGTGTGTGTTAGTGTAGTTTTTTATTTTTCCTATTTTGCTAGGTTTTTCCTACACTTTTTAATAATCTCGCTTAGGTTAATAAAGCATGTCTTATTAGGTGAATGGTTGTGAGGTGTCACCTTCCTACATGTGAGCATCCATTAGCTATCTTGGGAAGATACTTTGCTATCTTTAGTCCGATAGATGGTTGCTCCTCATTGGTTGGTGTTGACACCTCCTCCATCTTCCTAGCCTATATAAGCATGCTACCTGGCTTGTATTTGCATCTCTTTTTTTTGCATCCTCTTAATGCTATTTTGCTTCAAGCATTTGCATTACTCTCTTGGAGACTAACTCTATGATGCTATTTTGATTTTGTATCATTTGCATTCATAGTTTAGATATTTACTCTTTGCACTAGTTTTCTGGGTTATTAATCTTTTCAGATTCTAACATGGTATCAGAGCTTTTCTATGTGCAAGAGTAGATTTTAGTTTCCTTATTTGAGAGATTCGGGGGGGGGGGGGGGGGGGGGGGCAAATAAACTTTATTGTAGTTTTTTGAAAAACAAAGTATGCTCTTCTCTTGCATCTTTGGATGATCCTGAGAATCAGAAAAGTTTTGACAAAAACTGTTTTTCTCTGGGGTTTCAATCTCAAATTTGACAACCAACTTGCATATTTGGAGTTTTCAATCAGTTTTGTAGGTTCTAGCATGCCATTGATGGACTTAAGAAGCTGATCCAGCATTTGCATGCCATATTTTGATTGCTGGGGTCGTTTTCTGATTTTTGGAGCCGTTTTTTACTATTAAAGGCGTTTGATTTACACTACAGCAACATCTTTTGTTCATCAGCAAGAAAAACGCTTTCTGGGTTTTGTTCGCAGCCTCGAAAAACCATCTGGGTATCTTTTAGATTTTGCATGCAAGCTGTATATTTTTCAGAATCGAGCATGCAAAGCTACAGCCATACCCCTCTTCGTTGGCAGCCGCAGATTTGAATGCAATTTTCAAATGTCTCGTTCTTTCTCATACGGACTCCGATTTTGATGATTCTTGTTATGAACTTAGCTATTTTTTTGTGCTCTATCCACTAGTGGAGTTAGTTTTTGATTTTCATGCATGAATTCTTCAAAAATTGCAGATTCTCAGCCGTGACTGTGCACAGTTCTCGTTTTGGAAACTTCGGAGGATCATAACTTTCTCATACGACCTTGTATCGAGGCAATTCTTTTTTTGAAAGTGCATAATTTTTCAAGTAGATCATAGTGGTGCTATTTGTTTCCTTGATTATTGTGCCCAAGTTTCACTTTTAGCATATGAGGGTTTGTAATGCATTGAAATCAAGACCACTAAGTATCTCTTTCTAGTGGTAATTGTAAATGCACTAAAATAAAGTGCCAAATCATATTTCTTTGGAGGGGGGTTCTTTGATTGAGTAAAAAGGGGGGGGGGGGGGGCATTGTCGTGGTTGGATTCTCTTCCTTTTAGCGTTTCTTTGCATTCCTTCATCATGGATCAAACAAATATGCCCATCCTAAATCCATACAATTACTTTGAGTGGAAATCGCGCATGATAATTCACTTAAGGAAAGCTAGATTAAATAGGATAACTATGGGACTTGAAACTGAACCTGCTAAAGATGAAGACAAGCCTAAGTGGTTTAACAAATGTGATGAGGCATATGGAACATTGTGTTTGTCTGTTTCTCCTGACTTGCTATTTCATATTGAGTCTTTGGAAACACCAAATGAAGTATGGACAAAGCTAGAAACATTATTTGGCACACAAGATTCAATGAGGGGTCATATGTTGGAAAATGAATTAATTAGTTTGAATCCAAGCAATTTCAACACAATCCAAGATTTCTTCACCAAATTGGAATCACTAAGGCTGCAGTTAAAACAATGTGGAATTGAAAAGAAAGATGAACAACTGATTCTCAGTATTCTCTCTAAGCTAAGTTCAGAATATTCTGTGTTTGTCTCTACCTTCTATGCTACTAAGGGTGCACTTGGTACTCAATTCACCATGCTATATCTAGATGATTTTGCTGTCAATCTCACTCGAGAACAGGACAAGCTAATCCAGATGGGCACTCTTAAGTCCTCTAAGTCACATGCCTTAGCAACCAACCAAGGCACAAAAGAAAAAAAAGGACAAAGTAGTAACAACAATAGTAAGGATGAGAAACAAAATAATAGTGAGGAAAAGAAGGATCAAATACCAATTGCTTCAAAAGCAACTATTGATACCTCATCCTCTAAGGGCGACAAGCCTAAGAAAGAAAAGGTTAAATGTGCCTATTGTAAAAGACTCGGTCATGATGAACATAAATGTTTGAACAAACAAATTGATCACTTGACATACATTCTTGAGAAGAATAATATTAGTGTTCCTGACTCTATCAAAAAAAGTTCTAATGAAGAGTCTAACAAGGCAAAAGAAAACAACAAGGGGAAAGGAAAGGGCAAAGCTCTTGTTGCAGTTGCTTCCTCACCATCCACTTGGGTTCTTGATTCGGGTGCTTCGCACCACATGGCTTCACCTAAGGAAGAACTTGCATCCTTGGAGCCATGTACTATGCCTTCTATTTTGATGGGTGATGACACTCCTATTGAGGTGTGTGGGAGAGGGTTTGTTGATGTGGGGGATGGCACATTCCATGATGTTCTTTGTGTACCCTCATTATCAACTAATCTCCTATCAATATACAAAATCACTCACATAGGTTTAGGCAAGCGGGTTGAGTTCACTCCTGATTCAGTGGAGATACGCGAGTTCCATAGTGATTCTGTAGTTGCAGTTGGGAGAGCAGATCATCAGTCACGGCTCTATTTGTTTTCTCACTTTGTTCCTGATCCTCCTTCATCTATTTTTCTCACTCACTCTAATGATGTGAGTAAATTATGGCATGAGCGGTTTGGCCATCTTAACTTCCGCTATTTGCATCAGCTCAATCAGCAGAGCATGGTCACAGGGTTGCCTTCAGTTCAATTCTCAGGAGGTGTTTGCCAAGGTTGCATTCTTGGTAAGCATCCTAAGGAAAAGTTTGACAAAAGTAAGGCATGGAGAGATTCACAGATACTAGAGTTAGTTCACAGTGATTTGGCTGGTCCATTTCAACATCCTTCTTTCAGCAGGGCCCGATATGTCCTCACATTCATTGATTACCTTTCTCGATATACATGGGTGTACTTTCTCAAACAGAAGTCAGAGGTATTTGATCATTTTCAAGACTTCAAAAATTTTGTAGAAAAGCAATCTGGGAAAGCCATCAAGATTTTGCGCACAGACAATGGTGGTGAGTATGTCAACCATCGGTTTGAAAGATTTTGTACTTCAGAGGGGATTGATTTACAACATTCAGTTCCATACAATCCTCAGCAAAATGGTGTTGCAGAATGGAAGAATAGATCCTTGAAGGAAATGGAAAATTGTATGATTCACTCTAGATCTCTTGCACCACAGTATTGGGCAGAAGCCATTAATTGTGCTTGTTATATCCAAAACTGTGTTCCTCACCGAGCCTTGAAGGGAGTTACTCCTTTTGAAGCTTGGAGCGGTCAAAAACCATCAGTTAAGCACTTTTGAGTTTTTGGCTCCCCTGCATGGGCCCACATTCCTACAGAGAAACGTAAGGCCTTGGATTCGCAAAGCAGACCTTGCATATTTGTAGGTTATCCTGATGGTGTGAAGGGTTATCGGTTTCTCCACCCTACTACATATGAGTTATTCATTGAGAGGAGTGTTCAGTTTGAGGAGGGATCTTCAAGCTCACTTTCTATCACTTCTCCAACTTCTACCTTGACATTAGAGTCACTTGGAATACATGACAGATCTTCTAATGAGTCAGATTCACCTAAACAGTCTTCTACCTCTACTTCTGATGCAAAAAGTGATTTAGAGAACTCACTTCCTTCCTCTCCTAGTCATCATTCAGAGGTTAATGATTCCCCTCTAGATTCTCCATCTTCTTGCCCACTTTGGGCTAGACAGACCTTGCAGTCTGCAGGTGATTGGGTTGGGGATCCATCAGACACCAGGCAAACTCGTTCACAATTCCGGGATGCTCCACATGTCTTCATTGCTACTGCCTCAGATCCACAATCCTTTCATGAGGCTTCTGGTATTTCTGAGTGGGATACAGCTATGCAGGAAGAGTATAGTTCCTTGATGAGGAACCACACTTGGGATCTTGTCCCTCTTCCTAAAGGAAGAAAACTTGTTCGATGTAAGTGGATCTATAGGAAAAAATTTGCAGCAGATGGGTCAGTTGACAAACACAAGGCTCGCTTGGTCGCCAAAGGATTCTCCCAGGTTCCTAGGATTGACTATTCTGAGACTGTTGCACCAGTTGCCCGAATGAATTCCATTCGAATTGTTCTTTCCATTGCTATAGCTAATCGTTGGGAAGTACATCAGATGGATGTGAAGAGTGCTTTTCTTCATGGTGACCTTCATGAGGAGATCTACATGGAGCAGCCACAGGGCTTCCTAAAGGATTCTTCACTTGTGTGTCATCTTTGAAAGTCTCTCTATGGCCTCAAATAGGCTCCTCGGGCCTGGTATGCCAAGATGGACTCCTTCCTTCTATCAGTTGGGTTCACTCGGTGCCATTCTGATCCTAATGTGTACATTTTGCAACATGGTGATTCACTTCTATTTTTGGTTTTGTATGTTGATAACTTGCTGATCACAGGAAGTTCTTCACCCACCATTAAGGCTGTCAAAGTGGCCCTTTAGGATAGTTTTTTAATGACTGACTTGGGCTTGTTGCATTACTTTCTCGAGATTGAGATCCTTCAGTCTCCTTCTGGGATCACCATCACACAATCCAAGTATGCTCTAGATTTACTCTCGAGGTTTCATATGGCTGACTATAAGCTTGCTCCGACTCCCTTCCTTTCTAGAGTCAAACTTGAGGCTCAATGTTCTTCTCCACTTGTTGATGGCACTTTGTACCGCCAACTTGTTGGGAGTCTCATTTATCTGACTCATACGAGACCTGACATCTCCTATGCTGTAGGCATGGTCTCTTGATTCATGCAGGAGCCCCATGAGTTACACTGGAAAGCAGCCAAGCGGATCCTTCACTACATTCAGGGTTCTCATAGTTGTGGGATTCACTACGCAGTAGGTATTGAGCTTGATTTGGTGGGCTACACAGATTTAGATTGGGCAGGTGATTCTGAGGATCGCAAGTCTACTTCAGGGTATAGCTTCTCACTTGGGTCAGGTCCTGTTTGTTGGTCGAGCAAAAAGCAGTCTGCTATTGCTTTGTCTTCTACCGAGGCTGAGTATCGGGGGGCTGTAAATGCCACCACTGAGACCATTTGGATTCAACATCTTCTCACTGAGTTTGGTATCTAGATCAGACGGCCATCAGTCATATTTTGTGACAACCAGAGTGCCATTCAGATCTCACAGAATCCAGTTCATCATCAACGGACCAAACACATAGAGGTCCACATGCACTACATCTGGGAGCTCATCCATGGTCATGTCATTGACCTTCGCTATTGTCCGAATTCTGAGCAAGTTGCTGATATCTTCACCAAACCCTTCACTGAGAGCAGGTTCCTTCATTTGCGAGCTTTGCTGGGGGTGCGGGATGCTTCATCCTTTGGGGGGGCCTCTTCCTCTTAGTCAGAGTCCTGACTTTTTTTGTGGGGGGGTTTCTTTTCTCTCTCTCTATTGAGAAATCTTATGTACATGGGTACCTCATCAGGCTTGACTTGCCAGGACCCATTTCTACATCCACCTAATCTTCGCTTATGGGGGGGTGTTAGTGTAGTTTTTTATTTTTCCTATTTTGCTAGGTTTTTCCTACACTTATTAATAATCTCGCTTAGGTTAATAAAGAATGTCTTATTAGGTGAATGGTTGTGAGGTGTCACCTTCCTACATGTGAGCATCCATTAGCTATCTTGGGAAGATACTTTGCTATCTTTAGTCCAATAGATGGTTGCTCCTCATTGGTTGGTGTTGACACCTCCTCCATCTTCCTAGCCTATATAAGCATGCTACCTGGCTTGTATTTGCATCTCTCTTTTTTGCATCCTCTTAATGCTATTTTGCTTCAAGCATTTGCATTACTCTCTTGGAGACTAACTCTATGATGCTATTTTGATTTTGTATCATTTGCATTCATAGTTTAGATATTTACTCTTTGCACTAGTTTTCTGGGTTATTAATCTTTTCAGATTCTAACAGTGTGTAGATTACAAAAATCTTTATATGGTTTGAAGCAACCACTAAGAACTTGTTATGAAATGATTCAAAATTATCTCATGAAGATTGGATTTGAGACAACTGATGATAACAACAACCTATACTTGAGGATAGAGAAAGGAAAAGGTATTTTACTATCTGAAAATTTTGTTGATGATATCATATTTTAAGGTCAAGATACTTTATGTAAGGATTTTGCAAATGAAATGAAGAAATAATTTGAGATATCTATGTTTGGAGGGATCAAGTTTTTTGTGGGTTTGCAAAAAAATCAAATGAAATATGGTATATACATCACTTAGTCAAAGTATGTTAAGTGGATATTGAGCACTTTTGGATTGGAGGATTCCTAGCTAGTAAGCACACCTATGGGGATGGGACATGAATTGTCAAAGAAAGATGATTCAACTTAGGTGAATCAAACATTGTACATGTCTATGATTAGAAAATTACAATATGTAGTACATAGTAGACTTGATATTGCATTATTTATAGGGATACTTGAAAGATTCTCTACTAATCCCAGGGAGAATCATTTGATGGAAGTAAAGAGAATAATGAGATTTTTGAAAGAAATAGAGGACTATGGTCTATACTAAAAGAAATAGAAAAATTTAAATTGAGAGCCTACACTAATGTTGATTAGGATGGAAATATTGATGATAGAAAGAGCACCAGTAGAGGAGAATTTTTCTTAGGAAAAAGGCAGGTTACATGGACTAGCAAGAAACATAGCTATATATCTCAATCTACAGCTAAACCTAAATATGTTACTACTATAGTAAATTATACAAACATTTTATGGATCAAATAGCTACTCAAAAGTATGAGGGAACAAATCACTAAACCTATGATACTTTATTGTGATAATACAAGTGCTATAAATATATCAAAGAATCATGTGATGCATACAAAGACTAAGAACATTGTAGTAAAGTATCATTACTTGACAGAGTTAGTTCAACATAAAGAGGTGAAGATGAAATATGTTAACACACAAGAGAAAATCATTGATATCTTCACAAAATCATTACCTAAGGATGCTCATGAGTATCTAAGAAGTAAACTAGGGGTGATAGCCATATCAAAGGTCAACTAAGAAGCATGAGAAGTGCCCTATATCAAACAAGCTAGTTGACACATGTTACACATTGATGTATTGAATCTTACTTTAGGAGATGCCTAAAGTAATCAAAGAGTTAGAACTACAAATCAGTCACAAGCTAGGTCATTGATGGAGAAACTAAGAATGTTCATATATGCATATTAAAGATGACAAGTCTTTGGAATTATTGTAAAAGAGGGAGATTGTTTACTAGAGGGAGATATTGCACTTACAAAAGAGGGAGAAATCTTGATTCTACTAAATCTACTGAA
Organism: Cupressus sempervirens; assembly: GCA_028749045.1. NCBI lineage: Eukaryota > Viridiplantae > Streptophyta > Pinopsida > Cupressales > Cupressaceae > Cupressus > Cupressus sempervirens. The sequence continues at coordinate 294,487,489 of CM053789.1, forward strand.
GGTGATAGAAGATACCGATAGAAGAAATATGGAATATCTATTCAAAGGGATAAAGTTTATCTATTGCTTACATCTACCTAGTAAGAGGGAGTTAATGTCAATGAAGATACAAGAAGTGATCAAGAGAGAGTCATAAGGATGAGTTGATTATTGTCTATTAATAAGAACAAAATTTTGTAACCTTTTCAGAAGATGAACATTGCTGATAGAGGGAGGGATTTTAATACAAAGAATTATTTTCTTTCTCATATTTTTTTGGTTATACTGATTAGGTTTTATCAGTTTGGTTTCCATCAATACCAAAGAGGGATATTGTTGAAAAAAAATTGATACAAGTATGATAAATGTGTTTGAATCATTATTTTGTCGCTAATGTCAAACTTGCACTTGCTTGAAAGATAATTTCTTATATGATTTGAGTACTATCATTTCTTTGATTGATGAAGACAATTTGATCAAATGAGCTAACAATAGCACCTAGAGGAAAGGTTGAGTTATGATATGGAAAAGGAGCACATAGATTATTTTAGATAATGATATTATAATGCATTGATAATCTACTTAAGGTTGCAAAGCATAGTTACTTTAAGAAAGTTTAGAAGAACAAGTTAAACAAAGTTTGTCTACCAAGCTTAAAAATATACATAGTAGATGCTTAATAAAGTTAGTGTAAGCTAAGTGGAAAATTACTTGGAGCTGAGAAAAGCCAATTTCAATCTAAGCCAAGTAAAGTTTAGTTGGTGTTGAGCATCGATAAACTTTAGTTCATTCCAAGTGATTGTTTAGTTGATGTTGAGCAACATAGTATGTACTAAGCACTAAAAGCCAGTTAATGCCTAGTGTTAGCATTATGAGAGAGAATGAGAATTTGATGAATCTAAGCTAAGAGATTTGATTTCTTGAATTGTGTGAACTATGTGAAAGATAAGCTTGATGAGCTGGAGGCACAAAATTCATGGTGAACCATTTTGAGGTAAATTCAAAGAGAATTGAAGGAGAGGTTTCTAGAAGGGAATGAAATGAAATGATAGGTAGATTCATTTAATCCTACCTAATCCAACCTAACCCTAAAATGGATGATGGAGAATGAATGACAAAATATCTTAATTTTCTATTTATAGAGATGGTTGCTTAGAAGAAAAGTTTGTCATGTACAAGAACCTAAGGAAGACAAGGAGTCTAGGGTATTGTTTCATTCAATGACCTAACAAAAGAGACTACATTGGGAAGTAAAGAATGAAGGCTTAAGGGTATAGATGCCTAAAGGGTGGACAAGCTATCAAAGAAGAAGTGTGTGAAAGCCAATTAGAATTGGGGACTAAAACAAATATTTGTAATCTGCAAGTGTATTGTAAGTTGCTATCAGATCAATCCTTACTATTACTTTCTAATCATTGCACCAGTCTACAACAAATCCTTTGTATTAAGATTGACTTAACAGTCATTTGTAAATCCTTTAAAGACCTATAATAAAGCTCACTCTCAATAGGGGGATAGAAATCCTTTAACCAGGTCACATTTAACAATGTAAATTGTACCTTTAACAAGGTTGGCCTTTCACAAGGCATCACTTTAGAAGAGTGAGAATGAGTAGCATGTTACTGGTGGTTTTTCCCAATTTGGGTTTCCATATTAAATTATTGTGTCAAATGTGTGATTAAATCTACTATGTTTCATATTAAAATTAATGGAAAGTTGATTTGATATTAACCTATAAGTTTAAGTGATTGCATAATCTTATTGATATGGGTTCACTAAGATATGAAAAGTTTTAATTGTACATATAGACCTTGGATAACTGATTCACCCCAATCTTAGTTATTCTAAAGAATTTGAACAACTTCTTTGTAAAATATTAAAATTTTGTAAAGAATAGGGCATTGATTTTCATGATCTAGAATCATTCTACTGTAATCAAAATAATAGAAGCACAAGTAAAGATGGAACCAAATACAAAGAACATAAGAAGATAAAAGAAGGTATTGATATACTTATGAAAACACAACCAGAAGGTATGGAATTTTTTATTTGTTGGACATGTAAAGAGTTTTTTTCATTTTTCATCTAGATGTCCTAAGAGAGTAAGGAAAACTAGAAAGAGTTGAATGTCTGATGAAGATGAATAATTTAAAGAAAGTATGGAAAGATTCATGAATGACTATGATGATAAAGATAATCAACATGAATTGGTTAAGAAAGATGAAGTAATAAAAGATATAGCTTCGGTGACTACTATTGATCCAAAGGATAATTGTGATAATGTAGAAGTTTTCTTTGAGACTAACAATGACTTAGAAAATGATGTACAAATTGCTAAGAAAATAGGAGAATATAGAATGGTATGCAAAGGTTATTCACAACAAGAAATAATAGACTATGAGGAAACATATGCCCCTTTAGCCAGAATGGAAGTAGTAAGAATTATTTTTGCTTATGCAACAAATAAGTTAAAAGTGTATCACATGGATGTCAACTCAACATTTCTAAATGGGTAAATTGATGAAAAGGTATAAATTGAGCAACTTGTTCAGGAATTCACTTGGCAAAAGACAAGGATAGGATATGCTTATTGAAGAAAGATCTATATGGTCTAAAGCAAGCACCTAGAACCTGGTATCAAAATTTGGACAATAATTTGGCAAAACTTGGATTTGCTAAAGGTACAACAAATAGTAACTTGTATTTAAAAGAAATTGGAAATGGTTTTCTTATAATAGTGATATTTGTTGATGAAATAATCTTTGGAGGCAATGATAAAGGAAATGATATGTTTTCTAAAGAAATGAAAAATGATTTTGAGATGAGCATGATTGATGAGATGAAGTTATTTCTAGGTTTGTAGATTGTGTAGTTAAATAATTTTGGAATTTTCATATCACAAGCTAAGTATTTGAAAGAATTGTTGAAAATATTTGGCTAGGAAATTTGTAAGCCTATTGGTACACCAATGATACCTGGTCATAAGTTATCTAGCAAAGATGAGACACCTACATTTAAATAAAAGAAGTATAGATCAATGATTAGAGGTTTGCAATATTTGATTGACACTTGGCTAGATATAGAAAATGTAGTTACGATTGCATCTATATTTTAGGTTGATCCTAAGGGGTATCAATATCCTACAATAGAAAGGATATTGAAATATTTGAAGGGCATACTTGGTTATGGTTTATGGTATGACAATTCAAGTGATTTCACCTTATTTTCTTATACTACTGTGGATTGGTTAGGTATTATGGATGGCAGAAAAAACACTAGTGGTTGAGCATTTTTCTTAGGAGGAAGATTGGTTTCTTTCCTAAGCAAGAAACAAGATTGCATTCCCTAGGTTACAACTAAAGCTAAGTATGTAGTAGCAACAAGGAATTTTAACGATGTCATGTGGATGAAATAGATGTTGAAAGACACTAGGAGAGAATTTTGGGATCCCGTTATCATATGTTGTGGTAATACAAACTTATAGTGAGTATGTCTAAGAATAATTTATTACATTCTAAGACTAAGCATATATTTATCAAGTATCATGTTCTACGAGAGAAAGTTGTAGAGAAAAAAATCAAATTAGAGTATGTTAGTACAAAAGATCAAATTGTAGATGTATTTACAAAACCCTTTCCTAAAGATATATTTGAGTACTTGAGAGGTATGCTTGGGGTTATTCCCCTACCTACTTCTGAGGAGATGATGCATAGAATGCATCAATCTAGTGGTACATAGAACTATTATTTGACTGGACTAAATGCTAATATTTCTTGTATGGGGGAGTAGCTATGTTAAGTAGAGTCATCTAGGACTCTTAGTAGCTAGTTTTTTGAATAATATCTTTGGACACTTGAGCTAGTTAAAGGCTTGAACAAATGATTGAAATAATGAGGCATTTGTCATTGATGTCAATAGGGGAGAGATACATGGATGAAAAACATCTCCTAAGTATGAATGGTGGTGAATACAAGTGTGAGAAGCATGTTTGTAAAAACATATCCAAAGTATGCATAGGGGAGAAGATCCTCTAATGGGGAAGATCAATGTATCGGCAAGAGATTGAAATCTCCTATGTATAAGAGAAAATATTGTTAATATCAATGAGTAACATTGAATGGGGAAGAAGATGAGAGTTTTTTAGTGTGTAAAAAACTAATTCCAATCCTACAAGATGCAAACTATAATAGTGTTCTAGTAGATCTCAAATTTTATTGATGAAGAGAATTTGAAAAGAAGAGAATAATAGAAGTTGCAGTAGAGTATTGTTTGGTATTCTTGGAACTTAGATGTTTTTTTATCTATGTTTCCATCAATTCCAAAGGGGGATATTTCTAGCATGAGTGCTAGTGATATTCCTTTGGAGGAGTATTATAAGAATTCATGAGCATGTGGCATGATTGACATGTTGCATTCATGATTGTGTTTATCATTGATGACAATATAGTATGGTTTCTATGAAAACTAGTAAAATAGATGATAGAGATCATGGTTGTGTGGATAGAAGTTTGATGTTCATGTGACACATGGTTAAGGATGTGGTCTACATTGTGTTTGATGACAAGTTTAAGTGCACATCAAGTAAATCAAATATATGAAAAAGCTAGGCATGATTTATAGATAGCCACATAGAGATAATCTTACTAATAAGAAGTTTCTAATGATTAGATTGTATCACCTAATAGAAATAAAATCGATACATTCAAAGTTATATAGTGACAGAACATAGTTTGATGATGACATTAGTGAGTGTATAAAATCTAGAGTCATATATGTGAGAAGCTATAAAGGCTATGAGCTACAATATTATATTATTATAGAAAAATTAATTATCTTAATGTGGTTGTATTATAATTAATTGGGAAAGCCTCAAGGTTGACTCAAGGAATTTTTTAAAGGACATGGTACAAAGGAAAGATGCTTTCCTTGTTTGACATATTGATCAAGTGTAAGAAGTGTGAACATGATCAGAGTGTTTCATAGCTGTGAGTAAGAAATCCAAGGTATTATTATATCTAAAGTTGGTGATCTAGTATTAAGATCAAAAGAAGCACACTAGTCTAGTTGATAGGGCATAGGAAGAGGATGTACAAGTATAGTTTGATTCTATTATTCTACAAGGAATAATATAGAGATCATTTGGACACTAGGTTCATTTTTCTTTCACCTAAATCTATTTGGATAGTGGATCCATCTATGTTCTACAACTCCTAATAGGGTTGGAATCTCCTAATAAGGATTCAAAGTTTACCAACAAGGATTGATATGTAGAAAATTTATTTAATAGACTCCTAATAGGCTTCATCCTCTATCAAGGAATATTTATATAAGTATATCATTTTGTGGGTACCATCCACACCAAAGTTTTTCCTATAATCAAGGGTTTCCATCATTAACATATCTAGTGTTATTGTCTATGAGTTTCTTGTTATGGTTGTTGATTATATTTCTCATATGGTTAAGGATTAATAAGGATAATAATTATTGTAATAGTTAGATAACTAATTCGCCACCCCGCCGCCCCCCCTCTTAGGTATATTGGTGGACTTTATATTCTAACACATAATCCTTGTATGTACACCTCTTCTCAAGAAGATTATGCTATGCATCACCACTAGCACTATCATACTCAATACAAAGGGTATGATATTCCTCACTCTTCTAGAACATCTATTTAGGCATTGGGAGAGGGACACAACATTATATGCATGGGGATGAAGCATGATAGAACATCTATACTATGATCTAGGGAAGTATGTGAGATATCAACAAGTTAGTCTTATAACATGTACACTCTTATAGGTGTGGTCCTTTAATAATTTCACATGCATGAGGCCATCCAAGTTTTGAACAAGATACCAATAGTGTCATCGAGATTATATTATTACACACTAAGCCATCCTTGGGAGTTTGGAAATATAGTATATTAGAGGATCAGATTCAACCTATTATAGTCTACTGATGTCATATGGAGACCCTATCATCTCATAATAACATGGTTAGACTCAGTTGTACATCTAAGGTGGATGCAAATATAGAGGGTTCTAGAGGGAACGCATTATTACATAGTTGTTCTCTACTACTATAATAGAGTGATGTGATAGTTTAGTCTTCAAAAAGATTCTCCTGCATTTGTTCCCTCATATCCATAAGGAGTTAGATACATGGACATTCTTGAGACCATAAATTGACTACTAGTGGATGAGGTTATAGTGATAGACACTGAGGGCCCATATGACATAGAGGTTCCCCTACATTGGAGTATATAGGGGTATCCATAGAATACCTATAGCACTTTAGTATTCATGGTGTAGGAGGAATATTCCTAGATGACTAGGTTACCCTACAGGTGATCGAGGTCCATACCATATATTATTACAAGGAAAGGATGGAGTTGATGGTTATGATGAGGATGATGGTGATGATCATCCATTAGAGGGAGAGATAATGGAGATTTAGGGTGAGGAGGATACACTAGTAGAGGGTGGAAGAGCATAGGAAAAGATGCCTCTCCTATAGAAAACATATCACTATCATTGCACACACCTTAGGATCATATTTTTAATCCTCATCCTAGGACTAGGCATATAGAGTTCAAAGAGTCTAATTGTCCACCTCAATCTACCTACCTCTTAGATATAGAACCTAGGTTCTAGTAAGGAGATCGAAGCATGGAAAAGGGATATAGAATGATTGAGTAAGAAATTATATGAAATATATGACTTGTAAAAAATTATTATTTTATAGTGATTACAAAGGAGTGGAGATCCCTTATGCAAGCTATCCTAATATTTATGGCCATAGAAGAAAGGATGCCACCAAATTTATGGACCCAATGGATGAGGAGATGAGATTGTGGATGCAGTTCAAATATCTTTACACCAATACCTATGGATCTATAGTTGATGTGATAACTATTTGATCATCAAGGTCATGAGCTTTGAGATCTATAAGAGTATTGGCATATATTGTATAGCTAATAGAAGAGGAGTACCTATAGGATTCATACATATATATCCAGGACTCAAAGTACAATCCCTTCATCACATCATAGAGGATAGAGTTCTTGATCTCACCATCCTATGGATGAGAGTTGATTGAACCATTTTGATATTAGACACATTTTGAATATAGTAGCTACTTATCTATACCAAAATAGTTTGATGATATATATAATAATTTTAAATTTTTTTTTCTTTATTATTTTTATACAACTAATTAAAAATGAAAAGAAAAGAAAACTTGTGAAATGATTTAATGATTACACATAATAAAGTCATAAATGTGTAGTATTAAAAGGTTCCTTAAAAGGGATGCCATTCATATTGACAAAATTATATGCCCAAAATCTATATACTTATATGATATTATAAGGTCCTACTAAATTAGCATCAAACGTCCCATTCTCACCTAGTATGGCATTTGTGTTCCTTTGATTCTCATAAAGAATTAATTCTCCTACAAGAATAGAGTGTTCAATCACTCTATTATTAAATCTTTTATTTATAGTCTTATGATAAGGCATGCTATATTCTAGAGCATTGATTCATTATTCATCCAACATCTCAAGGTCTTACAAATGTTGTTCTCTAAATATACCTTTATTGATTATAACTTTAAAAGAAACACTCAAGGATGGAATCTCTAATTCTAAAGGCATTGCTCCATATTCTTCCCCATAAACCATGTTAAACAAAGACATTTCAATTGTAGTTTAATCACTAGTTTTCTAAGCCCATAAAGCATACACCATCTTAGTGTGTCAATCCATAGCATGCTTAATAACTATATTAGAAAGGATCTATTTGAAGACCTTATTAGAAGCTTTAAATTGTTCATTATATTGAGGGAAGGAAAGAGAAGAAAAATGGCAATGAATATAATATTTCTCCAAAAGGGCCTTAAATTCCTTGTTTCTAAATTGACCTCCATTATTCAAGATGATTGCCACATGAATACCAAATCTAGAGATAATTTTTTCAAGAATCAAGTCACAATTTACATCTACAGTGGTAAAGAAAAGAGGTATAGCTTCTACCAAATTAGTAAAGTAATATGTAGTAGTAAGGATATAAGTATTTCCTTGAGAAGAAGGATGAAAGATCCTACCAATAAGTTAAAAATCCCATATAATAAAAGGCCATGGTGGAACTTGAGAACATAAACAATGCAAGGTCTTTATGGTGCTGACACTACAAACACTATTTGACAAAGGAAAATGGGTCTTTTTCCATATTTTGCCAATAACATCCTATATGAAGGAGCTTACTAACTAAGTTTTTCCCAAAAAAATTTCCCCCAACATTATCCAACATGGGATTCTTGCAAAGCTATAGGGATTTTAGTTTCATTAAGGCATCTAAGGAAAGGACCATCATACCATCTTCTATAAAGAACATCGACAAGAATGATATAATGAGTCATAAGCTTTGTAATTCTACTCCTAGAATTTCTAGTTGCTAACCCTAGAAAAGACCTATCTTTAAGATATTGATAAATATGTGAATATCAATCATCTAAATGTAGGTTAAGACAAGTTATATCAAGAAATATATTTTGTGAAATAGTTGGTTGAGACAAAAAGTGAATTGTTAATTGAAAATATAATGCACCATCCTCTAACATGATAAGGAATGTTGGACTAGCCATAGTATCAGCATGTCAATTCTCTTTTGATGGTAGGTTTTATGTAGAGAGAATAAAATTTCCCTAGTATATCCTAAGAAAGATCATGATACTTAGTTATTTTTTCATTATTAGCTTGATACATACAATTAATTTGATGTATACATTTTTCAATCACCAAAGTTTTTAATATGTTTGATATTCAAGGATAAAGCCCCTTTTAAACCATTAATAAGGGCTTCATATTCAAAAATATTATTACTACATGAAAAGACAAGTTTTTAAGATAAAGGAATAGGTTTCCTAGATGAGGTATTAATAAAATTCCTAACCCACACCCCATTTGACATCTAGAGCCATCTAAGCATAACTCCCATGTCTCATCTATATCAATAGACAAGACAATTTTGTCAAGAAAATTATCGAGTGTTGACATAATAATATGAGTGGGAGCCTAAGACAAATAATCAATAAAGCCTTTCCCTATGCTATATTTATGAGAAATAAATATTAAATCAAATTCTATCAAGAACATGACCCATTTAATAAGTCACTAGATAAATCTATTTTTGAAAATAGATGCTTTAGAGGATCAAATTTCACATAAAAATTAAGTTTAGTGTTAAGGAGATATTGTCTAAGTTTTTGAAAGAATAAACTAAAGCCACATATTTTTTCTCAATTTTAGTGTAGTGTGTTGTATAATAATTTAGTGTATGACTAATATAATAAATAGGACATTCTTTAGCATCTTGATCATGCTAAGCTAAGACAAAACACAATCGTTTAGAAAAGGAAAAAGTAAAAAAAGGGATAGTTTATTATGTTGAGATAGTTAAAAAAAAGGAGAATTAGAAAGATAATCTTTAATTGTTCAAATAAGAACTTTCAATTTTCATTCCAAGATAAAGTAAAATCCTTCTTAAAAAAGGAAGTCAAGGGAATAGTAGTGTCTGGCATGTTACACACAAACCTATGAATAGGTTGTCTCTAAGTTACAAAGTTGTGAGATATTATGAGGAGGAGTCATATTGACAATAAAATCAATTTTCTCTCTATTTACCTAAATATCTCTATTGGATATTATGAACAAAAATTATATTTCCTAATCTTTTCAAAGATATGTCTAAGAATAGGAACATGCTCATCACATTTGATAAAATATTCTAAAATTTCATCCACATAACATTCAAGAATCTTATGCATCTAAAGATAAAAATTCAATGTCATATCACATTGATAAGTACCATCCACATTTCTTAATCCAAAAGGAATCATTACCCAAAAAAATGTTATCCAAGGAGTTATGAAATAGGTCTTGTATTGACCATAAGGATAAACTAGAATTTGATTATACTCAAAGAGTCCATCCATAAAAGATAGAAATGAATGTCTATAAATTGAGTCCAATATCATATTAATATTTTGTAAAGGAAAATCATCTTTCAAAGAAGCCTTGTTTACATCACAGAAATCAGCACACATTCTTATCTTGTTTTCACACTTAGAGATGGCCACAATGTTAGAAATCCAAGGGGAATAATCTATATGACATATAAACAAAGAGTCAAAAACATTTTCTATCTTGGCCTTAACAAAGAGAGAAATGATAGGATTCATCTTATGAATCTTCTTCTTAATAGGTTTATCATATGATGTCACAACTAGGTTATGTATTATAATGTTAGAAACAATGCCAAGCATATCACAATATTTCCAAACAAAGATATCAGAAAATTCCAAAAGAAGTTCAATAAGTTGTTATTTTTATTTTTTTATCTAAACATTTTTAATCTTCATAACCTTTTTAGAGTCATTAGGATCAGTGGGTACATATATTGTTTCACTAATTAACATATTATTCTTCTATTCTTCAAGTCAATAGGAGGAAGAATATTGGTGTGTGAGTTTGATTCCATTTCTTCTCCAAAATATCGATTAATGTCCGAATGATAAGGATCTCTCTTATTATGGTGAAAGCATGAAAAAACCAAATATGCACCCAAAGAAGCATCCAAAGCATCTTCAGAGGACAAAAATACAAAGAATTTGATTGATCAAATGTAATAAGGTGTGGATTTTTTAGCTTCAAAGGACCACTATCAATATGATTCACACTTTGAAAGAAAGAAGGTTGTTTATAAGGATTAAATCCCAATCCATAAGTATGGTCATAAATATCATTTGATAAATTATCGTTCATTCCTTTCTCATTTTTTCCACATCCTTGACCATAAAATGAATGCTTACCAATAAAATAATATCAAGGACCATTTTGATCAACAATACAGAGGATAGTGAAAGATGCTTTATAATTAGCTATCTCTTGACCAGTAGGCTTAATAGTTTAAATGGTTTCCTTATATCAAATAGTGATAAAATTATTACTTAATTCACTAGAAAGAGGAGTTGAGACAACATTTTCTTTCTTAGGTTGTTCAAAAGTCCTCACAAAATAGGTATTAGAGACCTTATATTCTCCACTATATATGGGATTAAAGACTTATGTTTCATAATCCCCTAGGTGACGAGGAAGAAGATTCTTCAATTGATTGATATTTAATCTTAACCTATCCTTTTGTTTCTCTTTGTAGGCTCTAGCATGTTAGAAGATTCAGAGATATAACACTTATTATGTTTATCATCCACATGCAAAGTATATATCACATTATCATAGATAAATGAAACATTATAATGAAGAGTAGAAGGAATGACATACATGTTATGCAATGATGATCTCCTAATAATAAGGTTGTAATTGAGATGTCTAGGAACCACATGAATCAAAGTATTTATCACCACAAGACCAAAATTGAAAGGAAGAGTTATGAATCCAAAGGTTTTCTTAGCAATATTATCAAAACCATGGATAAGAAGACTATCTAGCTTCATAGAAGACATATAAATTTTTATACATTTCAACATATCTAGGCTACAAATATTCAATCCCAACCCATTATAAATTAAGGCTCTATGAATGAGATTCACATGGATAATAAATACAACCATAAGATCATCATACTAATCTTGAATGTTTCTTTAGGTGGAAAATATTCATTAGTAAACTCAATCAGAAGAGGTGCTGGTGTAGCATGTATGTATGTAGGAGTAGCATGTAACTACTCAAATGAACCATACTTATTTCCAAAGAAGTTTGCCAAATGAGGTTCTTAAGGAAGCATTGGTTGTGAATGTGGTAAATATGTAGGAGCTATCAAAATAGTTAGTTGAGGATTATTCTATATTCAATAATTGTGAGAAACTAAAGTGTAATTAGGATTTCCTTTAAGGTCTATAAGAGGCTTATCATCCTAAGTAATTGAATTTAAGAGTAATAATAGATTGTCACATAGGTTTAATATTACACATAGTATCACATTTAGGAATCCATGAAATGACCCTACTCTAAAGATTTATTTGTAAAAGATGTAGAAGAATTCATAGGCAGAATGAATTCAATGAAGATTTGATTATTTTCATCCAAACCTTCACTAATAGATAATTTTGAGGGTTCTCTAGGAAACGTATCCTTAGAGTACTCATAAATGAAATCATACATCTTGAAGTAAAATATAATTACATAAGACTAACATGTAAAATATAAAGGCAATAATGAAAAATATTTTTGTATTTTTGTATTTATAAATGCAATGCATAGAAGAAAATATCTAACTATTATGATCAAATAAAAGGAGGTTTCATGTTGGGATCACCAAAATGTTCATTGTGGGAATGCCATCAATAATAACAAGGTAAAAGCACAATTCTATGTCACCTTTTATAAAGGAGAAGTGATATGAGAATTTAAACTCTTCAACTTTAACGACATAAAAGTGGCATTTGTGCTTAGAATTTGAAGATGATGTAAACTAACAAAATGTGTAAAATTGGATGAAGTTTATGTTTGTAATTTAAAATAAAAAAACTGAGTGAAAATTTTATTTATTTTTGAATTTTTAAAATCTATTTTTGAATTTTTTTTTTAAATGTTGAAAATATAGAGTTTTTTTTCTTGTCAAACAAATATATGCAAATGTTCATATTTTGGTCTAATTTTGGAATATGTTAGAGTTGACATGTATACCTAGTGCACCAAAAAAGAAAAATTGAAATTTGGCAAATATTTTACAAGTTATAATTGGTCAAAGTCAAAGTTATTAGAAACTGAAATATTTTTAAAATTTTTAAAAATAAATTACATATTCTTGAAGAAGACTCTCCCCTCTAGTGCAACATTAAAAAATAATAATTTTTGAACACGATTTACTATTTTTTTCCTATTTTTGAATAGACATATTCCTGAATCCTAAAATATGTACTTATAATAATTTCAAATTATAACATATTATCCATAATCAAAATAAAAATAAATTTATATGATCATAATCTTGACTCTGAGACCGACAAAAGTATATTTTTATTTTTAAAAAATACTTCAATTTAGTTGGTCAAATCGACCTTCAAAGTGAAATGTTTGTAGAAGTTCTTATTTTTGCTTGTGTGGCTGCCACCTAGGATGCCACATAGGTAGTAATGGACAAAATGATTTCAGCCATAACTATTCCTGCTGAAAGGGTTCCAACTGAAACCCCTGTCGGCCCAAAAAACTACAAGTGGTTAGTTTGGTAGTGTAATGCCTCGCCAAGTGATCCAAAGAATTAACCTAGAATTTCACTAAGTTTGGTAACATTTTTTATTTATAAAAAATTACATGAAAGTAAATGCCACATATAACTTATTCACAATAATGGAAGCAATAGCAATGTCCATCTAGAGAGTAAACATAATATGCACAACAGATTACATTCTTTAAGATCCCTTAACGTTGAATTACATACATGAATCCATCTAGTATTACAACCACATGAAGTAATAATGATAAGTCCAATGTTTATACATTACATTTCGCAATCATCCATTGTACATGTCACAGGGTATGAAGGCTTAAAAGAATATACACATGTGAAATAAGGTACATCATCCTATTCTAATCCATGATACATCAAGTAAAGATAATCACATGATTCACATGATACATCATCATAAAAGTCATATACATCCATCATAAAGATCAAACAAAATAAACTAAGTGCACGGTTCCTCCCAACCATTAATAGCATTATTAGACCATCGTGGGCCCTAGCCATCCCTCTGTGCGTAACATCCCAAATCACCAAAGAGATCATCGACATTTACATAGTAGGAATGTCACTCCTAATAAATACAACATCATATGTAGAAGGCAATCTAACATGCAAATATAAGCATAGGATAACATCATCTAACATATGCTAATCATCAATGAAAGGATACATATCCACCATCACGAAGGACGCATCAACCACGATGTCTCAATGAATCTCAAATGATAAGAGTGGAAAATACACTACCACCCGACCACGTGGTACCTAAGTGGTCCACTCCCACCGTGCTGAGGAGATAATCTCAAGTCCCAAACAGGCTGTCAAATCACATAGCACAAGTCTCTAAAGTCCAGGAATCCTGAAAGTATACTAACTCAAAGGTTCCAATCAAAAAATAGACATCTACTTCCCAGAGGCACACAATGACATGTAGGAACCTACTATGCAAGCGGGAAAGTGTCATCGCATTTATCTCGTACAAGTTACCCTAGCAGTTAGCTAAACTCCACGGGTCCATATAGATCTCATGCGGCCACTAGTATCCTTTCATACTGACAAGTCATACTATGGAATGCAAGGTCGCAACCATGCATTCTCACTACTCCCATCCTAGCCTATACAAGCACTCAAGGCATGGGCGAGAACCAAAACTCTTATCTCTTTAGGTTCATACAGTTAGTATTAAGTGTGAATGTTATCACTTATTAATCCAACTTACAATGAGTTACCCTGGCAGCCTCTTAGGGCCCCGACCCCCATTGCAAGCCACTTCTCGACACTACATGCAGATATCCTACCCTAATGCTCATGGTATCATAATCATAAAGAAAATCCATAAAATCATCAAATAAGAATCATAAAATATCCATGATAAAATCATCAAATATGCATAAAAGCATCAAATCTCCATGAGCAACATCCATAGAAAATCATGACTACAACAGCTCTCTATTGGCAACTGAAGTATCACTGATAATCAAAGTATCCATTGGTTCTTAATAACCAAAATATATCTCAAAATAGATCATTATATCCATTGGTTCTCAACAAGCAACCAAGAATATCTCAAAAAACATACTGATCGAAGACTCCAAAATGGTTGAGTCATACATGTCACAACATGACATCATTAAGAATAAATTGACATATTAGTCCCATCATGGAGACTAGAATATAACCAAGGATAACTTTTCGATGACCAAAAATAATGTTTAAGTCAAGGGTCTCAAACATAAGAATCTCAACTTTAACAATCAATAATCACAACCAATACATAGAGCATTCCATCACATAATCATGGTTGGGTTTATAAAGATCAAGAGTAAAACATCATCATGACATCACAATCACATAACCCCCAAGCCTCTGGTAGACGTCCTATACTGGTCAACACTAGTCAACCCAAAACCCAAAACAATAGTATAAGGAATACACAATGTAAACACATGTTTTGGTTTTGCTAAGTTTTCAAATTTGAATTCAAAAGTCTCAGTTTACGTTTTCCCAAAATTAATATCAAGTGGAGAAATTTCACGTTTTACGTAACCCATGTATTTACTTGATAGATAAAAGTTCCTCCATTAGATTCAATTTTCTAATTGATCCAATAATATTTTATTTATAAAAACTTCGTTTGAGAAATAACATTTCCAATAATCAAAACTTCGATTATATATATGCTAATAATTAATCTTAATTAAAACTAATGTTCAATTAAATTAATTATTAATATCTCTACTAACTCACATCTTTTATTAATATAATAATTATTTTTTATAAATTACATATATACATATATACTTATATATATATATATATATATATACATATATATATATATATATATATATATATATATATTTATATATATATATATATAGACATATATAATAATAACAAGAAAATGAAATATATAAAAATCAAAATGTTAAAACAAATCGTATATGATTCACCTTTGATGTCGTGTGGTACATGGTACTTGCTATCACAGGTCTGCCCGACAGCGGGTACCCCTATCATCATAGTCCTTGCGATGGCAGGCCCTCTGCATACCCGCAGGGTGATACGGCTCCGCCGAATTCAAATTTTTTTAATATAATTTAAACGTTTTCAAAAACGCTTCCGCCCGCGCGGTGCAATTTGGTTTTTAAATAATGTTTAATGTTTTTTCAAAAACATTTTTGATTAATGATATTCGATTTTTTTTAATATATATTATATATACATATGTATGTATATATGTATGTATATATATATAAGTATATGTATATATATATGTGCATATATATATATATATATATATATATATATATATATATACATATATACTTGTAGAATTAAAAATATCACAACATATAAACACACACACACACACATATGTGTGTGTGTGTGTGTGTGTGTGTATGCAGAATTAAAATATGTATATACACGGTTTATTTAGAAATTCTAATCTTCAAAAATTTCCTATAAACTTTGATCTCAAATTAATTCTAAATATTAATCTAATGGATTTGGCCATAATTTAAAAAAACCTAGCCCCATTTTCCTTTTGGATCTATGCATATAAAATTCTCAAATAAATTTAATTGCCCATATTGAGAATGCATACAATATAAATATGAAATTCCTCAGAAGACATAAGGAAGACAGGGAAAGCAAGATGCGGAAATAGCGTAAGTAAAATCACAAGAATCTACCCAAATTCTGATGCTAATTCACTCTTCCTCAGAAAACCCATAGAGCAAGCTCCCTTCTTCAGAATTCTTGAGTCCTCCAATGCTCCAATTATTCTCCACGCTATCCATGCTATCCACACTATATCCAAGCTTCTAAGGATGCCTGAATATAAAGAGCTCTTAGGAAACCTCTAGAATGCTTCTAGAAACAGTTGGAAGGTGTCACCAACTATGCATGGGTCTTTTCCAACCTTTTCGATGAGCCATAGGGTTGTAGACACCATGTGCTCAATTGATGCACTAACCCCCATGTTGTTGACACATGAGAAATAGAGAAATACGTTAATTTCCATGCAAGCTTATAACTCCAATTACTTTTTAAATAATTTCCATTTAAATATTTATAACTCCCATTTTAATTTAATAACTTTTATTTTAATTTTTATAACTTTTATTATTATTATTTGTTTATTAATTTATTAGTATTTTATAATTATTATTTATTTTAATTTTCTAATTTTCTTTTTATTTAATTCTTTTCTCTCAATTAATTCTCCGTGAATTAATTTTAATCAAAATATTAAAGATCAAGATATTTAATTTTCTTAAATAATTAATTTATTAATTAAATCTACTTGTTGAGATTTAATTAATAGAAAATTCACCATAAACCTTCAAGATAAAATATGAAAACCCATCATAGGACAATTTCATACAAAATCAGTCTAAAGGATTAAAAATCATGAAATATGTCATCCGACACATTCAGTGGGTACTCAACTCTGATACTTATCCTAACTCACTAGGACAAATGGTTTTAGGGTTTGGGATTTGGACTTGAGAATTTATCTCCCTTCTCTTATCATTGAGATAGTATAATAGGGTACGCTCATCCTGACAATTCAGGGAAGTCGATACCCGGTACCTACAACCTATAGAAAAACCATGCATGTACAGACAATTTATATATAATGTTAAACTAAATAGGCAATGACAGGAAGTGGTGCATCGTGTAGATCCCAACTAAGAAGGTGACTACGACTCCCTTCCTTAACCACATCATAAATGCCATACAATAAGAAAACATGCACACCATACACATGCAAGTATGGGGTAAGTATCCATAATAAAACACATGAGATAATAAACCATCTAACTAATCATCAACAATAACAATATAATGATCATCATACATGCATGAAATGTAAAGTCTAAATGATCTCATCATATAACAACTGAATCCATAACATAATGTCTGATAGTGTCAAAACAATACCACTAATCCATTAACATAAAGCTAGTCTATCATAGTCTGATAATAATAGCAATAATATGTCCAGAAAAGATGTGAACAAGGGTAGGCACTACATCCACCCCCCCTTGGATTAGGCTTACTCCTGGAAGCCTACAAACAAGTAGGGATATAACTCCCTCAATCTAGCTACATCCTCCCAAGTAGCTGAAGAATCATCAGTAGGGTCCCATTGGACCCTTACCTGCTCGATGGTTCGACCCCTGAGGGTCAACTCTCGCTGCTCCAAAATACAAACCGGCTCCAAAGCCAGCTGCCCATCCTCTACCAGCAACGCATTCCAATCAAGAACATGTACAATATCAGGAATATACTTTCTAAGCACTGAAACATGGAAAACATCATGAATGCGAGCTAGGTTAGGTGGTAGAGCAAGGCGGTAAGCAATCGAGCCAATCCTCTCTAGAATCTTGAATGGTCCCACAAAATGATGTGCTAGCTTAGAACCCTTTTCGTAACAGATCAGACTCTTTCGCGGTCACACTCTCAAGAAAACCTTATCTCCCACTGCAAACTACTTATTAGTCCTATGAGCATCAACATACTTCTTCTTCCTATTCTGTGCCGTAGTCAAATGCTCGTGGATACGCACTACCTGTTGCTCCATATCACGAAGCATCTCAGGACCCAACAGAATGTGATCCTCAAGGTTGTCCCAACTCAAGGGTGTACGACAAGGATGACCATATAATGCCTGAAAAGGTGCCATGCCAATAGAACTGTGATACCCATTGTTATAAGAAAACTCCACTAGGTAGAGATAGTCCTCCCAATATGTCTGCCTATCCATCACATACATCCATAACATATCCTCCAAAACCTAATTCACCCTCTCTATCTGACCATTAGTCTCTGGATGATATGTCGAACTGAAGTTTAACTGCCCTCCAAGCTCATGCTGCAACGAAGTCTAGAATGCAGATGTGAATACAGGATCCCTGTCAGAAATGATCTTTCTAGGAATACCATGTAATATCACAATGTCACGCACGAAGACATTAGCTATAGAAGCTGCTATGTAGGAGGACCTGAAGGGTGAAAAATGCGCCACCTTAGTCAACCGATCAACAGTGACCATGATAGCATCATGACAATGAACAGTCATAGGTAATCCTACAATAAAATCCATGGAAATGATATCCCACTTCCAAGAAGGAATGAGATTTGGTTGCAAAAGTCCAGCTAGGTGTTGGTGTTCTACCTTAACTCTTTGACACTCAAGGAACCTAGCCACAGAATTAGCAATATCTCGCTTCATTCCGAACCAAAAGAAAAAATGTCTCAAATCAGCATGAATCTTCTTGACACCTGGCTATGCTGAGTATGGTGTACGATGGGCTTCTGCAAGAATCAAGGTGCGAAGCTCATCCAATAATGGAACATAAATCCTCCCCAAATGTCTCAAAAAACCATCTGATTCTTGAAAATAACCTACAAACTTTCCTTCCAAGGGTCTTCCTGAATCTATCTCTCTGCACACTTCTTGATACCATGAATCTGTAGGAAGTGCTTGAAGAATCTGACTCCTCAAATCGACACTAAGAGTCATAGATGATACCACATGTCTCTTGCAACTCAAAGCATCCACCATCACATTCTCCTTACCTTGAATGTACTTAACCTCAAAATCATACTCGCATAGAAACTCCATCCATCGTCTTTGGCAAGCGTTCAAATTAGGCTGCGTAAAAATATACTGAAGACTGCGATGATCGCTGTATAGCTCAAATCTGTGCCCCAACAAGAAATGTCTCCATCTTGTCAAAGCATGAACTACTGCTGTTAACTCAAGATCATGCATAGGATAATTTAACTCATGATCCTTGAGCTTGCGTGATTCATACGCTATCACCCGTCCATTCTACATCAACACTACCCCAATCCCTTCAAGAGAAGCATCTGTACACACCATGAAATCTCCCTCTGGATCGTGTACTGCTAAAATCAGTGCACTAGTCAAAATTCCTAGAGCTTCTTAAATGCTTCCTCACATTTCTCTGTCCACACAAAATTCTTTCCTTTCCTCTGAAGAGAAGTGATAGGATGTGCTATCCTAGAGAAGTTCTGGACAAATCTGCGATAATAACCAGCTAAACCCATGAAACTACGAATCTCTGACACGTTAGTCGGTGTCGGCCAATCTATTATCGCCTAAATCTTTGTAGGATCCACTGAAATACCATCACCTGAGATGACATGCCCTAAATATGGAATCTTTTATTTGAATAATTCGCACTTAGCTGCATTAGCATAAAGCTGGTTATCTCTCAAACACTGCAATACCAACCGCAGGTGTTCCTCATGCTCCTTCTGATTCTTGGAGTATATCAATATATCATCAAGAAACACAAGTACAAAATTGTCAAGATATGATCAAAATACACCATTCATCAAACTCATGAACACTGATGGAGCGTTAGTCAACCCAAAAGGTACCACTATGAACTCATAATGCCCATAGCGAGTTCAAAAAGTGGTCTTGTGAATATCAGCTTCCTTAATGCGAAGCTGGTGGTATCCTGACTTAAGGTCAATCTTGGAGAAAACTGTAGCCCCCTTGATCTGATCAAATAAGTCATCAATCCTAGGCAAAGGATACCTGTTCTTAATAGTCACCTTATTCAACTGTCTGTAGTCGATACAAAGGTGCAAGGAACTGTCTTTCTTCTTCACAAAGAGCATTGGAGCTCCCCATGGTGATACACTAGGTCGAATGCTCCCTTTGGCCAAAAGTTCCACTAGCTGAAGATGTAGCTCTCCCAGTTCCTATGTAGTCATGCGATAAGGAGCTTTAGAGATAGGCTCCGCTCCAGGAATTAGATCAATGCTAAAATTGATATCCCTCTTTGGAAGCATGTCTGGAATCTCACTTGGAAAAACATCTGCATACTCCTGCAAAAATGGGTGATCTAAGGTCTTCCTCATAGGATCTTCCTCATCAAGATCATTTACCATAACAAAAAATATTTGACATCCCTTACGGAAACTTCACTTCATTTGCATAGAAAAAATCATCCGCAGAGATATAGGCCTTGGTATCCCAACTATCTTCACATCATTCCCTTGGTCATCTTGGCACATAATAATCTTCTTCCTGCAATCTATACTGGCTCTATGAGTTCCAAGCCAATCCATGCCTAAAACCACATCATAGGAACCAAGGGGTATGACTCAAAGATCCACTACAGATATAAAGCTTCCTAAGCTAAGCCCACATTTATGAACTACTGAGTTCGTGGAGACCTTGATACCTGAGGCTAGTTCCACTTGCCAACCATGATCTTGCTTCACCGCATCCAGCTTACACTTAGAAACTATAGATGGTGAAATAAATGAATCTATAGCTCCTGAATCAAATAATACTGAACGAGATATACCTTGAATAGCACCTGTGGTCTCAACCACTGTACCCTGATGATCTGCCTGACGGTGTTCAACTGCTGCAAATACTCTATGAGCTCTACCTGCATCACCAACTGTAGGCTCTGAAGTTGTAGGCCTAGGTCCTGAAAACTGAGGTGCTCACTGTGGACACTGAGCTGCATGATGACCAATCTATCCACATGAAAAACATTCTATATTCCTGCCAGATCCTCTACCCATAGGTGGTACATTTGATTGCTGTCAGCTATTCCTACTAACAAATGACTGACTACTTTGAGATGGTTGATTGGGCTGATTTTGTTTATTGCGCTAAACATTGCGGTTGTTCTTAAAGTTAGAACTTTTTCCACCACCTTGAGCCTGAGAATTGAATCCCTTCTGTTGTTGCATCTGTTGAGACTGTTGCTGAAACTATTTTCCCTTAGAAAAGAAAGGCTTCTTGTTACCACCTGAATTGAAGTTGCCTTTAGATCTTGACGCTGCTGGCGCTCCTACAAAACCACCTTGACCAAGGTTGACACTTTTCTCAACAAGGATTGCTCGATGTACCACATCCTTGAGGGTTTTTGGCTCAAATACTTTGACACCCCCAATAATATGGTTGTTCAAACCCCTAATAAAGTGTTGTGTCATCTAAGTTGAATTTTCACTGAACCCTGAAAAAGACATGAGCTCATAAAACTTATGCTCATATTCGGTCACTGACATAGTGTACTACTTGAGATTATGAAATTCATCTGCCCTTTGCTATTTCCATTCCTCTGGTAGGAATCGTTCACGAAAACTCTCTAAGAATAGTTCCCAAGTGACACTGCTCATATCGATCCCCAACTTCTTCTCCTCAATTGTCCACCAAGTGGCCCCGAAATTCTCCAAATTGGTGATCGCAAATCTTTCCTTAAAATTTCTGTCAAAGTCCTGCATAACAAAAATCCTATTGAGAGAAATAAGCCACTGCTCGGCCACATAACTAGAACCTTGCCCATTGAAAGGCTTAACATTGGATCTTGAAAGATCCTTCATCTGAGTGGACATAATGGACCTCTGACGATCCTTTTGAGGACTTCTAGATCTGGGTCTATGCTCTTGTTCGGTCTGATGTACTTTAGGCTATTCTTGAATAGGAGGTAAACATTCTAGAATAGTCTGCATCAACTGTCTCAGACTAACCTCTTTAGACTCAGCTTGGTCCTCTCTATGGCTCTCTTCCTGCTGCCTATTAGAGTGCTCTTCCCTGCTCTCTATACGAGCCAATCCCTCATGGGCAGACTCATGGGCACTAATGGTTCTGCCATGACCACGACCTCTTCTATGGCCCCTACCACAGCCTCTAACAGAAGACCTAGTCCCAGATACCATCCTGCAATAGTATAGAGTACTATTACAATCAAAAGACACATGTTACAATAGACTAAGTTCAGTTCTATGTTTAGGTCTAAGTAAAATTTCAGTTTTGACAACTAAGTGTTGAAGTATGAAAAATATACAAGTAACAGTTCAAGTTCTATTTTTCTTTTCAGTTTACCTAGTTTCAAGTTGAAGAGATATACTTATTAGTTCAAGTTCTAGTTGTTCCAAAATATCCAGAGCTCCCAATGTAGAAACTCGAGCTCTAATACCAAATGTAATGCCCCGCCAAGGGATCCAAAGAATTAACCTAGAATTTCACTAAGTTTGGTAACTTTTTTCTTTTTTTTTTAAATTACATGAAAGTAAATACCACATATAACTTATTCACAATAACAAAAGCAATAGCAATGTCCATCTAGAGAGTAAACATAATATGCACAATAGATTACATTCTTTAAGATCCCTTAACGTTGAATTACATACATGAATCCATCTAGTATTACAACCACATGAAGTAATAATGATAAGTCCAATGTTTATACATTACATTTCCAAATGCTCAATCATCCACTGTACATGTCACAAGGTATGAAGGCTTAAAAGAATATACACATGTGAAATAAGGTACATCATCCTATTCTAATCCATGATGCATCAAGTAAAGATAATCACATGATTCACATGATACATCATCATAAAAGTCATATACATCCATCATAAAGATCAAACAAAATAAACTAAGTGCACGGTTCCTCCCAACTGTTAATAGCATTATTAGACCATCGTGGGCCCTAGCCATCCCTCTGTGCGTAACATCCCAAATCACCGAAGAGATCATCGACATTAACATAGTAGGAATGTCACTCCTAATAAATGCAACATCATATGTAGAAGGTAATCTAATCTGCAAATATAAGCATAGGATAACATCATCTAACATATGCTAATCATCAATGAAAGGATACATATCCACCATCACGAAGGACGCATCAGCCACGATGTCTCAATGAATCTCAAATGATAAGAGTGGAAAATACACTACCACCCAACCACGTGGTACCTAAGTGGTCCACTCCCACCATGCCGAGGAGATAATCTCAAGTCCCAAATAGGTTTTCAAATCACATAGCACAAGTCTCTAAAGTCTAGGAATCTTGAAAGTATACTAACTCAAAGGTTCCAATCACAAAACAGACATCTACTTCCCAAAGGCACACAATGACATGTAGGAACCTACTATGTAAGCGGAAAAGTGTCATCACATTTATCTCGTACAACTTACCCTGGCAGTTAGCTAAACTCCATGGGTCCATACAGATCTCATGCGGCCACTAGTATCCTTTCATACTGACAAGGCATACTATTGAATGCAAGGTTGCAACCATGCATTCTCACTACTCCCATCCTAGCCTATACAAGCACTCAAGGCATGGGCGAGAACCAAAACTCTTATCTTTTTAGGTTCATTCAGTTAGTATTAAGTGTGAATGTTATCACTTATTAATCCAACTTACAATGAGTTACCCTGGCAGCCTCTTAGGGCCCCGACCCCCATTGCAAGCCACTTCCTGACACTACATGCAGATATCCTACCCTAATGCTGATGGTATCATAATCATAAAGAAAATCTATAAAATCGTCAAATATCCATGATAAAATCATCAAATATGCATAAAAGCATCAAATCTCCATGAGCAACATCCATAGAAAATCATGACTACAATAGCTCTCTATTGGCAACTAAAGTATCACTGATAATCAAAGTATCCATTGGTTCTTAATAACCAAAATATATCTCAAAATAGATCATCATATCCATTGGTTCTCATCAAGAAATCAAGAATATCTCAAAAAACATACTGATCGAAGACTCCAAAATGGTTGAGTCATACATGTCACAACATGACATCATTAAGAATAAATCCACATATGAGTCCCATCATGGTGACTAGAATATAACCAAGGATAACTGATCGATGACCAAAAATAATGGTTAAGTCAAGGGTCTCAAACATAAGAATCTCAACTTTAACAATCAGTAATCACAACCAATACATAGAGCATTCCATCACATAATCATGGTTGGGTTTATAAAGATCAAGAGTAAAACATCATCATGACATCACAATCACATAACCCCCAAGCCTCTGGTAGACGTCCTATACTGGTCAACACTAGTCAACCCAAAACCCAAAATAATAGTATAAGGAATACACAATGTAAACACATGTTTTGGTTTTGCTAAGTTTTCAAATTTGAATTCAAAAGTCTCAGTTTATGTTTTCCCAAAATTAATATCAAGTGGAGAAATTTCACGTTTTACCTAACCCATGTATTTACTTGATAGATAAAAGTTCCTCCATTAGATTCAATTTTCTAATTGATCCAATAATATTTTATTTATAAAAACTTCGTTTGAGAAATAAAATTTCCAATAATCAAAACTTCGATTATATATATGCTAATAATTAATCTTAATTAAAACTAATGTTTAATTAAATTAATTATTAATATCTCTACTAACTCACATCTTTTATTAATATAATAATTATTTCTTATAAATTACATATATACATATATACTTATATATATAAATGCATATATACATATATAATAATAACAAGAAAACCAAATATATAAAAATTGAAATATTGATAACCAATTTCATAAAATGTTTTATAAAAATTGAAATGTTAAAACAATTCGTATATGATTCAACTTTGATGCCGTGTGGTACATGGTACCTACTATCACAGGTCTGCCTGACAGCGGGTACAAAGTACCCCTGTCATCAAAATTTTTTTTATATAATTTAAATGTTTTCAAAAATGGTTCCGCTCGCACGGTGCAATTTGGTTTTTAAATAATGTTTAACGTTTTTTCAAAAAAGTTTTTGATTAATGATATTCAATTTTTTTTAGCATATATTATATATACACATGTATGTATATATGTACGTATATATATATATATATATATATAAGTATATGTATATATATATGTGCATATATATATATATATATATATATATATATTTATACTTGTAGAATTAAAAATATCCCAGCATATAAACACACACACACACACACATATATATGTGTGTGTGTGTGTATGCAGAATAAAAATATGTATATACACGGTTTATTTAGAAATTCTAATCTTCAAAAATTTCCTATAAACTTTGATCTCAAATTAATTCTAAATATTAATCTAATGGATTTGGCCATAATTAAAAAAAACCTAGCCCCGTTTTCCTTTCAGATCTATGCATATAAAATTCTCAAATAAATTTAATTGCCCATAGTGAGAATGCATACAATATAAATATGAAATTCCTCAGAAGACATAAGGAAGACACGAAGAAGACAGGGAAAGCAAGATGCGGAAATAGCATAAGTAAAATCACAAGAATCTACCTGAATTCTGATGCTAATTCACTCTTCCTCAGAAAAACCGCAGAGCAAGCTCCCTTCTTCAGAATTCTCGAGTCCTCCAATGCTCCACTTATTCTCCACGCTATCCATGCTATCCACGCTATATCCAAGCTTCTAAGGATGCCTGAATATAAAGAGCTCTCAGGAAACCTCTAGAATGCTTCTAGAAACAGCTTGAAGGTGTCACCAACTAAGCATGGGTCTTTTCCAACCTTTTTGATGAGCCATAGGGTTGTAGACACCATGTGCTCAATTGATGAACTAACCCCCGTGTTGTTGACACATGAGAAATAGAGAAATACATTAATTTCCATGCAAGCTTATAACTCCAATTACTTTTTAAATAATTTCCATTTAAATATTTATAACTCCCATTTTAATTTAATAACTTTTATTTTAATTTTTCTAACTTTTATTATTATTATTTGTTTATTAATTTATTAAAATTTTATAATTATTATTTATTTTAATTTTCTAATTTTCTTTTTATTTAATTCTTTTCTCTCAATTAATTCTCCTTGAATTAATTTTAATCAAAATATTAAAGATCAAGATATTTAATTTTCTTAAATAATTAATTTATTAATTAAATCTACTTGTTGAGATTTAATTAATAGAAAATTCACCATAAACCTTCAAGATAAAATATGAAAACCCATCAGAGGACAATTTCATACAAAATCAGTCTAAAGGATTAAAAATCACGAAATATGTCATCCAACACATTCAGTGGGTACTCAACTCTGATACTTGTCCTAACTCACTAGGACAAATGGTTTTAGGGTTTGTGATTTGGACTTGAGAATTTGTCTCCCTTCTCTTATCATTGAGATAGTATAATATGGTACGCTCATCCTAGCAATTCAGGGAAGTCGATACCCGGTACCTGCAACCTATAGAAAAACCATGCATGTACATACAATATATATATAATGTTAAACTAAATAGGCAATGGCAGGAAGTGGTGCATCGTGTAGATCTCGACTAGGCAGGTGACTACGACTCCCTTCCTTAACCACATCATAAATGCCATACAATAAGAAAACACGCACACCATACACATGCAAGTATGGGGTAAGTATCCATAATAAAACACATGAGATAATAAACCATCTAAATAATCATCAACAATAACAATATAATGGTCATCATACATACATGAAATGTAAAGTCTAAATGATCTCATCATATAACGACTAAATCCATAACATAATGTCTGATAGTGTCAAAACAATACCACTAATCCACTAACATAAAGCTAGTCTATCATAGTCTAATAATAATAGCAATAATATGTCTAGAAAAGACATGAATGAGGGTAGGCACTACAGGTAGTTTCATGTATAAAATAGGTTAGTTCCCAAATTTTTTCATGTAAAAAATAAGATTTTTTTTTTTCTTTATTTTAATAAATATAGAAAATAGTGAAAATTAGGAGAGCATTTTTAGAAGACAACAATTTTTGAAGCCATTTTCAGCAACTATTTCACGAAAACCCTCAGAATTGCAAAGGATCGAATATTTTAAAGGTGTTTTTCCTATCTACTTATTTTTTTTATTATGTATTCTAAATTGAAGCATTACTTGGTATTTAGTGTTCAAAATCTAAATTTATTTTTTTGTTTCTATAGATTAAAGTATTCAATGGGCAGTAAAAGGAAAAGATCAAGGAAACATGATAGGAAAAGAGATGAAAGAATGAAAGGTCATACAAAATATAACCAAAACCAATCTAAAGACTGACAGTACATACACAATCTAAATACTAGCCAATTCTTATTAACAATTGCATATGCAACGTATTTGGACCCAACTTCAACAAAACCATAGACAATTTTCTACTCTTTTGGCTCTGCAAAACTAGGGTGTGTGTACCCAGGGATGATTCAAAACTAGAACAACTATATGAGGATTATTCATAGTTTCATTATGATTCTCATTTAAAAATCCTCAGACATATACATAATTCTTTACTAATTTGATAAATACATCCCATAAAATAGATATGGCCAAGAAGTCTTCGATAGATCTGCAGATGTTCTTAGCAATAGTGGCTAACTGAAGCTAAAACATTCCATGCAGACAACTGCTGGCCAACTTTGAAGATCTATAGAAAATAAAAGTAAAATTTGATTTGATGTTGTATTTTGATAATCATTTATGATCTATTTCTCCTTTAGCTGAATCAATTTTGATTAGTGCCTAATCCATTGGGATTCAGAGTCTATAGCAAGTTCTCAGATCTAGTTTGTTGCCTTACAACAAATTCTATAATCAATTCTTATCAAAATTCATCATTCAAAATCCTTCCCACTACTAAAGAAACCTTATCACATTCATCAAAGGTTTTATTTAATCCATTGAATTAACAGCAGTGATAAATAGATATACAACCTATCTAGATTGCATTCAATTGCACAACCCTTTACTTATACAATATCAAGACAACCAAGTAATTGAAAGGAGACAAGATTTAGAAAGAATTGATATGGGGACAGTTCACAATTTTTATTCATTTTCTTTGAAAATGGTATATCCTTTACAATAGACTCAGAATGACCTTCAAAAAAGAAACACAGCTCATTCTATATTCATGTATTCTCAGAGAATTGACAGAAAAATACATCATAAACTTGCTTTCAAAATTTGGACCAAAAACAAACTAAGCATAGTACTTAGAAAAATAGAATTCGAACCCTTCTTTTGCCTTGGAATCTCACTTAAATGGTGTGAGATGCAACAAGCTTCTGGCTAAAAGAAATGATAGGTGTCTTTTATAAAGAATATTTACATACACCTATCACAAAAAGAAAAAATGTGGGTAATAGAAGATGTCCAGATCAAAACATTCTTTTAAGTAAGTCAGCTTTTGTTATTCGATTTTGTGTTGCTGATTGGTTATTGATCTATTTTCTCTATATAAATAATTGCCAAATTAGCCGATAATGAAGCTTGTTCTGATGATGGCATATTAACTTCCACCTGTAGGCTTTCTTCGTCTTTATCTCGGGTGGCAGGAACAACTTCTATTTTGTCCTGTTCTCTAGCCTTATCAGCATCCTGTGGTCCTAGGTTTGTAACTGAAAATGATAGGTTTCTCTTGTCTTCTTTTTCTAATTGGTTTTGAGAAATGATAGTATCAGTAGTTTGGAAGTCCTCATCCTACACGTTATCACTGTTAATTTCATCTACATCCAACTGTTCACTAGAATCCATTTCTGCCACCCACCTGTCAAATAATGCATCATCTGGCCAATTGAATTGCAAAATGTCCTTCTATTTTTTTATTACATAATCAGCCACATTATTAATATCAATGAAATCCTATTTTAAAGAATCAAAGAATATTTTGGCTTTCACCATCTCCTCTGTTGTGGTGGCCCAACATGCATGCCTAGTTTCATTTACTACTTGATTCATTCTTAAATAGAATGCATCATCAAGTTCTTTCATCCATTCCTCTTTGCTTTTTAAATTATTTTTCTTGTCTAGGGCATGAGGAAATAATTTGAAATTTTGACTCCTATATTTGTCCAAGTGATTTATTATTATCTTCTATAAATGTCTCCTTTTATTATCAAAGTCAGCAAGGTCAGAAACAATATCAAAGATTTTTTCAATCTAATCATGGCAAGTATCTATAACAGATAAACACAAAAAGGTTACTGCTTTTTCCCTTCTTACCCACTTATCCACAATAGGCTTTACAGCCTCATCATTTCCTTTTAATTCCTCCCAAATGTTAATCACCCTGACCAATTGATGATGGACTAATGGCCATTCAACTCTGTCTCCCAAATATGTAAGAACTTTTCTTAGTTTATCTTCACACTTAGATTGCAACTCTGTATGTAAGGCCCATAGTTTAGCCTTTTCTTCTTCAAATTCCTTAGCAGTGTAATATCATGGCCCCTAGGGTGTATCTACCATTTCAATGAGGGGGGTAGACTTAAAAGGTTCTATAGGGGGATGAGGGTAGGTTATTCTAGGTCTGGTGGATTGTTCCAATAGCTTATTTTCAAGCTCAATCCTCTTCTTTACCTCTTTGTTGTATGGATCCACCACTAATCATACTTGCTTTGTCACTCAAACATAATATGTTCCTCCTTCTTAGCGGTGGCCAAAAGAAACTGGGAAGACTCCACATTTCAATAGGCTACCTGTACATGGCAGGTGTCAGCAACCCTTCTTACAAGTATGTTTCCCGTCCGTTCAAACTCATCTGGTTGCAAGGATGTGGCTCTAGATACATTTTTCAATGACCAACTGACCAAAGCAGCTTGATCCTCAATGAATGCAGTTCCTTGGAAATCCTTTTTATTTGGGTCTTGTAATTCCAATTTACTTGAAACAGAATTGAAAATTAAGGCATCTGCAATATCCCAATTTGGCAAAAATAATATGTTAGAGGTTTTTACCATTTTCCTTCCTTCTTCAGGAGTAATGTTCTGTAATTCCTTCATCATTTCTTCTTTAATCTGGTCTTGTATGGAAGCTTCATCCATTTCTGGATGCTTTGTCTTCATCCTTTTACATTTCTCCTCAAAGATGTTCATGTTTGTTCTCCATGCAAATTGCTGAAAAGCTCTTGATTTTACAAAATTATCATCAGACAAAAATTGATGACTTTCTTGTTCTAATACAAGGTCCAATTCCCTTCCTCTATAATAAGCTCTTGTTAGATCCAAACTTGGGAGAGGAGGCTCTAGAAGGTTACCTTCATCCAATTCTGCTTGGGTAATAAAAACAACTCCTTGTGATCCAATCTCTTCAACTTTCTCACCTATGAGCTGCTCTTCTCCAATTCTCAAAGAAGATTGGGTGGGTGAATATTCCTCAGGTTGAGATCTACCTTCTCTTATTACCTTCTACCTCTTTGTGCTAGGCTCATCAGGTCTCTCCTCCAAAACTATACTGGTGGATCCCATTATTTGTTTTCCCTTATCTATAGGAGCCTTTTTATTCTAAATTATAGTGTAACCAGGCTTTTTTTGTACAATTATTTGACCAACCCCTATATTAGGAGTGAAAGCTAACCTCTTCATGGCTTCTCTGGCCTTATCAGGAGAAGAATTAATAAAAAATTGTTTCTTCTCATTCATGGTTTCCATTATTGCAGGGAAGGTATCTATGAGCTTATTTATCCTATCAGCCTCTGTATTAGCATTGTCTAAAGGACTAAAAATTTTATCAAACAATGAATAAATTCTAGGACTTAGGAGTAAACTCTCCACTTTTCTTACTTAGTTTCTTGTTCTTGTAAAGAAAATTCATTTCTTATAAAGTCTTTTGGGTAATATGAATAATTCTTTGCCAGTCCTAGCTTGATTCTATGCCTCAGAGTCTGATTGAAAGATCCATCAGAATCACAAAAATGGGGGTGGGAGATAGCCATCATATACTGATCCAAAATTTTGTAAAAAAAGAGCCATCCTCCTTTAGTAATCACAAACTGATGGGCCACTGTACAGGTAGGGAAAATTGACCCTAGTTGCCTCTTTGACAAGAACATTTCCTCTACTCCTCATAGTTGCCATAAGACTTCTGCCATCCCTATCTTTAGGGGCACTTGGTAAGGAAAGACATGAGGGCTCCCTTTAAAACCATAAATTCTAAAAATTGTAGAAACAGGGTATGGAATAATATCTCCCCAATTGTGTTAAACTTTCAAATTATGGGGGTTATCCATAGGTCTTATGAGATTCATTAATACTTTAGGGATAATGGGATTATCACTCTAAAATAGACATCTCAACTTAGAGGCAAAATATCTATCAAATCTGAAAAAATTGGCTTTATTTGCATCCCAAGTCATATCTGCACTCCACAATTGGACTGGTAATGTTTCCCCATTTTCTTCTCTGTTCAATTTCATCTCATTTCCAAAATATGTTACCCCTTTGAACAAGAACATATGCATTAATAAGGAATAGTTGCCAAAAGTTTTCACCACCTTACCTCTTGCAATTCCAACCAAACCAATGTGAATTTCTTTAGCTAGAAAGGAGGCAAAATCAAAAATGACATCTACACCTAAAGAGGCAATTTGAATCATCATATACATAAGGTCAATGGGCATGAAGTCCTGCTCATCCTCACCAAGAACATAGCACAGGGTCTTGTATATCTCTACAGCCTGGGAAGTGAAAAGGCTCTTCTTAAAAGGTTCTTTAGAGGCTGTAGTTATTACTGGCAGAGTCCCTATGGTACCAATGTGTGCACTCAATGCACCTCGCCTTATCATATCTCTTCTCTTTGTATTCCTTTTCTAATTCCAGCAAATTGATTGGCACATGGAAATCTGATAATGGTTGTAAGTTAAAAACCTCTCTAATTTCTTCAGGGCTAATTGACACTAGAGGCACACCATCATTTCTTCTCACAATCCTAATGGCTTGGTCATAGTTTTTGGCAATATCTTCTAGCAAGTCTTAGTTCATGAAAACACTAGGAACTACTAACTTTCCCAAGTCAAAATTCCATATATTAGCATGAGGGGCAAACAGATTCCTCTCTAAAAACCACTTTTTAAACAAAACAAGGCCAGTCTAATTGGTTACTGCATCCCTTACCCAATTCCCCTTGTCATACAAGCCATTAGCAATTTTAAGCCTAGGACTTAATAAAATTAATTTTTTGACCTGTGCAGACTCTGTAGTGGATCTTGGGAGTAACTCTAGGAAATCATCGTGGATATTCCTATTCATATAATTAACTTGCCTAGAGAATGATTTCTTAGGAGGCATCTTGATTGTAACTATGGGAATTGGAACATTACAGAGGTTATGATCGAGTACTTACTTGATTTCGCCAAAATTATCCTCTTTTGAACTTCTGCAATTACTTTCAAATAGATATGAAACTATTTTCACGTCTTTGCCAATGCTTAATCACAACGTGTTTGACGGGTGCCTATGCTCATAGAAAATGTCATCTTTGCTGGAGTGGATTATGATGAATAATAAAAGAAAATCTTACAGATTATACTCTACTTTTTTCTCACACACGAAGTCTCTGTTCATCATAAATGCGTGGGACAGAATGTCACCACACTTCCCCTTTTCTTTTAAAAAATTGCATCATCAATTCTTTGAAAAACTTACGATCTAGTAAAGACAACTAGGCTAGCTCATTTCCTTACTAACATATTTGCAATCAAACCAATATGATAGCTCCACCTATGCCTTTCCTTCAATTCTAGTGCTTTAGACCTTTCCCATGGATGACTACAGACATGTGTCATCATGTTGCTAACTCACTATACTTATAGCTCGAGCATCTTTCCATGGCGAGCTAACGACGATCGTTGATCTTATGTCAATCATGTGGCATACATTTGAAACAAATTTACAAGGAATCAATGTTGGGCCATCTTTCGCTAACTCGCTATGCTTAACTTCTGAGCACTTCTACATAGTGAGCTAACGACAACCCTTGATCTTGGCCCAATCTCATGGTTGAAAAACCTTGAAGTACATTCCTGGGAAGTGGGTCCATGGTACCGCTATTGCTACACTAGCATACACATATATTTTAATCATCATTTATTTTAAGTTCTGCCATGTTTTTGACTTTTAGGTTAGTCATTATGTCGCTACCAGAAAAACAAAACAATATTTGGCTAACGATGCAACAACCCACCAAAAAACCAGCGTCGAGAAAAGTAGCACAGCTTGCAAAGAATTTTTCCAGGATTTTCCAAATCATCTCTGGTCATAAAAGAAAACTTCCTTTAGCGATGATTTTTTCCTTGCTATGTCGCTATCGGAAAATCGCTTTTATATTTTGATAGCAACTTAACAACTTGCCAGAGTAATTTGGATGCCAGGTTTATTATTCTCGATGACCATGAATGCATGTCATCACATCACTAACTCACTATGCTTAGCTTTCAAGAACTTTTCTTTAGCAAGCCAACGACAACCATAGATTTAAAAGAAATCCGATGGTGAGGTAAAAAACTCTCACAAGGATTAAAACAACAAAATCAACACAAGTGAATAAAAAAACATCTGCGTAACTTCCTTCCCCTCTTTTTTTAAAATTTTCACACCAGGGAAAATTTAAAAGGAAAAAGGGACTAGCCCAAGAAAAAACCAAACTTAGTTGGAAACCTAATCACCACTAAAGGATCACAACCTGAACTTTTATTTGGCCAAGACAAAACCTATTATACAAAAATTCAGGCCAACAATGGCTCTGTTTGGGGATGATAGACTATTCGAGTTTATGAAAGAAATAAGAATCTATGGGAGAGTAGACCACATACTTCATAAAGATGACAACTTCAGAGAGCATAAGGAAACACACAGAAACAAGGAACCAGACTACACAAGGATATTTACAAGGACTTACAGAATATACAAAATGTACAAAACAATAGGAAACCCTAAAACTACTGTTCATGGAGGAAAATAAGTATTTTTAAAGAAAAATACCTCTTCAAGAACTGTCCATGGACTAGCAATTCAAGAATATTGTCAAATACATCTTTGAGTATATAAGAATCTTCACCCCAATTATTTTCAATTAGGTATGGGCCTAACCAAATTGGATCAAATTTGCCATGTTTTCCTTTATCCTCAATTCTGGCATTCCACATTAAGACTAAATCTCCCTCTTTGAACTTTTTGCTTATAGTTATTTTATCATATAGTGTCTTAACTTGCAGTTGTAGCTTTTGGTTCTTTAGAGATGCTTCTCTTCTAGTTTCTACCAGTCCTACCAATTCATCCATTCTTTCTTGCATTTCATCTGTAGTATCTTGATCATACAGCTGGATGTAATTGTAGAGTCCCATCAAGTTGTTCTGAGGCATTCTGGCTTGAATCCCATACACTAAATCAAATGGAGCTACACCAATTGCTTTCTTTATAGTTACTTTTTTAGTCCATAGTGCCAACTGTAACTTTGAATCCCATGCCTTTTTATTATCATCCAAGCTTCTCTTAATGACTTTCAATAGGCTCTTATTTGTGGACTCAGCTTGTCCATTCCCTTGTGGATGATATGGAGTAGATGATGACCTTGTCAATCCATATCTATCACAAAACTTGATGAATTCCTCAGACCTAAAGCACATAGCATTATCTATTAAAATTTTCCATGGACAACCAGATCTAGAAATAATATTATTCAATAGGAAATTATTGACCACTTCACTTGTTGCATTTCTTGTGGGGATAGCCTCTACCCATTTTGTAAAGTAGTCAGTAGCAACCAGAATCTAAGAATAGCTAGTGCTAGACTTGGGGAAAATCTCTCTTATGAAGTCTAGACCCCATTGTTGAAAAGGTGCTTGAATCTCCACTGGCTTCAATGGGGTATTTCCTGAGAACTTCAGCTTTCCAACAAACCTCTGACAAGGATCACATTTCATAACCATAACTTGGGCATCCTTGAAAAGGGAAGGCCACCAGAATCTAGCCCTCATTATCTTATGTGTAGTAGTTTTGGCCATATAGTGCCCCCCACACACTCCAGCATGCATTTCTTTCAAAACCTCTTTTGCCTTTTCCTTATCAACACATTTCAATAATACTCCCTCAAAATTTCTCCACCATAGGTTGCTTTGGACAATTACATACCTGATGGCTTGCAATTTAGTATTCCTCTTTTCATTTTTAGGCAAATGAGGAGGAGCTTCCATGTGTTGCAAGTAATATATGACATTGGTGTACCAATCACACTGGTCCATGTCACATAAGTTAGCTCTGAGATCATCATTTACTAGATTTATCTAGTTAGTCTCTAGATTAGCTTCAACCACGAGTTTGGCCAAAACTTGACGCCTTACTAACTTTGTTATTTGTATATCAATGCTAACTTCCTGGATTCTATTGATCCATCTACATCTCTTGCCTGATACTTCCTGTTGAGAAAATATATCCTTGACTGCAACACTAGGTACAAAACCGATAACAGTAGCACCTACCAGGTAACATCTGAAAGCTTTTATAGCCTTTACTAAAGAATATGCTTGCTTTTCATTTATTGCATACTTAAGTTCAGTAGGCTGTAGTCACTTACTGAAAAAGGCAATAGGCTGCTCATATCCTTCTTGATTTTTCTGCAATAAGACTGCAGCCACAGTGTGGAAGGATGCAAAAGAAAAAATATGTATGGGTTTTGAATAATCTGGGGTTCTCAATACTGGAGCATTTTTTATTGCAACTTTAATATCCTAGAAAGCTTGTGAAGGTTCACCATTCCAATCTATAGTGGCTCCCTTTTTGGGCATCTTTGAGATAGGTCTACTGATCTCAGTAAAATTTGTAACAAATCTTCTAAGGAAATTAACTTGGCCAAAGAAAGATTGAATTCCTTTTACATTTTTTGGCTTAGGGACTTTGTCAATAGCTGCTACTCTCTCAGGGTCTATTTTCACTCCATCCTTAAACACTATATGTCCTAGTAGTTTGCCTTCTGTGACCCCAAATGCACATTTCTTTGGGTTTAAAGAAACTCCATATTCCAAAGCTTTGATAAAGATTTTTTCCAAATGTTTGCAGTGATCTTCAGCCTTATTAGAATATGTTGTAAGATTATCCTGGTACACATCCATAAATTTATCAATATAATCATGAAATGCTACATCCATGGCTCTTTGGAAGGTAGCTCCCACATTAATCGGGCCAAAATGCATCCTCACATATACATATGTTCCCCATGGGGTTGTGAAGGCTATCTTGAACTATTCACTTTCCTTTACTAGAACTTGATTATATCCAGAAAAACCATCCATCATTGACATTAATTCAGAGCTAGTCACTTGCTACAACATGGCTTCCATATTAGGTAAGCCATAATTGTCTTTCAGAGATGCAATGTTTAATTTTCTAAAATCCAAACATAGCCTAATATCTCCATTCTTCTTCTTGACAGGAACCAAGTTTGAAACCTAGGTGGAATGCCTAATTGGTTTGATTATCCCACCATCTCTTAGTTTTGTTAGTTCTTCTTGCATTTTTGGGGCAAGGGTAAGATTGATTGGTCTTTGTTTTTGCCTGAAAGGTCTTACATTTTCCTTCAATAGTATGACATACTGGAACAAATCCTCTTTGTAAGCCTTAAGGTCATCATATGACCAAGCAAAAACATGTATGTATTTTCTAAGTAGGTCAATTAATGTTTTCCTGATTTTAACAGGCAGATTTTGGCCAATATAAACCCTTTTAGGAACTTCATCAGTACCCAAGTTTATTTCTTCTAACTCCTAAGGTTTGGCGTCATTAACTCCTAATTTTACTCTATCTTGGTTATCAAAAATATTTTCCAAGACCACTAACCCCTTCGGCATCTTATTTGTTTTCAATTGCATTATCTCTTGACCAAAAATGGTTTCCTTCCCATTTATGGTTTCAATCAGTCCACTACAATCCATTTCCTGACTGTGGTACTTGTCTTCATTTAACAAAAAAATTGTAATATCTTTGTCATCTTCAAAGACCTACCAATTTTCAATGTTGTCAGGTATGGAAGGTCTTTTTTGTACCTCAATCTGAGAGATTCCTGCAAATGATGTCTCTTTTGGCTTGATTGCTACATTTGCTAATAGATTAGCCATTTTATTTTGAATCCTATCTCTCCATGAGATCCCAAATGCATCAAAGAATTCTATCTGATCCCAAACTACATTTCTATATTGTTTCAATCTCTTATTCTTGGATGAGTAGGTTCCTTTGATCTAAGAGATAATTAGTTCAGAATCTCCTATGACACATAATTTCTTAATTTTATGATGTATGGAAACTTTGAGTCCTAGCAGCAATGCTTCATATTCTACAATATTATTAGTGCAGGAAAACTTCAAAGTGAATGAATACCTAAAAGTGTTATTTTCAGGGGACACAAAAACTACACCTGCCCCTGCACCCTCTTTAGAACTAGCCCCATCAAAGAACATTGTCCATAATTTTGGTGAGTCCATGCAACATTCAACTTCATGTTCAATGATAGTAGGTAAATTTTCAACTTCTTAAATAATTAATTCAGCCTTAAAAGCGTTAATCTGGGTATCTAGGAAACAAGTGCTATCTTTGTCAATTTCTTCTCCTAAAATGTAGTTAACCCTTGGCTCCCTATTTACCCTGATATCTTTTTCCCCTATATGAAAAGTGACATAAGTAAGATCACATTCCAGGCTTCCCCCCATGGTAGCACTCCATTTTCTAGAGAGTAAAATTCCATACTGTGGAGGTATATCTACCACAAGGATAGACATGGTTAATTCTACCTCAGGATATGCAGCCAATTTGAATGGTAAGGCATTTATGGTACCTATGAGTGGGACTTCCCTAGCATCCATTCCTCTGCATCTTCCCTGCTTGGTATCCACCTTCAAACCTAAGGCTTCCATTACTTTGAAAGACATTATAGTGTTGGAAGCTCCTGAGTCTATAATGCAAATTTTTAAGGTCTTCCCTTTTATGATTAGAATGAGGAAAAAAGGATCAATATCTTCTATAAATGCCAATGAGGAATCATCTAAAAAAAAATGAGGAATTTGGGATATGATACCACTATCCTCTATTACTAATGGTGTTTTTTGGGACACAGTTTGATCTACAAAAATATTATTGTTTGCTATTCCACCCAACCATGACAAAGCCTTATTCTTATGCTCTTCAATTCTAAAAATTTTAGACAAGGGCACTTTTACAGTGATTTGAGACAACATAGATATCATATCAATAGGTTCAACAATAGTGGGTTTTACAAGAGTACCTAGAGTTGGAATCTTTTGAGCAATAGGCACCACTATTTGCTTGATAGTATCAGGTTCTAATTTCTTTGCTTGCACAACTGGTTTTGTTGCTTCACTTATCTGAAATTGAACCTTCTTCTTTGGTTCCCATTTCTTACCCTTATTTTCCTTGATCTTAGGCACATCTACATTGACTTTCTTGTTTTGATCATTCATCTTATGAGTGATATCTTTGATGACTACACTAGATGGCTTTCCTGCATCATTATTTATTGCTCTATTTCTCAAATTGTAGTTACTATGGACTTGTGAAATCATTTCTATTGTAAATCTATCAATTTCCTCCTTGGAGGGCATTCTTAAGCTTGTGAGACCTACATCAAAAAATGTACTGGATACCTTATTTGTATCATACCCTGAGTCATCATCCGAAAACACTTCCTGATGATGTAGCTGGTAAGCAATTCTCTGGCTAGTAATATCATTTTCAGGCTCTTCTGAATCAGAATCTATCAAATCAACACACATGCTTACCATATTGCAACTTATATCATCATGGTTTTTCTCTTCAGTTTCTTCTTCAGGTTGCACTCCTTGACCTTGGGCAAATGACTGAGCAACAACACAATAGTCAGTAGAATGAGGTGATTGACATATAAAGCACCATGGTACATCATCATTCATATTTATAGTGTTCCTTTGCAAGGGATCTGGAGTACCCTTATCCTTTACATTGTGGGTCTGGTTGGGAACTAGCTTACCATCTTTCCACTGAGTGGTATAAGGGTAATTTTGCATTCTAGGCTACCTACTGAAATTGTTGTTATTCACAGGGGGTCTTTCAGCAACATTTGGCTTATTGAAATTGGTGGGATTCATCTTCTTGAGAAATTCCAAAACCTGGCCTATAGTAGGTTCTTCAAGCTTCTTTCCTATAGGAGTTTTGTCACCCTCCCTTTTATTATTGTTCTTAGGATTAAAAAGCTTCGGATCATCCCTCCTACCCAGTTTGCTACATGCCTTCCTATTATTCTCTATATTTACTGCAATTTTATAGGCATCCCTTAAAGTCTTAGGATCATTATCCCTCAATTGATAAGCCATTTTTCTATCAAAAGCATTGAAATATGTTGTCAGACAGACATCTTCATTTAACCTCATAACTTGAAAAAGTCTGTACATACCTTTTTGGAATCTTACATTGAAATCAAATGTGGATTCATTTGGATTCTTCTTGATATTTTTGAACTCATTCAACATGAATCCTGCGTTAGTGTTGTCTCCATATTGCTCTTAGAAGAATTTCTCCAAATCACTCCATGAGGTAATACTATCATCAAGCAACCTCCTAAACCAATCCCTTGCATCCTCTGTTAGTGAATGCTCAAACAATTTCATTACCATATGTTCATGTTCAACTTCATAATCATTCAACATATCAATGAAAATTCTCAAATGTTCTTCACCAGTAACAACATTATTCGCAAAGAACTTAACCACTTTATCTCTTAAATCAAATGATATGGGATGTGGAGCACCAGGAATACCAACAAATGATATTTGTCTATACTTTACCAGATATATAGGTTTCTTCTGGAAACTAGGAACATTTGAGGTGCTAGCTATATTAGCTTGACTTAGAGGAACAACTTGGGATTGTTGAGGTAGGACAAATGGGACTTGGGTGCCAATAGTGGAAGATGAGGTAGGAGTAGATTGGGGTACTTCCTGAGTTGAGATTATTGGACCACTAACTGGTGCAAAAATTACAAGTGGGATAGACAAATTGGGCCATGAAGCCAAAGCAGAATTAGATTTTATGAATTGGATTTTTCTCCTAGTTTCTACAACTTGAGCTTCATTCTCAACTTTCTCAAGTTCTTTTGCAAGATCTTCCCTCTCTTCTTGAGCCTTCTCAAGATCTGGATCTAATTTTGACATGGAGGGTTGTATAGGTTTGCTTGGTATAGCTTGAGGCTCATTTATTTGGATTCATATAGCCTTGCCTTTCCCTTTATCTAGAGCTTTTGCAGTGGGCTCTACAGGATCCACTTGAATAGGTTTATAGGCTTGGATTTGAGCAATAACTGGTTCTTGCCTTTGATATAGGCATTTCTCTTGTTCTTGAACTTTAGCTCTCAGATTATCAACATCTCCAAAAACATCCTTATGGAGAGTAGTGGTATTTGCTTCTAACTTTTTATTTTGCTCCTTCAAAGAAGCCATCCTTCTTAGCAAATCATCCCTCTCTATTATGGCATCCAAGGTGGCTTGCTCCTTTTCTTTTTCAAGACGAATGCGTTTAGCTTCTTCCTCAGCAATCCATTTCTTCAAAAATCCTATTTCAGAGTGCACTTCTTTAGGATCTACAGAAGTAGCTTCTGAATCAGCAGGCTCGTCTAGATCTATAAGGTTTGGTTCCACGTATAGGGCTACTCTGGGATTAAAAGGGTTATCAAATGAATTCCTAAATCCTAGCCTATAATTCATGTCTGCTACAAGATCTAGCCTTGATGAAGGAAATCTTACAGTGGACACATCCTTATCTTGAAAGACTCTCTCATCTGGTAATGGGGTACTAAAAATGCCTCCTAAGAGTCTTGTAGTTTCAGATTCAAAACTAAGCGAAGAAGACTCTCTTCCTACTACTAGTTGATAATGGGAATTGATGGATGCATTACCTTTGGGTTTCCAAGTGGGATTTGGATCTGTCTTCTTCTTATTTTGGTTCTTCCTACCACCTTGGGGTAGATTAGTATACATTGATACATCAGGATTGGCTCTCATGTAAGCTCTTGTGGTTTTTCTCTTGTCGGCCATATTCACCTCCTGTTACAACAAGCACTAGCTTCAAAACCTTAACTGAGTTGCCACCCTATTTTGGGAAAAAATGTAATGACACTTTTTGCTGACTAAAGGAAACCAATACACAAGTAGAAACAAAAATATCTGGCATAGGAAGACCAATCACTAATGTTGTAAGACTGCAACTCTTTCTTGTTAGATAAGACAGTTGGATAGGTTGGAAACGTCAGTGTGTAGCAATGGTACTTGGGCTTTATCTTCTTTAAATTCTCAAGATTTGTCACTAAATGATTCCCTTATACCCAGGGGAAAAACTCATATACCATGACACATAGATACACATCAAGACCAAAGAAACTACAATACTTTCTCACAAATGTGTTGGACAACTCCCCAGTAGAGTTGCCATTTTGTTGGAGTTTTAAAATGCACTAATACTACTAAGCGAAAAAATTCTTAATATCAGAATGACAGTACATACACAATCTAAGGACTAGCCAATTCTTATTAACAATTGCATATGCAACATATTTGGACCCAACTTCAATAAAACCACAAAAAGTTTTCTACTCTTTTGGCTCTACAAAACCAGGGTGGGTGTACCAAGGGATGATTCAAAACTG
Source organism: Cupressus sempervirens (assembly GCA_028749045.1). Taxonomy (NCBI): domain Eukaryota; kingdom Viridiplantae; phylum Streptophyta; class Pinopsida; order Cupressales; family Cupressaceae; genus Cupressus; species Cupressus sempervirens. Next base: position 294,529,526 of record CM053789.1, read on the forward strand.
GAACAACTGTATGAGGATTATTCATAGTTTCATTATGATTCTCATTTAAAAATCCTCAGACATATACATAATTCTTTACTAATTTGATAAATACATCCCATAAAATAGATATGGCCAAGAATTCTTCTATAGATCTGCAGATGTTCTTAACAATAGTGGCTAACTAAAGCTAAAACATTCCATGCAGACAAGTGCTGGCCAACTTTGAAGATCTATAGAAAATAAAAGTAAAATTTTATTTGATGTTGTATTTTGATAATCATTTATGATCTATTTCTCCTTCAACTGAATCAATTTTTATTAGTGCCTAATCCATTAGGATTCAAAGTCTATAGCAAGTTCTCAAATCTAGTTTGTTTCCTTACAACAAATTCTATCATCAATTCTTATCAAAATTCATCATTCAAAATCCTTCCCACTACTAAAGAAACCTTATCACATTCATCAAAGCTTTTATTTAATCCATTGAATTAACAAAAGTGATAAATAGATATACAACCTATCTAGATTGCATTCAATTGCACAAGTCTTTACTTATACAATATCAAGACAACCAAGTAATTGAAAGGAGACAAGATTCAGAAAGAAATGATATGGGGACAATTCACAATTTTTATTCATTTTCTTTGAACATGGTATATCCTTTACAATAGACTTAGAATGACCTTTAGAAAGAAGCATAGCTCATTCTATATTCATGTATTCTCAGAGAATTGATAGAAAAATACATCATAAACTTGCTTTCAAAATTTGGACCAAAAAAAAACTAAGCATAGTACTTAGAAAAATAGAATTTGGACCCTTCTTTTGCCTTGGAATCTCACTTAAATAGTGTGAGATGCAACAAGCTTTAGGCTAAAATAAATTATAGGTATCCTTTACAAAGAATATTTACATACACCTATCACAAAAAGACAAAATGTGGGTAACAGTAGATTTCCATATCAAAACATTCTTTTAAGTAAGTTAGCTTTTGTTATACGATTTTGTGTTGCTGATTGGTTATTGATCTATTTTCTCTGTATAAGTAACTACCAAATTAGCTGATGATGAAGCTTGTTCTGATAATGGAATATTAACTTCCACCTGTAGGCTTTTCGTCTTTATCTTGGGTGGCAAGAACAACTTCTATTTTGTCATCTTCTCTAGCCTTATCAACATCCTATGGTCCCGAGATTGTAACTGAAAATGAAAGGTTTCTCTTGTCTTCTTCTTTTGATTGGTTTTGAGAAATGATAGTATTAGTAGTTTGGAAGTTCTCATCCTGCACGTTATCAGTGTCAGTTTCATCTGCATCCAACTATTCACTAGAAGCCATTTCTGCCACCCACCTATCAAATAATACATCATCTGGCCAGTTGAATTGCAAAATGTCCTTCTATTTTTTATTACATAATCAACCACATTATTAATATCAATGAAATCCTATTTTAAAGAATCAAAGAATATTTTTCCTTTCACCATCTCCTCTGTTGTGGTGGCCCACCATGCATGCCCAGTTTCATTTACTACTTGATTCATTCTTAAACAGAATGCATCATCAAGTTCTTTCGTCCATTCCTCTTTGCTTTTTAAATTATTTTTCTTATCTAGGGCATGAGGAAATAATTTGAAAATTTGACTCCTATATTTGTCCAAGTGATTTATTATTATCTTCTATAAATGTGTCCTTTTATTATCAAAGTCAGCAAGGTCAGAAACAATATCAAAGATTTTTGCAATCTGATCATGGGAAGTATCTATAACAGATAAACACAAAAAGGTTATTGCTTTTTCCCTTCTTACCCACTTATCCACAATAGGCTTTAGAGCCTCATCATTTCCTTTTAATTCCTCCCAAATGTTAATCACCCTGACCAATTGATGATGGATTAATGGCCATTCAACTCTATCTCCCAGATATGTAAGAGCTTTTCCTAGTTTATCTTCATACTTAGATTCCAACTCTATATGTAAGGCCCATAGTTTAGCCTTTTCTTTTTCAAATTCCTCAGTAGTGTAATATCGTGGCCCCTGGGGTGTATCTAGCATTTCAATGACGGGGGTAGACTTAAAAGGTTCTACAGGGGGACGACGGTAGGTTATTCTAGGCCTGGTGGGATTTTCCAATAGCTTATTTTCAAGATCAATCCTCTTCTTTACCTCTTTGTTGTATGCATCCACCACTGTCTCATATTTGCTTTGTAACTCAAACATAACCTATTCCTCCTTCTTAGTACTGGCCAAAAAGAAACTGGGAAGACTGCACATTCCAATAGGCTGCCTGTACGTGGGAGGTGTCAGCAACCCTTGTTATAATTATGTTGGCCATCAATTCAGACTCATCTGGTTGCCAGGATGTGGCTCTAGATCATATTTTCAATGATCAACTGACCAAAGCAGCTTGATCCTCAATGAATGCAGTTCCTTGGAAATCCTTTTTATTTGGGTCTTGGAAATCCAATTTACTTGAAACAGAATTGAAAATTAAGGCATCTGCAATATCCCAATTTGGCAACAATAATATGTTAGAGGTTTTTACCATTTGCCTTCCTTCTTCAGGAGTAATGTTCTGGAATTCCTTCATCATTTCTTCTTTAATCTGGTCTTGTATGGAAGCTTCATCCATTTCTAGATGCTCTATCTTCATCCTTTTACATTTCTCCTCAAAGATTTTCATGTTTTTTCTCCACGCAAATTGCTGAAAAGCTCTTGATTTTACAAAATTGTCATCAGACAAAAATTGATGACTTGCTTGTTCTAATATAGGGTCTAATTCCCTACCTCTATAATCAGCTCTTATTAGATCCAAACTTGAGAGAGGAGGCTCTGGAAGGTTACCTTCATCCAATTCCACTTGGGTAATAAAAAAACCTCCTTGTGATCCAATTTTTTCAACTTGCTCACCTGTGAGCTGCTCTTCTCCAATTCTCAAAGGAGATTGGGTGGGTGAATATTCCTCAGCTTGAGATCTTCCTTCTCTTATATTACCTTCTACCTCTTTGTGCTAGGCTCATCAGGTCTCTCCTCCAAAACTATACTGGTGGATCCCATTATTTGTTTTCCCTTATCTATAGGAGCCTTTTTATTCTGAATTATAGTTTAACCAGGCTTTTTTTGTACAATTATTTGACCAACCCCTATATTAGGAGTGAAAGCTAACCTCTTCATGGCTTCTCTGGCCTTATCAGGAGAAGAATTAATAAAAAATTGTTTCTTCTCATTCATGGTTTCCATTATTGCAGGGAAGGTATTTATGAGCTTATTTATCCTGTCAGCCTTTGTATTAGCATTGTCTAAAGGACTATAATTTTGATCAAACAATGAATAAATTCTAGGACTCAGGAGTAAACTCTCCACTTTTCTTACTTAGTTTCTTGTTCTTGTAAAGAAAATTCATTTCTTATAAAGTCTTCTGGGTAATATGAATCATTCTTTACCGGTCCTAGCTTGATTCTATGCCTCAGAGTCTGATTGAAAGATCCATTAGAATCATAAAAATGGGGGTGGGAGACAGCCATCATATACTGATCCAAAATTTTGTACAAAAAGAGCCATCCTCCTTTAGTAATCACAAACTGATGGGCCACTGTACAGGTAGGGAAAATTGACCCTAGTTGCCTCTTTGACAAGAACATTTCCTCTACTCCTCATAGTTGCCATAAGACTTCTGCCATCCCTATCTTTAGGGGCACTTGGTAAGGCAAGACATGAGGGCTCCCTTTAAAACCATAAATTCTGAAAACTATAGAAATAGGGTATGGAATAATATCTCCCCTATTGTGCGAAACTTTCAAATTATGGGGGTTATCCATAGGTCTTATGAGATTCATTAATACTTTAGGGATCTTGGGATTATCACTCTAAAATAGACATCTCAACTTAGAGGCAAAATATCTATCAAATCTGACAAAACTAGCTTTATTTGCATCCTAAGTCATATCTGCACTCCACAACTAGACTGGTAATGTTTCCCCATTTTCTTCTCTATTCAATTTAATCTCATTTCCAAAATATGTTACCCCTTTGAATAAGAACATATGCATTAATAAGGAATAGTGGCCAAAAGTTTTCTCCACCTTACCTCTTGCAATTCCAACCAAACTGATGTGAATTTCTTCAACTAGAAAGGAGGCAAAATCAAAAATGACATCTACACTAAAAGAGGCAATTTGAATCATCATATACATAAGGCCAATGGACATGAAGTCCTGCTCATCCTCACCAAGAGCACGACACATCGTCTTCTATATCTCTACAACCCAAGAAGTGAAAAGGCTCTTCTTAAAAGGTTCTTTAGAGGTTGCAGTTATTACTGGTAGAGTTCCTATGGTACCAATGTGTGCCCTCAATTCACCTCCCCTACTTATATCTCTTTTCACTTTGTATTCCTTTTCTAATTCCAGAAAATTGATTGGCACATGGAAATCTGATAATGGTTCTAAGTGGAAAACCTCTCTAATTTCTTCAGGGCTAATTGACACTAGAGGCACACCGTCATTTCTTCTCACAACCCTAATGGCTTGGTCATAGTTTTTGGCAATATCTTCTAGCAAGTCGTAGTCCATGAAAACACTAGGAACTACTAACTTTCCCAAGTTAAAATTCCATATATTAGCATGAGGGGCAAACAGATTCCTCTCTAAAACCACTTTTTAAACAAAAAAAGGCCAGTCTAATTGGTTACTGCATCCCTTACCCCGTTCCCCTTGTCATACAAGCCATCATCAATTTTAAGCCTAGGACTTAATGAAATTAATTTTTTGACCTATGCAGACTCTGTAGTGGATCCTGGGAGTAACTCTAAGAAATCATCGTGGATATTCCTATTCATATAATTAACTTGCCTAGAGAATGATTTCTTAGGAGGCATCTTGATTGTAACAATGGGAATTGGAATGTTACAGTGGTTATGATCGAGTACTTACTTGATTTCGCCAAAATTATCCTCTTTTGAACTTCTGCAATTGCTTTCATATGGATATGAAACTATTTTCATGTCTTCACCAATGCTTAATCACAATGTGATCGATGGGTGCCTATGCTTAGAGAAAATGTAATCTTTGATGGAGTGGACTGTGATGTATAATAAAAGAAAATCTTACAGATTATACTCTATTTTTTTCTCACACGCAAAGTCTCCGTTCATCATTAATGCGCGGGATAGAATGTCACCACACTTCCCCTTTTCTTTTAAAAACTTGCATCATCAATTCTTGGAAAAACTTGCGATCTGGTAATGACAACTAAGCTAGCTCATTTCCTTACTAACATATTTGCAATCAAACCAATAGGATAGCTCCACCTGTGCCTTTCCTTCAATGTTGGTGCTTTAGACTAGGCCCATGGATGACTATGGACACGTGTCATCACGTCGCTAACTTTCTATACTTATACCTTGAGCATCTTTCCATGGCGAGCTAGCGACGACCATTGATCTTATGTCAATCATGTGGCATACATTTGAAATGACTTTACAAGGAATCAATGGTAGATCATTCGCTAACTCACTATGCTTAACTTTTGAGCACTTCTACATAGTGAGCTAACGATAACCCTTGATCTTGGGAAGTGGACCCATGGTACCACTATTGTTGAGCTAGCATAATGCACTGGCATACACATATATATTTTAATCATCCTTTATTTTAAGTTCTATCATGTTTTTGACTTTTAGGTCAGTCGTTATGTCGCTACCGATATTTGGCTAGCGATGCAACAACCCACCGGAAAACCAGCACTAGGAAAAGTAGCACAGCGTGCAAAGAATTTTTCTAGGATTTTCCAAATCATCTCTAGTCATAAAAGAAAACTACCTTTAGCAATGATTTCGTCCTCGCTATGTCGCTACTGAAAAATTGCTTGTATATTCTGATAGCGACTTAGCGAATTGTGAGAGTAATTTGGATGCTAGGTTTATTATTCCCAATGACCACGAACGCATGTCATCATGTTGCCAACTCGCTATGCTTAGCTTCCAAGAACTTTTCTTTATTGAGCCAACAACAACCGTAGATTTAAAAGAAATCCGACGATGAGGTAAAAAACTTTCACAAGGATTAAAACAACAAAATCAACACAGGTGAATAAAAAAAACATCTGCATAACTTCCTTCCCCCCTTTTTAAAAAATTTTTGAGCTAGGGAAAATTTGAAAGGAAAAGGAACTAGCCCAAGAAAAAACCAAACTTAGTTGGAAACCTAATCACCACTAAAGGATCACAACTTGAAATTTTATCTAGGCAAGACAAAACCTATTATACAAAAATTCAGGCCAACACAACCTATTGAAATTCCTGAACATGATGAGATTCATGAAGAGAATGAAAGTAATGATGAGGAAGAAATTGGCAGTTCTACTGATAGAAACAAATTAGAAGGCATAACAAATTTGATGGATTTGGATGAAGAACTACATTTTAACAAAATTCCATCTAAAGATATGATAAATGATAACACTATCAGAAAGCACTGTAAGAACATGTGGGATGAATATTTCAAAGATAAAAGTATATTTGGACAAGCACAATTATTTTTCATGTTATTTAGGAGAAAAGATATGAGACCTATTTTAGAGTTGTTGGGTGTTGATAATAGGAACAATCATGCACATAAAATTAATAAAAAAATAGTTGAAAACTTGCAAAATGCTTATAACAAAATTGACAACACAACTTGAGGAGGTGATTTGAGTAATGCACATAGAGCATTGATGACTACTATATCTATTAGAAAATTGACACATAGGAAATAGGTATCTGCAATTGCTGATGTACTAATATATCTAGAAGAACTATTTAGAGATACATAAGGAGGAGAAATATGCTAGATGATAACATTGAGAATAATTGGGTGAATATTTGTAGAGTTCCTCGAAAAGATAAAAATTTTGAAGATGTGAAAAGACAAGTTATTGAATTTTGGACCACACATTCTTGTGTTTCTTCCAATAGACATGATACTATACAAATTAAAGATCAAGAGATAGGGGCCAAAATTGAACATCCAAAACATTTCATAGATATAACTCAAAGTGAATTATTTCAAACATTCAAGCAAGAATTTTCAAATGTCAAAATATGTTAGAGAATGTTTGAGAGTTTGCATCCTTCCTTTGTAGACATAAATAATATGCATGAAACTTGTTGTCATCAAAACCATGTTGAATTTGGTCTACACTTGTAATCTTATAAAAATGTTATGGCAGTACTTGATCCTAATTTGGTCATCCCTAATAGTACAACACAATTTGTGAAGTCCATATTATGTCATAAATTAGATGATTCAGATGAGTTGAAAGTGTAATGTGTCAAAAATCAATGTGAAGATTGTGGAGATTTACACAAATTTTCTGAAATGCAAATTGAGAATATTAATGAATCCACACCAGTTTCATGGATGAGATATGAATATGAGACATACCAAAATAAGATAGGAGATCAATCCAAAAAAATGTATTGAAGGAGAGTGAATTGCATTGTGATGAGTTTATGACCAAGTTTCATCCATTGATATATGCACATATCCAACATTGCCATGGTGCACAATGCCAAGCTAAATAGTTTCATGATTCCAAAAGTTGTTTTCCACTTGGTTGTATACTTTCAGTAGTAGATTGTTTTGAGAATTATACATTTGCACCTCGAACAGAGCTTCAAGGGCAATATTATCATTCTGAACAAGTTGGAATATTTGTGCAAGTGACCTATAGACATGCACCATTTAAGGTAGATTAGATAGAAAGGTTGGATGAAAATGAACACATCATCATCAAAGAGATTCATTTCTATATTAATGATGATAGAGTTCATGATCAGAGTTATGTGGCTCATTTTTTTGTAATGTTCTCTAAAGATCTCAGAAATCATGGAATAAATGTTTTAGAGCACTGGATTTGGTCTGATGGATGTGTAGGTTAGTATACATGAACTTACACATTTATTTACGTTTATTTTAAATATTATTTATTTGTACATGCCTATTTTGATTTGATATATGTACATAGATAATTGTAGATACTTATCATGTTTCACATTCGTAGGACAATTCAAATATACAAAAGCATTTAATTGGTTAGCAATGCCACACTCTAGAACCAATGTTAGGTTTTTATGGAATGTCTTTGAAAGTGGACATAGAAAAGGGGAGCATGATGGAGCAGGTGAATGTATAAAGCGTGTTCTTTGGCAACGTGAACTTACAGGTAAATATATGCATTTAATGTGCATGTTTAATACTAGTAGCATATATAATTATATATATATATATATATTGTATGTACATATAGGGAATATGATAGAGAGTGCAAATCAAATTGTTGAATGGTGCAAAGTTCATTTTGCTACTCGAGATACTGAATACATTAAGTGTAACTTTTGGGAAGTGAAAGGTGAACTAAGTTATATTTATTTTTAATGTATTTTTCAAATTGTTGAGTTCTTAATTCAATATAAATATTTTGAAATATGACAATATTATTTTGTATTTGTAATAGATATTGATCGATTGAATCCTTACAATTGTCAATCAATTCCTGGTATTAGAAGTTCACATCAAGTGATGACTATAAGAAACAATAAACCTCCAGTAATTAAAGTAAGAGAGAAAACATGTTTTTGTGATAACTGCATTAAGGATACTCTAGTGAGTGCATGTGAAAATATTATGAGTGGATATGTTTCATATTGGGAATTGAAGGAGATAGTTAGAAAGCCTCCTTTTAAAGATGTTGACATTGATATTGACATTCATTATGATGTATATTAAGTTGATTATGAGTGCATTTCTGATTTAGTTATGGCAGGTTTGTGTGCATCTATACATATATATAAATTAATATACATGTATATTCATTTTAAAATTAATTTATATTTATCTATATTTTTATATACATTCAAGAGATATTTTTGTAGTTCAAGCCTTACTAGATAAAGTGGAAAATGTTGACTATTATCTTTAAGATGCACAAAAGAAAAACACAAGTTGCTAGAAGGAACTATAGATGCTAATCAACAGTTATATCCAATTGGATTAGTTGTTATTGAAGGAACATATTATCAACAAACAAGGGTTACTAATAGTGGTATTGAATTTATTGAATAGAATCTTGGAGGAAAGGTTTTACATTGTAGTAACCATGGTATAGCAACCAAGTTACAATTTGAAGCAATACAAAGAAGAGGACATTGTGGAAATCAAAAGTGGAAACTGTCTATTGAAGAACATGAAATTTTTTTAGAGATAATAAAAACTAGAGAGGATCCTAACAATACATTATTTGTGGAGCTCTAGTTTACCTATGTACTTATTGTGGAGGTCTAGTTCAGCTATGTCTATATAGCTCTTATACTTTCACATTTAATATTGACAGGATATTTGTTTTATAAATTTGTATACATTGGATCATTTATCTTGGATAAGAGAAATTAGACATGTTTTGTTATTTTTATTTAAATTAGACATTGATATCTCATTTAAGACAACCTCTTAGGATCTCTCCTTAAGACAACCTCTTAGGACCTCCCATTAAGACCACCTATTAGGACATCTCCTTAGTACCACTTACCTCCCCTTAAGATAACCCCTTTAGTATTTGTATGTATTTATATACATTGTTTATGTTTTCTTACATATGATTGTTAATGTTGTTATGTATTTATGTACATATAATATTTATGTTCTTATATGTATTAACTTTTATTAATTAAATGTTTTAATGTGTATTCTTTAGGTCATGCTCTTTATATGTTCTTACATGTATATGTTATACTCTATGTTATTCTATTTATATGTTACATGTACATGTATATATTACCCTTAATACATGTCATTAAATATAGTTAATTATACTTAGATTAAGGGATTAAAAACAATAACATATACATATTTACATGAATATTGAAAACATACATGTCTACATTTAACACATGAACATAGGTACATACATCTATGAAATAAAATACACATGAATATTGAAAACATGAATAAGGTTTTAAGATGAATAACATATATAAAAACATGAAAACATACATACATTCAACATGAACATTAGACATGAACATAATATGCACATCTATATAAAATAACACATTTATCAAATAATGTATACATACCAATGTAAAATGTATCCAAAATACCACATCAAATATCTCTAAAATAGGTCATATGCATCAAATGTATCTAAAATAACATGTACATCCATATAAGATTATCTGAAATAAGACATGTATCTGAAATAACATACATATACATATAAAAGTATCTAAAATAACACATGTATCTGTGATAACATACATCTTTGGATATAAAAGTATCTGAAATGACATGTATATATATAAAATATCCTAGCAACATCAATGAAATAGATAAATGTGTAAACTAACATCAACCACATCCCCCTCCTAATCTTTGACCCCAAAATGCTCTATGATTTGGATCTATGCCCTGTGTCAAATGAAAAAAATTTGTAAAATTATAAAATTATACATATTCATGTGTATACGTGCATGTATTAAATATCATATGTGTACAATATATATACATTGAATATATAATACAAAATGCATAACATACCTATGACTCATGTCGTGGAGGATCTATGGAGATCTGAAGATCTCCAAAATGCAATAGACTATCACTAAGACCCTATAGAACACACATGTACATGTAGAAAAGTTAAATTGAATCACTCAAGAATATGTATGTGTAAATTATAGTAACAAATAAATATAAACATATATAAATTTACAATATTTACTGTAGCATCATGTCTACTAATCTGACTGATATCTGAGTCATGTAGTGATAGAGTGATATCTGAATCATGGAATGGAGGTGCTCTAAGGCTAGGCTGTGTAGGAGCAGGAGCAAGTTCTCTAGGATCCCAGGTAGGTGTGGGGATAGGTGTTGTATGGCCCTCTATAGGAACATTTGATGTAGAATGTGCAGGGATATCCTCTATCTCTATAAGGGTTGTGGTCATATTGTGCATGACAAAATAGGGCTGATGTATCCACCAATGTCATGAAGAGGAATCCCTATGACCATCAACAATCCTTGATATTATCCAAGAAGATCATATGTTAAATACGATGCCATATGGTGCAATCCATTCACATCTAATATTGCTAAAACCTCTAGTGGAAATGGTATATATGCCATCTCATATAGATCATTAGCTCCTATGCTAGAGGATGCACTGTCGAAATGGGACCACAAGGTCGTAACATGTATCTGCCACATCTATCTGAAGATATCTCCTGTAACTATGTGACAACTATGGAAATGGTAGAATATATCTAAGTCCTAACTGTATCATCAGGAACACTCAAACCTATACCAGTCGCCATGACCAAAAGGTTTGGACCCACCATTGCCTATTTATTAACAAGCATAGGGTGTTCATAGGTCTAAATCTCTCTGACAATCAGCCTTGGCCTTGTCCACCATGACTTGAGAAATCTATATGGTCAACATCATGATGTAAATGAAATTATGCAAACAATTGTTTGCTAAAATAAAGGGGAAACTCATCCTTTTGTGGCCACCTATGATATGTGGCTAACCATTGAGGATATATAAATGGAGCAACAAACTAATCTATAAACTTAATTGTTGGATAACCTCTAACCCTAGACCTATCTATATAAAAGGGAATCATGGTCTTCACCATAGTAGTGGAGACCTAACCATTAATCTATGAACACTTCATAGTGCCAGTGACACTATGAGAAAGGGAAAAGTAAAATGTCTCAATGCTAATATCATCAAATGAGTTGTATGTAGAGATCATCTCAATCATTTGTCACAACTCATCTCTAATAGAAACAACCTTCTCCCTATTAGGGAGAGTGGTAGAAGCTAACAATGTAGAATCAAGATGCTTGAGAGCATGAGATAATCTAGCAATAGTATCTATAAATAAATGCTATCTCTCCTCAGTAGATGATGTTGGTCTATGCATTGTGCCCGGCTTAGCACTAGGACCCCCTCCATGAACACTAGCCTCCCTTGAGGATGTAGGTGCTCTACCAATATCAGATAACATAATGATATATGAGAAGATCTAGATATCTATAAATGCAGAGTTAAGATATACATACATAAGTACATATAAAATTTAAAGTTAAATTTAATTTAAAACATGTATGTATATAAATATGTACAATGTTGAATGTAACTAAAAATATGCACATGTTATTTAGTACATCTAGCTCAAATATGCACATCTAGCTCATGTATGTGAATAAAAAATATGCATGTATGTTTCCTAGTACATCTAGGTTTACTATGTTGATGTTTACTAAAATGTAAGTAATAGGTTTGTAAAATATAATGTTATTTAGGACATATAGGTTTACTATGTTAATGTTTTGTAAAATGTAACTAATAGGTTTGTTGTTAATATTTTGTAAAATGTAAACAATAGGTTTGTTGTTAATGTTTATTATGTTAATGTTTTCTAAAATGTAACTAATAGGTTTGTAAAATGTATGTTATTGAGGACATATAGGTTTACTATGTTAATGTTTTGTAAAATGTAATTAATAAGTTTGTTGTTAATGTGTTCTATGTTAATGTTTTGTAAAATGTATCCAATAGGTTTGTTGTTAATGTTTAATATGTTAATGTTTTCTAAAATGCAACCAATAGGTTTGTTGTTAATGTTTACTATCTTAATGTTTTCTAAAATGTAACTAATAGGTTTGTTGTTAATATTTACTATGTTAATGTTTTCTTAAATGTAACTAATAGGTTTGTTGTTAATGTTTGCTATGTTAGTGATTTCTAAAATGTAAATAAAATATTATCAACTACTTAAAAAAATACTTAAAATATAATTAATTTAACTAATAAAAAACTTAAGAACAATTCATTTAATTAATAATATCATGTAATAACTAAAAAACATTAAAAAAATAAAAATAAAAAATTCACCTACCTATTATGACTGAAACACTCTAACTTCTTGGTAGCCATGATGATGAAATGAATTGTGAAAATGAATGTCGATTGAAATTTTTAGATATTCATAAAACTAGAAGGGTTACGGCTGAAAGGGTTTTGACCAGAACCTCGACTGCCATGTCGATGTGGTAAAGCGCCATGTCTGAATGGCTGAAAATGGTATGGCCAAAATGGTTATGATCAAAACCATTTTGGCCAGAACCCTAATGGATATCATGAAATGTGACACAAGTTTGTGCTTCCACCCAGCAATGTGAAAAAATCTAGGGAAGTTAATACAAGAGAAAGAAGGGCTTTCAATCATAACTCTCAATAAGCTCTAGATTTGACTAGCAAAAACCCCAAAGATGATACAACATCTAGAAACTTATCAAAAAAGTACGAAAAACAAGTTCCCTTTCATGAAATGTAAATATATGATATGATAAATATAGATTTGAAATAAACACAAATAGCCCAATAGAGACGTAAAATTAAATGTATGCTAAGATGGAAAATAAGAGATGGAATATATAGTAGAAAATGTAATTTGGCTTTAGAACTTGTAGATCTAAACTATTTCTGAACTTCTAACTTTTTATCTCGGTATAAATTGTCCAAAGGAATAAAACCCAAAGATCTCTCCATAATTCAAGATTGAAGAACTACATTTACTTGGAATGACATCCTACAACCAGGTTGACAAATATTTGTGTCTCTAAAATTGATGACTCCAAAAAGATCTTGCATAGTATGTTCAAGATTTGTAATCCTTTTCACTTTAAACTTACAAATTGCAACAATTTTGTGTGTATGGGTGCATATAAATCACTTCACCTTAGTTAACCCCCCATTTTTATGATTTTAACCTCAATAAATATCTCTTAGGAGAAATTTTATGTTTATTTGTGTATGTGCACTATCCTAGATGTGTAGATCTAGAATATAAAGATGCTAAGATACTAAGAATGTACTCCATGAGTGAAACCCTATCATGTAAGTGTATATGTATGTTAATTTATGTAAAAGTATGAGGTGTAAGGAATCATATATAAAGAATGATACAGAAATCATACCAAGACCGCAACTCTAAAATGTTACAACCATCTTCGAGAATCCTTTGAAACTCCATATTTTATATGTTTTCCTTTGAAGGCTTGATTGAAGAATGATAGCTCCACTTGTAATGAAGTATAAAAAAATAGCCTTTTTTTACCACCTTGCAACTTCTCTATGTCAAATTGAGGTGTCCACAATTTCCTCCTCCTTTCTTCTCTCATTCCATGTCATGTCATGCCATGTTATGTACAAATGAGGGATTGGATTCCTTTGTACAGTTTCTTTTTAGAATAATCATGAAATTGCACTGCAAGGAAGATTTCAAAAATGAGATTTTAATGATGGTGCCAAATAGTTGAAGTCCAAAATCACTTCAACCATTGTGATTAGGCCTATTTGGGTTGACCTAGTTTTGAATAGATCAACCTATGTCAACATTGTTTGGACCAAGTCAACCTAAGTTAGTGAAGTCACCTCTAGACTAGGTTGACTTGGGTCAACCTAGTATACAAGGTTGACTTTTAGGATCTTTCTTGTTGGCAATTTGGCTAGGTCATGATATACGATGCTGTCATTTATGGAAATATATAACTTAGATCAAGTCAATATATCTTGGAGATAATATTTTAAGGTGAAAACTTAGAAAAAATTTCACCACATGAATCTTTCTAGTCAGCATAGTTCACACAAGAAATATTGAAAAAAGGGTAAATAGGTACAACTAGTAAAGACTATGAGGATGACATGTGGAAGTTTGCAAGTTAGTATGGTCATAGATATTTTAATTTACAATGACAATTTGTAGAAGACATAAAAGGGTAATATATATGATTTAGAGTACTTTGGGTTAACTAATAATTTTGTGTACCAAAATAATTACTTTACTAATTAGTGGCATCTTATATGTTAACCCTAAGTGGGAAGGTGTAAATTTTGTATTTTGGCAAGCTTGTGAAGAGATGAGGTCTGACATAGAAGAGAACTATGTAATAAAAATGTAAAAAGGAAAGTTGTAAATGAAAATTATAGTGTGTCTGATTTTTCTATATGAATATGATATGTTATTTGATATGAATTATGGTTTAGGATTAGATTAGTGCAAAGATTAGTTTTTGTGAAGAGAAGCAAAGCAAAATATCAAATATTGAAGATATCAACATTGTATACAAATTTTTATTGCACATTGCACATTTGGGAAGTAGGCTCATCTTGCATACCTTTTTAATAGAGTACTAATAACTCCTAACATAGTTGAGGCTTCTAACAATGCCTAAATCCTCTTAGAAGGATTGAGACACTATAAAGATATAAAAGGTTCCTACCATGGTCAAAAAACATAACTAGATACTTTTCATTAGTGGACCATTTTGTTGGTAGCATCCCAACTATGGTTTTTGCCTAGCCAAGATTTACCTAGTAAACATAATGTCATGTTATGAGTTAATTTATTTTATGATTTTAATTATTATTCTTCATAGTTAGTTTACCTTCTTATGCAAGTTATAAAATTATTAAAGATATCCAATTTAGGGAAATTTTTTGTTAAATAATAATTCAAACTCATCTCTAACTATTTCCTATTTCTAACAATAGGTATTAGAGCCTAGTTACTCAGAAAATGCCTAACAACTTGAGTAAGATCCCTATGCATATGGAACAGTTACAGAAGAAACTAGAAGAATGACTTGGGAATATTGATATTCTTACTAAAGAAATATTCTCTTTGAATGACATATATGAAGATCTACTAAAGATTAAATTTGGAAACTAACTAAAAAATATATTATCTTAAGTCCAAGAAAGATCCTAAAGATTAGATCAAGGATGGTGATGAAGTTTAAAGACTAAAGAAAGAAAATGAGATCTTGAAGCATGAACTAAAGATTATAGATCTAAAGTTGAGGTTGAATGATGATGATAGTAAGATTGAATAAAATTTCAAATATAATAATGTAGATCTAAGATCTAACTTACTATTGTCACAAAAGCTTGCACCCTTGTGCAAAGTCTTACCTAAGAACAACCTCATGATACATGGAAACAACCTCTAAGCTATAGGATTTGAACAATGAGGTTGATTCTCTAGAGAAGGCCAACTTCCTCTACTATTAGGATGCACTTAAACTATTTTTAAGAGAAAATGGAGAAGGAATACATAAAATAAACTACCTAATCTATTCTAAAGAGGTGATGCACCAAAAATAGGGTCTCTAGATCAGTCTCTGCCCATACATGCACAATGCTCTTATTATGACAATCTAAAGATATACATATTCAAGCTCTACTTTAACCTATAAGGTACATAGAGATCAAACAACTATATGAGTGGTACAAGATAAATACTTCACTTCTTATCATCCACAGGCCAAATAGATATAGATATTGAAGATTATAGATATTCACAATACATTGAAGAAAGGAAAACAAGTTTACACAGTACAATAATGGTTGAAAGAGATAAGGAAAAAAGTCATATAACTTAGAGGAAATTTTATAGTTGCATTGCAAGGTAGTACTAGAAATAAATAGAGAAGATCCAACCCTAAGAAAGAGTACAAAACTTTCCTTTATAGTGTAGGCATAACTTATATAACTTCTATTACAAGGTAAAATTCAACAACTATAATCAAATCTCTAGTGAACAGTTACTACAAAGCTAAAAAGATCTAGCCAATGAGTAAATCTACATCTAAGAGAATCACTTCTACACCAAAAATATATTTGAGAGGTTTGGAGTGATGGTCATTTAATCTCTAACTCAATGAATGGACTAATAAATGATGGTGGAGTATTTATTTTCATTTATTAGGCCTAGGGATCAATGAAAGTGGTTACAGGAGATTTGAAACATCATTCAAGGAACTGCTCCTACTACTACTGACATCCAACTTGATCATAAACCTTGGTCAATTGAGGTTTAATCATTAAGTCCCAATTCATGGACCAAACATCTCCCACTATTATGCTACCCTATTAGTGTTCCAATCCTTATGCTTGCATTCAATAACTCACGATCACATCCTCACCACCACATTCCCTTAATAACTATTAGTGCCTATGAAAGTGTTAGTCTAATTTTTTGCATGATGAAATTTCCCTTGCCTAGGTGCAAAAATTAGATTGAATCCATCATTGATGGATTCAATCTTCATGTTTAGTCTTCTAGATTGTTATTTTCCTTTCTAAAAAGTTTGCAAACACTGTGTCTCATTCCTTTTGAAATCTTGGGCATGAAGTCCTTTTGAAATTTTGTGAATATTTTGTTCAAGCACCCCCAAGAAAATTGTCTCTTTCCATCTGATTCTGACAAGATCTATATCTATCACTACTTCACTATGCTGAGCTTTGCTTTTTCTTTATGCAAAGTGAGGTAGTGGATGCCACAAAACTAAAGAATGACACTGAAAGTGCAAATGCAGTAGTCAAAAAATATGCTACAGCCATATTTTAAGTCACATGTGTTTTTGTCAGAACTATCAGAATAGGAAAAGAAACCCATCACAAGGCATGCTTAGGATATCACCAAAATATTATTTGTCTGATGATTCACCACTTCACTAATAAAAAAAACTAAGCATCTCACAATTACTGATATAGCAAGTGGTCAAAGAATGTATTTCATGACAGCCATCAAAATTCCTGATGGTTATTAAGAGTTCCAAGTGGCATAATAAATGATGATATCATTACCCTGTCAAGATGACAAGGTGGGTAATTGTGATGAGGCATGCTTTTACTTTTCAATGTCAAGTTTTGTTAAATCACCAGAGCTTGCTACTTTGCTAATCAAAAAATCTAGGCATCTCGTTGTTAATGATATAGTGAGTGGCCATGAAATGAGCATGCGGTGGAACACAAGCAATGTGGAGAGATGACTAGGATTAAAATATTGTTTTTCTTTCTCCAGCTGTGCATAATTTATCATGTCATTAGTCTTTTAGACCCACCCCCAATTCATAAAACACGGGTAGAATTTTGATTGTTAGATCAAGCTAAGATCAATGATTCTCACTATCTCACCATAAAAAGGAAGTGTTTGGTTTACTCCATGCGAGATAGAAAATATGGGACTCACCTCATCTTAAGATGTTCATGTAGTTTCTTTACCCTTGGATTGATCTCAGATCAATGACCATCACTATCTCTCTATGAAGAGTTTCTCGTAGGATATGTACAATGAGATAGTGAATATGGGGCCCACCAATATTCTTCTAAGCAATATAGTCAAGTGTAATCCACATGATCTAGATTAAATCAATGGTTGTCACTACTTCGCTATCGGCAAGGTGCTTTTTCTTTATGTATAGTGAGGTAGTGACTTGTTGAAACATGTCCTTAGTTGCCAGTGGGTCCATACAAGGGTATCATTAGGGCAGGAGTTGTATACATGGTTAGTTCTCATTGGATTGACTGGCCAAATTGTCAAGTGGAATGCCAGTCACCTTTTCTCCACATCCCTTGATCGTAGGAGTTTTTAAAGATTAACAACATATATTTTAATGAAGAAAGCGGTGCCACTTTGTGTATTAATTAGACATGAAAGCTTCATGTGTGAGAAAAATAGACTATAACACAAAAGATTTCCTTAGTTTCACCTTATGCAAATAAAGATTTCGAGCCCTTTCTGAGCAGAAGTAATTACTAAGAAGATTGTGCTGAAGTTGGTGAGATTGTGAAGTAGCTTGTTCATAGATAAATTACAAAAGTATAGAAAGGAATGAGAATAGAATTCAAGTATGTAATTACACTGTTATCTCTATAGTTGTTTTTAGTTCTACAAAGCAATAAGAAAAGATGCCTCCAAAGAAGGAATTTTTAGGTCAAGAAAATTATTTGGATAGAAATGTACATGATGACTTTCTTGAGTTGCTTCCTGAGTCTACTATTGAGACAACATAGGTTAAGAAATTGACCTCATTAAACCCTAGGTTGAGGATAGTAGATGGATTGTTTGATAAAGGAAACTGGGTCTAGGATGCTCATACCTCACAAACTGGTTTAAGTTTGTTCAAGAAATGGTTTGCAAAAAGGAAATTATTTGCCCCACATGCCAATATATGGAATTTTGATCTAGGAAAGCTAGTGGTCCCCAGTTTTTTATTGATTATGATCTCCTTGAGGCTATCTCAAAAAGCTATGATCAAGCCACTAAGATAGTAAGGAGAATAGATGGTGAGATTCTAATCACCATCAGCCCAGAAGAGATTAGAGAATTTTTTCATTTGGTATCATGTGCCTATTAATTTGAACAATTTGAAAAAGGAATATATGTCTAAGAAGCATACTTCAATGCTAGGGCAGTCAAGATATACTAGACCCTGTACAGAGTTTTTAGAGAGGATGAAGAAGACTTTATGCCTGTGAGTTTCATGTATATGATTACTCAAATATCCACTTTCGGTGTACAAATTATTTTTTATTTTGCTTCTTACTTAGCTAATGAGATTCATAATGGGTTGGTTGGGATTCCTAAGGGCAAGGTGGAAAAGATTTGGGGCCACTACTCTTTGTTGATGTGCATGTTTCTTTTTAAAGGGGTGACATACTTTGGTAAAGAAATGGTTTTGAATAGAGAACAAGAAGGGGAAGCATTTCCAATTCAGTTGTGCAATGCAGACATGACTAGTGAAGTAGAAAATGCTAGTTTAGTTAGATTTGATGGGTATTTTTTACTCCAACCTAACATGCCTTGTATTAAGTAACAATCCAAGGATCCCTAAGGCACTAATGCACCTTGTTAGGCCTATGGATAGACCCCATGATTTAAAAGTTCCACACAATTGGGGAGAGATCATCACATATTCAATTTCAACTGTTATCAAAATTTATGGGTTCAAAGGAACACCCCATGTGCTACCTTACTAGGTTCCTTTAAAAGTAGGAGTAGCTGAATTCTTGTGGCATTTGTGAGGAGTAGAAGAAAATTTTCTACACAAGAAAGGGATGGGATCAATTTTTCCCACTTCCACAACAACCCACCAATTTTTAATAACCAAGGAGGGGTGGGTTTTCCTTTACAAGTTTTTTGATCAGTATTAGATGGCTGTCTCTCACCCTTGTTTCTATGATATAGAGGGTTTCTATCATTTGGCTCTTAGACATAGGATCAAGCTTTGTCTAGTTGAATATGAATTTTATTTTCTTGAAGACATAATAAGGAGTGAGACTCTCTGCAAGAGCAAGAGACAAAGAAAGAAAAATGGAGAGTCTACTCAAAAGTTTTGTGTTTTATTAATTGTTTTGATAAAGATTATAGCCCCCTAAGTAATGTTGTAACTACTACATATAAAATTAACAAGGTTATGAATACATTCCCTGAAATAATGGAGACAGTGAATGAGAAGAGAGGCCTCCTAAACCTTCTCCTAAAAGGAGAAAGATAATAAGGGAAGAAGAACATTAGATTGAGGAATACTCACCTTCCCAAACTCCCATAAGAATTGAGGACGAGTAGCTCACTAATGAGCAAGTTAAGCAAATAGAATCACAAGGGGGAGTTTGTGTTACTCAAGAAGAAATTGATGAAGGGAACCTCTAGGGGCCTCCTATGCCAAGTTTTGAATTGACTATTGCATATTATAGAGGAAGGGAATTGGACCTATTTTGCAATAGGTCAGTCAACAATTTTTGTTTGATGATAGTTTTGTAAAGTCTAGGGGTTTCCATCAATTTTCTTGGAGGGCACATATGAACAATTTTGATGAGAGATGTAAGAATTTGCAAATAGAGCATCCAAAAATGGATGAAGCCTCCATTCAAAGTCAAATAAAGGAAAAAATGATTCAAGAGTTCCAAAATATAACACAAGAAGATGGGAGACAGATGGTAAAAGCTGCAAATATTTTATTACTACCCAACTAGGACGTTGTTGATGCATTAATTTTCAATTCTATATCAAACAATTTGGGATTGTGAGATCCAAATAAAAAAGAATTCATGGAAACTACATTTAGTAATGAACAAGATGCTCTTGTCATGTGGTCACTAAAAAGAGGATCCAAGGCTGTTCCATCATAGCTTGATGATTCATGGCTGATAAGGAATATCATTGTATGGAGAGTTGCTGACACCTTGCATGTATAGGTAGCCGATATGTATGTGGACTATTCTCAATTTTCCTTGGCTATTGCAGAAGGGGGGGAAAAGAAATGATTGAGTTATATAGAAAGTATGAGGTAGTTGTGGATGCCTACAATAAAGAGGTTAAGAGGAGAATTAAACTTGAGAACAAGTTATTGGGGAGGTCCACAAGGCCAAGAATAACATACACTTGCCCTCCAATTTAACCTTTCAAATCCACTCCCCTCATAGACATACTAGATACACCACAAAGGCTGGAGTACTACATAGTAGAGTATTTTGAAGAAGCAAAACGTAAGCTGTGTGCATTACATGTGGAGTTGGAGTCAAGATATGAAGATAAATTGAGGAAAGCTCTTGCATACTTGGCTAATAAAATTGAGGGGCCATTAGTTTATGACCAATTGGCTAGGGGGTAAATATCTCAAATGAATTAAAAATAAATGATGAGGTTTTAAAGCTTATTGTGAAAAAATGGGGAAAGAAACAAAGGAAGAGAGAGGTAACATTCTTGTGTTACTTTTTTATAAAATCATCACAGGATATGATTGAGAAAACCTATGATATGGTTGTTGATCTCCTAGAGTTTGATGAGAAGAGAATTCATTTATAGAAAATAATTATTGGCTATTTAGATAAATATAAAAGGAAAAAGTTTAGCTTATTCCCTCATGCTCTAGATAAAATAAATAAATTGAAAAGTAAGGATGAATGGACTGAGTAGTTAGATGATTTATTTTGTCTCAGAATGAATAAAGTTACAACAATTGAAGAAATGGTAAAGGTTTAACTATTTTTTGATTCTTTGAAACAAGAATTCATTAATATTGACAATAAGGTGGAGTTTTTTATCCAAAAGAAACAAGATATTTTGTAGTTTGATTGGCCAGATGATTCACTATTTGACAAGTGGATGGCATAAATAGCCCTTGATGAACAGTTCAAGGAAGTTGAATCTAATAGTGATAGGGTACAAGGTGATGAGATTTAGATCATTGACACTGCCACTACACAAAACCCACACGAGGAAGAAGATAAGAATAATCAACAAATTTTAGTTGTAGGCCCAGACCCAAGGGATGGTAACACAACTGAAGAAGAAGAAAATAAAGAAGTTAATCCCATAGTACAAGAGAAAGATGGTGAAAACCCACAAGTGGAGGATAACCTCCAACGATCAGAGCAAACTTCATGATTGGTTGGCTTAGCACTCACATATATGGAGGAATCAAAATAGTAGCCAAATAAATGACATCAGAGGATGTAACAAAAAGGGACCCACCAAAAGGAATGTTTGATGTAGAAATCTCTTTGTTACTCACTTTTTGTCATTTTGTGATAGGTGTATGTAAATACCTCTTGTCAAAGACACCTATCAAGTCTCTTAGCCTAAATCTTGTTGCATCTCACAATATATAAGTGAGATTCCAGGGCTGAGAGGGGAGGCTAATTTCTAACACATTTTGTTATACTCAGTCTATTTTTTGATCAAAGTAATTTAAACAAGTTATATGATATATTTTCTATCTAATTTTAGGAGAATACATTAATACCAAATGAACTTTGTGTTTCTTCCTATGGTCATTCTGAGTTTACTGCAAAGTGTATACAATTTTCAAAGAAAATGAATACAAATTATGAACTGTCCCCATATCAGTTCTTTTTGAATTTGGTCTCCTTTTAGTTACTTAGTTGTCTTGATGTTGTATGAGTAAAACTTGTACAATTGAATGCAATCCTTTATGTTGTATATCTTTTCATCACTGCTATTAGTTCAATGAATTGAGTAAATGATTTGATGAATTTGATAAGTTTACTATAGTAATGAAAAGGATGTTGTGAATGATGGATTCCAGTAAGAACTACTGATAATATTTTTTGTAATGCAACAAATTAGATATATAGATTTGTAACAGACTTTGACCCTTATTGGATTAGGCACTGATCAAATTGATTCAGTTGGAAGAGAAATAGATCATAAATGTGTATCAAATGCAAAAGTAACAATGAACTTTACTTTTATTTCCTAAAGATCTTCAAAGTTGGTCAATACTTGTTTGCATGAAGTATTCTAGCCTTAGTTAGCGACTATTGCAAAGAATACTTGTAGATCTATAGAAGATTTTATGACCAAATCTGTTATGTGGGATGTACTCTATTTAAATGTCATAATTAGCTATATGTTTATGGATTGAGGATGAAAATTAGAATGAAACTAAGATAGTTTTCATACAAAAAAAGTTAGATTGAGTCATCCCTTAGGTATACCCACCTTGGTTTTGCAGAGACTAAAGAGAAGAAACCATTCTTGGTTTTGTTAATGTTGGATACAAATGGTTTGCATGTGTAATTGAAAATAGGAAATAGCTAATCCTTAGGTTGCATACGTATTATCCTTTTAGTATTGAGCATTTTGTTTCCTAGTAGTTTTAAAACCCCAACAAAATGGCAACTCTACTAGGGAGTTGTCCAATACATTTGTGAAAAGAACTGCAGTTTCTTTGGTCTTTCTATGTATGTGTGTGTTAGATTGTGTGAGTTTTTCTCATGGTTATAAGGGGATGTTTAGTGACAATCCTTGAGAATTTAAAAAGAATGAAAGAAAATCCAAATTACCACAAAGATGCACTGATGTATCTAGCCTTTCCAAGTGTCTTATCTAACAAGCAAGAGTTGTAGTCTTATAATATCAGTAATTGGTCCATTTGTGTCAAATATTTCCATTTCCATCTGTGGTTGTTTTTTATTAAAGTTGGAAATAATTTTATTTTTGTATTTTCCCAAGAAAAGGGTGGCCACTAAGTCAAGGTTTTGAAGCTAGTGCTTATTTAGTGAAATGGCTAACAAAAGAAAAAATGCAAGAGCTTACACAAGAGCTCATCCTAATGAACCAATGTGTACTGATTTGCCTAAAGGTGGTAGGAAAAACCTAAATAAGGAAAGGATAGATCCAGATCCCACATGGAAACCCAGATGTAGTGTATCCATCAATTCCTAGTATCAACCAGTGATAGGGAGAGAGTCATCTTCACTCAGCTCTAAATTAGAAACCACAAGACTCTTAGGAGGGATATTTGCTACCCTAGTACCAGATGAAAGAGCATATCAAGATAAGGATATGTCATTAGTAGGCAATATATCCCCTAGACCAGATCTCATAGCTAAAATGCATCCTAGGTTAGGACTCAGGAATTCTTTTGGAGATCCCTCTAATCCTAAGATAGTCCCATACACATAATTGAATCTTATAGATCTAGATGACCCTATTGATTCAGAAGCTACTTTTGTAGATCTTGTAGAAGTACAATCAGAGATAGGATTTATGAAGAAATGGGTTGCTGAGGAAGAAGCTAATCACATTCACCTTGAAAAAGAAAAAAAAGAAGCTATCTTGGATGCCATAATAGAAATAGATGCTCTACTAGGAAGGATGATTTCCTTGAAGGAATAGAATAAAAAGCTAGTAGATAAAACTACAACTCTCCATATTGATGTTTTTGGAGATGTAGATAGTTTAAAGGCTAAAGTTAAAGAAAAAGAACAACACCTAAATCAAAAGCAAGAACCAGTTATTACTCAATTCCAAGACTATAAACCTGTACAAGTAAATCCTAAAGAACCCATTGTGAAATTTGTAGACAAAGGAAAGGGTAAAGCTATAGGAGTCCAAATAAATGAACCTCAAGCTCAACCTAGAAAATCCTTAAAACGTTTCATGTTGAAATTAGTTTTAGATCTAGAGAAGGCTAGAAAGGAGGAAGATCTTGCAAAAGAGCTTGAAAAGGTGGAAAATAAAGCTCAAGCTATAGAAACAAAAAGAAAAATTCAACTCATTAAGACTAATTCTGCATTAGCCTCATGGCCAAATTTATCCATCCTAGCTTTAGTTTCTATACCTTCTTGTGGACCAGTGGTTTCAATTCAAGGAATATCTCAATTTGCTCCTACTTCATAACCCACCCCTTATGCTCAAGCCCCTATTGTCCAACCTCAACAATCCCAAAATGTTCCTACAAACCAAGAAAATATAGAAAGCACCTCAAATGTTCTTGGTTTTTAGAAGAAACCTGTATACATGGAAAAGTATAGACAAATATCATTTGCAGGTATTCATGGTTCTCCACATCCCATATCTTTTGATTTAAGAGAAAATTTTGTTAAGTTTTATGGAAATAATGTTGTCATGGGTGAAGAACATTTGAGAATTTTCATAGACATGTTAAATGATTATGAAATTGAACATGAAGATGTGGTCATGAAGTTGTTTGTACATTCACTAACTGAGGATGCAAGGGATTGGTTCAGAAGGTTACCTAATGACAATATTAGCTCATGGAGTGACTTGGAGAAGTTATTCAAAGAAAAATGAATTAACTAATGTTGGATTCATGTTAAATGAATCCAACAATATCAAGAAGAATCCTAATGAGTCTGTATTTGATTTCAATGCACGATTCTAGAAAGGTATGTACAAATTGTTTCAGGTTATGAGATTGAATGAGGATGTTTGTCTCATAACATATTTTAATACCTTTGATAGAAAATGGATTATCAATTGACGGATAAGGATCCTAAAAATTTATGGGATGCATACAAAGTTGTAGTAAATATTGAGAATAATAGAAAAACATCTGGAAAACTAAGAAGGAGAGATGATCCAAAACTTTTTAATCCCAAGAATAAAAACAAAAGGGAGGTTGATAAAAATCCTATAGGAAAGAGGCTAGAAGAACCTACAATATGCTAGGTGTTGGAATTGATTAAAAAGATGAATCCCACTAGTTTCAATAAGCCAACTATTGTAGAGAAAACCCATGTGAATAATAGCAACTTTAATAGATAGCATAGAATGTAGAATTACCCTTATACTACCCAATGGAAGGATGGCAAGCCAATCCCCAACCAAACTCAAAATGTAAAGGATAAGGGTACACCATACCTTCTGCAAAGAAGTTCAATTAATATGAATGATAATGTGCCATGGTGTATTATTTGGCAATTAGCCCACTTAGTAGAGTAATGTGCAATTGCTCAGTCATTTGTTTCTCATCATAATTTATAAACTGAGGAGGATGAAGAAGAAAAGAGTCATGATGATGTAAGTTGTAATATGGTAAGCATGTGTAGTGAGTGTTTTGATTTTGATTTAGAAGAAATAGAAAGTGATTTGGAAAATAAGAAAATTTCTTGTCAATTACATCATCAACAAGTTTTTTCAGACAATGAAGGCTATGACGAAGATCAAGTATGTGTTACATCTTTTGAAGTAGGTCATATAAGTTTAAGAATGCCTTCCAAAGAAGAAATTGATAAGATCACCGTAAAAATTATTTCCCAAGTACATAGCAATTATAATTTGAGAAACAAAATAGTCAACAATGAAATTGGGAAGCCTTCTCGTATATTCATAAAAGATATCACCCACAAGATGATAGATGAAGACAAGAGGACTAGTATAGAGACTATCAAAATTAAAGAAGTTAAAACTAAAACGTGGGAACCCAAGAAGAAATTGAAATTCCAAGCTAATGAGGCAACAAAAGTAACTTTGCAAAAGAAGGGATTAGGATCTGATAATTCCAAGAAAATAGTAATCCCTGCTACTCAAAAGGCTCTTACTCTAGGTATGATTGTTAAACCCACTATGTCTAAGCCAATTCATATGATATCCATGTTTTCCAAAATCACTGTTAAGGTACCTTTTTCTGAACTCTTTAGAATTGAAGAGCATAAGAGTAAAACCTTGTAATGGTTGAGAGGGATAGGAAATAGCAATTACATTGTAGAACAAAGTGTTATTCAACAGACTCCCTTAGTAATAGAGGATAGTGGTATCATGTCCCAAATTTCGTAAATGTTCTTAGATGATTCATCAGTAGGGTGCATAGAAGATATTGACCCATTCTTTCTCAGTCTAATTATAAAAGGGAAGACCCTAAAAAATTGCATGATAGAATCAGGAGCCTCTAACACCATAATGCATTTCAAAGTAATGGAAACCTTAGGATTGAAAGTAGACACTAAGCAGGGCAAATGCAAAGGTATGAATGCTAGGGAAGTCCAAGTCATAGTTACTATAAATGCTTTGCCATTTAAACTAGCTACATATCTTGAGATAGAGTTGACTATGTTAGTCCTTGCAGTTGCTATACCTCCACACTATGGAATGTTGCTTTCTAGAAAATGGAGTGCTACTATGGGAGGTAGCATGCAATGTGACTTAACTTATGAAACTTTTCACATAGGTGATAAGGCTATAAAAGTAGATAAAGAGCCAAGGGTAGTCACATATTAGGTTGAGAATTTGCCTGTTGTAATTGAACATGAAGTTGAGTGTTGTATGAATTCACCAAAGTTATGGAAAATGTTCTTTGATGGGTCCAGTTCTAAGGAAGGTATAGGGGTAGGGGTATTTTTTGTCTCCATTGAGAAAAACACTTTTAGATACTCTTTTACCTTAATTTTCTCATGCACCAACAATATAGCTGAGTATGAAGCCTTGCTGTTAGGATTGAAAGTGGCTACCCATCATGGGACTAAGAAATTATATGTTATAGGTGATTCTGAATTGATTATCTCACAAGTAAGGAGAATATATGCTTCTAAGAATAGAAGGTTGAAACATTATAGAAATGTTGTTTGGGATCAGATTGATTTCTTTGAAGCATTTGGTATATCACGGAGAGATAGAACTCAAAATAAGATGGATGACTTATTAGAAAATGTATCCATTAAACCCCAGGATGTATCATTTGCGGGGATATCACAAATTGAAGTTCAAAATAGGCCATCTATACCTGATAATTTTGAACATTGGAAAGTCTTTTAAGATGACAAAGACATTGTGAAATTCTTGCTAAATGAAGATAAGTATCATGGTCAGGAGATGGATTGCAGTGATTTGGTTGAGACCATAGATGGGAAGGAAACAATTTTTGGCCAAGAAGTTATATAGATAAAGACTAACAAAGTACCTAAAGGTTTGGTCATCTTGGAGAATATGTTTGATAACTAGAATAGGGTAAGACATGGAACTAAGAATTGTAAACATCAGGAATTAGAAGAGATAAATTTGGGTACTAGTGAGGCCCCAAAGAAGGTGTATATTGGTTGGAATTTATCAACTAAAATTAGGAAGCCTTTGATTGACCTATTAAGAAAGTAAAGACACATTTTTTCTTGGTCATATGATGACTTGAAAGCCTATAGAGAAGATCTCTTTCAACATGTTATACCATTGCAAGACAATGTAAAACCTTTTAGGAAAACGAAGAGGCCAGTAAACCCTACCCTATCCCCCAAAATGCAAGAGGAACTAACAAAGTTAAGGGATGGGGGAATAATCAAGCCTATTAGACATTCCACCTAGGTTTCAAAGTTAGTTCCTATTAGAAAAAAGAATGGAGATATTATAATCTATGTAGATTTTAGAAATCTAAACATTGCTTCCTTAAAAGATAATTATGGGTTACCAAATATGGAAGCCATGTTGTAGCAAGTAACAAGGTCTAAAATTATGTCAATGATGGATGGATTCTTAGGATATAACCAGGTCTTGGTAAAAGAAGTAGAACAATTCAAGACAACATTTACAACTACTTGGGTGGCTTATGTATATGTAAGAAGGCCTTTTGGATTAATTAATTCTGGTGCTACATTCCAAAGAGCCATGGATGTGGCTTTTCATGATTATATTAGCAAGTTTATGGTGGTATATCAAGATGACCTCACAACTTATTCCAATAAGGTTGAAGACAATTGTAGGCATTTGGAAAATATTTTTATTAAAGCATTGGAATATGGAGTGTCCTTAAAACCTAAGAAATATACATTTGGGGTAATCAAAGGTAGGTTATTGGGACATATAGTATCAAAGGATGGGCTAAAGATAGACCCTGAAAGAGTAGTAGCCATTGATAAATTTCCCAAGCCAAATAATGTAAACAGAATTCAATCTTTCTTTGGGCAAGTTAATTTTCTGAGAAGGTTTGTTACTAACTTTGCTAAAATCAATAGACCTATTTCAAAGATGATAAAAAAAAAAGTTATTATATATTGGAATGGTGAGCCCTCACAAGCATTCCAAGATATTAAAATTGCAATAAAAAATTCTCCAGTGCTAAGAACCCCTAACTACACTAGGCCCATGCACAAATTTTCTTTTTCTTTTTTCATACTATAGTGGCAGTTTTGCTACAAAAGAATGAGGAAGATATGAACAACCAATTGCATTTTTTAGTAAGTTACTATAGCTAGTTGAGTTGAAGTATGAAATAAATGAAAAACAAGCATATGCTTTAGTAAAAGCTGTAAAGGCTTTTCGATGCTACTTGGTAGGTGATATTGTTATAGCATTTGTGCCTAGTGCTACTGTGAAAGATATATTTTCTCAACAAGAAGTTTTAGGAAGAAGATGTAGGTGGATTAATAGGTTCTAGGAATTTAATATTGAGATACATATAACAAAGTTGGTAAGAGGTCAAGGTTTAGCCAAACTCATGGCTCAATCTAATTTGGATGCTAACTAGATCAATATGGTGATAGATGACCTTGTAACTGATTAATGTGATATGAGTCATTGTGAGTGGTATACCAATGTTATTCAATTTAATGCCCCGCCAAGGGATCCAAAGAATAAATCTAAAATATCATTAAGTTTGCCAAACAATTTTTTTTTTTAAACATGAAAGTAAAACCATTTATAACATTTACGAAAGCAATAGCAACAATTCAAATAAAAGTAATCATAACATACATAATAGGTTACATTCTTTAAGGATCCCTTAACATTGAATCACATCTAAACTAACTATTCGTCTAGCATTACATGCTTAGCAATGATACATCCAAAGTTCTTAAACAATATACAAGTGTCCTTTTTGAAATTTACATTTTATTTTAACTCAATTATCCACTGTACATGTCACAAGGTATGAGAGGCTTAAAAGAATAAAAATCCATGTAGATAAACTACATCACCATACTAACTCTAAACCATGGTGCAATAACATAAATGAAACCACATGTCATACATGATACATCATATCAAAAGATATAATCATCCATCATAAATGATAACCATATTTCACCAACATAATAAACTAAGTGCATGGTTCCTCCCAACTTTTAATAGCATCATTAGACCATCGTGGGCCCTAGCCATCCCTCTGTGCATAAGATTCCAAATTATCAAAGAGATCATCAGTATTAACATAGTAGGAATGTCACACCTAAATCATACTACATCATATGCAGAAAGTAATCTAACATGCAAATATAGGCATAAGATAACATCATCTAACATATGAAAATCATCAATGTAAAAAACATACCAGTAAATACATCCATCATAAGGTATATTACCTATCATAATGATCCAAGAATAGAATGAAGATAATTACCAACCAAGAATACTCCAGCCATGGTGTCTCAAACGGATCTCAAATGATAAGAGTGAAAAGAACACTACCAGCCGACTGCGTGGAACCTAAGTGGTCCACTCCCACCATGCTAAGGAGATAATATCAAGTCCCAAATAGGTTATCCAAATCACATAGCATAAATCTTTATAAGTCTAGGAATCCTAAAAGTATACTAACTCAAAGGTTCCAATCACAAAATTGACATCTAATCCTAGA
This sequence comes from Cupressus sempervirens, assembly GCA_028749045.1. Classification (NCBI taxonomy): domain Eukaryota; kingdom Viridiplantae; phylum Streptophyta; class Pinopsida; order Cupressales; family Cupressaceae; genus Cupressus; species Cupressus sempervirens. The sequence continues at coordinate 294,560,226 of CM053789.1, forward strand.
GGCACAACAATAAGTACACCACTAGAGGTACACAAAATCTATAGAGGAGACTCAGGCTACATACTAGGAAGTGTCATCACATGGCTACTTGAGTTACCCTAGACTGGTCTCTCATTATACCCTGAACCCTCAAGCATTGAGTTACCTTGGACTGGTTACTCTGAATGTTAGACCCTCAATGTCGCACATGTGGAAACCAAGAAGCCCTCTCAAGAAGATGAGGCACTCATCCCATCCTTAGTCTATACAAGAACTCAAGGCATGGGTGGATCAAATATCTCTACCTTATCTTTTTTAGTGTGTTTCCCCCCATAAATTTTAATTACTAGATTATCACTTATTACATAACTTGCATTAGGTTACCCTGGTACTGACTACTTTGGGCCCCGGACCCCTATGCAAGCCACTCCTATAGCCATGTACCTAGACAACCTCTCCTAAACACATAAATCCATAGTTATGTCCCATACCACAATATTCATATAGATCAACCTTGGTTCCTTAATAGGAAACCTGATAATAAGATGGTTCTACCATCCAAGAACACATAAAAGCTCCACAAAATAAACCTCATAAATATATAATCTCCAATATGAATCACAATATCCATTGGTTCGCAACAAGCAACCAAAGAATATCTGAAAGCAATACTAATCAAAGAATCCAAAATGGTTGAGTCAAAACATATCACAACATGACATCATAAATCAACATTTCAGTCCCATCATGGTGACTAGAAAGTAACTCAAGGATAGCCAATCGATGACTCAAAAATGGTTAAGTCAAGTGTCTCAGATACATAAGAATCTCAATTTCACACATGAAGACTAAAAGCATTAACAAATCAGTAAATACAACATCTCATAGAGCATTTCATCACATAACCATGGTTGGGTTTACAAAGATCAGAATTAAAACATCATCACGACATCACAATCATAACCCCCAAGCCTCTGGTAACAACCTAAGACTAGTCAACACTAAGCAACCCAAAACCCAAAACAAGAAGCATATAGAATACATAATGCAAACACATATTTTGGTTTACTAAAATCACATAGCTGAATAATGTGTGGAGTTTCAGTTTCTGTTTACTAGTATACTTCAAGTGTATAGGATTTATGATTTGACCTACAAGTCAACCCATTTGTTCCCTCGATAACATTATCCTTCCATCAATTAAAATAATATTCTAAGAATAGCTTAAGGGTAAATATTTACTCATTAAACTAATCTTCTTTGACTAAATTAAATCATTTCCTTCATTCGCTAAGATCCATGTTACTAATTGAGTAACTCTTCCTTAATGTTACTTCAACTTCCCAACATAATCAAAGGATCATTATTCGTTAAATAAGAAAATCAGTTATCAATCTTTGAATAAGAAGACTATAACTTTATTAAAATGATCAATTAACATAGGTACACGATCCATGACTTTTATCATTCTAATAGTTCTTAATTAAAACTCAATATCACTAAAACTTAAGTCTCTTGATTAAATCATCACTAACAACTATTAAAATATCCAAGGTCATTATTCAAGTCATTAGAATAAGACTTATCAACTTCAATGTAAGAATCATATCAATTAAAAACTCTATTACATAACTTAATTATTAATTAAATCTAATTAACTCTAATTAATTGATTTAATTAATAATTACATAACCATATCAACAACCCAATAAATATTAGTTGATTAATAACTAACTATAATTTGTAAGTTATAAGTCAACTATAATCTAGTACACAAATATTCATATTCATAGTTCAATAATAATTAGTTAATATTTAGTAACAAGCTATATTGAGAATCTTATTAATAAATCTATAATGACCACATTCATCATTCTTTTAATGAATACTAATATTCTCTTGATAAAATAATTAAAACTCTATTATCAATTAAATCTAATTAATTCTATGATTAAATTAACTAGTAGCTATGTCAATAACTACATGATTATCAACTGATAATAGTTTCATTCATTAAGAGTCAACTATGTATCATTCCATCAATGTTCAAATTATTATTTTACTAATAAAAAATTATAATAAATCTCCAATATTAATATCTCAACTAAATACCTCCTATGTTGGTTGATAAATAGATTAATTATACTTCTTCTACTATTAACTAATCTTAATTAAATTAGATTAGTTAATAAATCATATAAAACTAATTCATAAAAATAAGATTCTACTAAGGGAAGATTGCAATAATATCTTTAGTTCATTCCATGCTTTGATATATTATTTTTGTGAAGTTAAAGCATAAAGAACTCTTGGTTATGGGAAATGGAGAAATATCTGTCCTTGAATAAAATAGTCCTAGTACAAGGGCCATATCTCCCTAATGAACCATTGGATCGGGCTGAAACTGAAATATGTTGGAGAGGGCCAAGTTGTGCCAATTCTGACTAGAGCGATTGAATAAATTTGATCATGATAAAAAGTTATGAATGACTGAGTTTGAGTCTATCCAAGGGGCAGTGACAGGGCAGTTTGTGATGAATTAAGAATTTCTCCTAAAAGGTAATTGTTCTCTAAATATACCCATTCATCCATCTAATAGGTTTGTCTATACACATCTGAAAATATAATTTGATAGAAAGATTACATCTAACCATTCAAATTTTCAACTTAGAATTTCTATTTTAATTTAAAATCTTGTCTATCTAATTTCACAATATAAATTCGAACCCAAACCTGATTCAGATCTAATTTCTCTCTTAAATTGAAGCTAGGGTTTACTAATGAGTTCTCTATTGATTTCTTTTGCAACCAAATAACATACATATCTAGATTCCAATTTCAAATTGCAGATTCAATCACAAAGAGTATTCAGACACAAATAATAGACATGATGAAGACAAGAAGAGAAAGAGTGAAAATAGAATATGTGATTATCACGAGTGCACCTAGACACTGATGCTAATTTGCCATGCCTTAGAAGTCCATAGCGAATCCCTTCCTTCTCCAGCGTTCACAATTCCTCCAAGATTTAGGCCAACCGAAATTCCCACGTGACTAGAAGTGCTTGAAGAAGCATAGAAGCATGTAGAAACATATGAGCATGTAGAAGCATATGAGCTTCTCAAATGCATGTAAGCTTTGAAGCTTGTCCAAACACACTAGGAGAGTCTCTATTTAAAGGCCTCTAAGATTCATCTAGAATGTGTCTAGAAACAACTAGAAGATAAGCATGACAACCAAGCATGAGTCTTCTCCAACCTTCTAGATGAGTCATAAGGTTGTAGACACCATGTGCTCAAATAAAATGCTAAATCCTAAATGTAGACAATTAGTGCATACTTAGAGTGCAAACTCTTGTGTTGTCTACATGACAACTCTCGAGAATTTGCAAACTCCTATGTGAGAAAACATTAAAATAATGCACATTAATTAATATAATATTTAATTTACTCTTTTCAATTTGATTTATTTATTTATTAAATCTCATGCACTAACTTTAATAATTCCACTTATTCTTATCTCAAAATATTTATATTTTAATCACATGAAATCTAAAATCTTTTAATAATTTTAATATCTTTTTCACTTTTATATTTCATTTTCAAAACTTAATTGCTAAAATATTTATTAGCTTTAATAATAATATTATTTAGTCATTCATTTAAAAATGAACTCCAAATATATTATTATTAAAATAAATATTGTCACATTCCAAATTTAAACTTATAACTTTTATTTTCAAATATAATTATTTTATTTAATTAATTTTCCAATTAATTAAATAAAATAAATATTAAAATATCATATTAATTTTCCATTAAATTAAACCATTAATTAAATCTTTTAATTAGGCTTAATTAATAGAAAATACTTCAAAGACTCACAAGGTAAAAATATGGAAACCCATCATAGTCAAAATATATACAAAATCAAGCCAAGGGTTAATATCACGAATTACATCATCTGACATATTCAGAGGGTACTCAACTCAGATACTTGTCCTAATTTTCAGTTAGAACAAATAGCTTAAAGGGTTGGGATTTGGACTTGAGCATTATCTCCCCTCTCTTATCATTGAGATAATGTGATAGGGTACACTCATCCTGGCAATTCAGAGAAGTCGATACCTAGTACCTGCAACCTGCATAAAAGGCATGCATGTACAAGCATAATATATACTAAACTAAATAGGTAATTTCAGGAAGTGGTGCATCATGTAGATCCTAACTAGCAGGTGACTACAACTCCCTTCCTTAACCACATTAGACACGCCATACAAAAGAAAACATACACACCATACAAATCCAAGTATGGGGTAAGTATCCATAAGAAAACACATATGATGATAAACCATCTAACTAATCATCATCAATAACTGAAAGCAATGTAATAATCATCATGCATACATGAAATGTAAAGTCTAAGTGATCTCATCACATATCAACTGAATCCATAGCACAATATCTAATAATCTCAAAATAATGTTACTAACAATCAACATAAAACTAGTCTAACATAGTCTGACCATGATAGCAAAAATGTGACCTAGGGGCAGGCACTACATTCAATATCTACAACACTTAGAGGTTCTATCTCACCTAACTCAAAGTGAGAAAATAAGCAATAAATTACAAGCTATCAGGTACATAATTATCCAAGGCAATCTATGCTAGAGAAATTTTGAAGGGATATTATTGAAATGTGTTGATCAAGAAAAGGCCCAAGAAATTCTGAGTGAGATGCATACTGGAGTGTGTGGGGGACATTATATGGCTAAAACCACTGCACATAAGGTAATGAGAAATGGATTCTAGTGGCCATCCCTATTCAAGGATGCTCAAATCATGAGTAAAAAGTTTTAAAATGGAGATTTAGTCATTATGTGGAATGCCAGAATAGAGGATAAAGGAAAACATGGTAAGTTTGATCCTATCTGGCTAGGTCCCTATTTAATTGAAAGTTCATGGGGAGAATATTCTTATATCATCAAGGATTTATCAGATAATATTCTAGAATTGCCAGTTCATGGATACTTCTTGAAGAGATACTTTTCTTAAGGTATTTGTTTTTCCATGAATGTTAGTTTTAGGTTTCCTTGTGTTCTTGTACAATGTGTATATATTGTTAATCCGTGTGAATATCACTGTGTAGTGATTTTTCCCTTTTTCTATGTTTTTTCTTGTACTTTCTAAAGAAGTTTTCATTTTTGTATCAAGTTGGTGGTCTACTCTCCCAAAGATTTTGATTTCTTGCATAGACTCAAGTAGTCTATCATGCCCAGGAAGAGCCACTGTTAGTCCAATTTTTTGCTTGATGAAATTTCCCTTGCCTAGGTGCAAAAACTAGATTGAATCCATCATTAATGGATTCAATCTTCTAGTTTAGTCTTCCAGATTGTTGTTTGCCTTTTTGAAAATTTTAGAAACCCTATGTCTCATTTCTTTTGAAAGCTTGGTTGTGAAGTCCTTTCGAACTTTCATGAATATTTTTTTCTCGGGCCCCAAGCTATTGTCTCTTTCCATCCGATTCTAACAAGATCTATGACTATTGCTACTTCGCTATGGTGAGTTGTGCTTGTTCTTTATGTATAGAAAGCTAGTGAATGGCATGAAACTAAAGAATGACACCAAAAATGGAAATGTGATAGTCAAAAAATATGCTATGGCCAAATTTTCAATCACATGTGTTTTTGTCAGAATTGTCAGAATAGGAAAAGAAACCCAACACAAGGGAGGCATAGGATATAAAAAGAATATTGTTTTCTCCAATGATTCGCCACTTCACTAATTAGCAAAACTAAGCATCTCACCATTAGCGATATAGCAAGTGGCTGAAAAATGTATTACACGATGCCCATCAAAATTCTCGATGGTTATTAAGAGTTCCAAATGGCATAATAAATGATGATATTATAACCCCCTAAGTAACAGTATAACTAATGCAGATAAAATTAATAAGCCTGTGAATACATTCCCTGAAATAATGGAGGTGGTGAATGAGAAGAAGCAATTTTTCATTAATTCTGCTCCAGATAAGGCAAGGGAAATAATGAGGAGATTGGGTTTCACTCCCACTATAGGAGCAAGTCCATTATTTGTTCAAAGGAGGCCAAGATAAAATGTCATCTAGAATCAAAGGCCCATTATAGGTAAAGAAAAATAGGTAGTTGAATGTACTAGTGCTATTCTATAAGAAAGGCCTCCTGAAGCTTCTCCTAAAAGGAGAAATATAATAAGGGAAAAATAACATTAGGTTGAGGAGTAATCACCTTCCCAAACCCCCATGAGAATTGAGGATGAGCATCTCACTGATGAGCAAGTTAAGCAAATAGAATCACAAGGGGGAGTTTGTGTTGCTCAAGCAAGGATTGATGAAGGGAACCTCCAAGAGCCTCTTGTGCCAAGTTTTGAATTGAGTATTGCAAATTATAGAGGAAGGGAACTGGACACTATTTTGCAATAGGCTAGTCAACAATTTTTGTCTAATGATAGTTTTGTAAAGTCTAGGGCTTTCGGTCAATTTTCTTGGAGGGAACATATGAACAATTTTGATAAGAAATGTGAAAATAGACCATCTAGAAATGGATGAAGCCTCCATTCAAAGTAAAATAAAGGAACAAATGATTCAAGAGTTCCAAAATATAACCCCTGAAGAGGGGAGACAGATGGTAAAAGCTGCAAATATTTTATTATTGCCCAACTAGGACATTGTTGATGCATTAATTTTCAATTCTGGATCAAATAATTTAGGATTGCAATATCCAAATAAGATCCAAATAAAAAAGAGTTCTTGAAAACTACATTTAGTAATGGCCAAGCTGTTCTTGTCATGTGGTCACTAAGAAGAGGATCCAAGGATGTTCCATCATAGCTTGATAATTCAGAACTGACAGGGAATATAATTGTAAGGAGATTTGTTGACACCTCGCACGCATAGGCAGCCCATATGAATCTAGACTATTCCCAAATTTCCTTGGCTACTGCAGAAATGGAGAAAAAGAAATGATTGAGTTGTAGAGTAAGTACGAGGTAGTTATGGATGCGTACAATAAAGAGGTTAAGAGGAGAATTGAATTTGAGAACAAGTTATTGGGGAGGTCCACAAGGCCAAGAATAACATACCCTCACCCCCCAATTGATCCTTTCAAATCCACTTCCCTCATAGAATTACTAGACACACCCCAAAGGCTAGAGTACTACATAGCAGAGGATTTTGAGGAAGAAAAAAGTAAGTTGTGGGCATTACATGTGGAGTTAGAGTCAAGATATGAAGATAAATTGAGGAAATCTCTTGCATACTTGTCTAATAAAATTGAATGGCCATTAGTTTATGACCAATTGGCTAGGGTGGTAAATATTTGGAATGAATTGAAAATAAATGATGAGGTTTTAAAGCCTATTGTGAACAAATGGGGAAAGAAATAGAGGAAGAGAGAGGTAACCTTATTGTGTTACTCTGTTATAAGGTCATCACATGATATGATTGAGAAAACCTATGATATGGTTGTTGATCTCCTAGAGTTTGATGAGAAGTTAATTCATTTACATAAAATAATTATTAGCTATTTAGATAAATATTAAAGCCAAAACTTTAGCTTATTCCCTCATGCTCTAGATAGAAGAAATAAATTTAAAAGTAAGGATGAATGGACCAAGTAGTTAGATGATTTATTTTGTCTTAGAATGAATAAAGTTATCAATGAAAAAAGGCATGCATGGTGGGCTTAAACTACTAAAGAAATGGTAAAGGTTCAACTATTTTTTCATTTTTTTAAAAAAGAATTCATTAATATTGACAATAAGGTGGATTTTGTTATCCAAAAGCAACAATATATTCTATAGTTTGATTGGCCAGATGACTCACTATTTAACATGTGGATGGCAGAAATAGCCCTTGATGAATAGTTCAAGGAAGTTGAAACTAATAGTGATAGGGTGCAAGGTGATGAGATTTAGATCATTGACACTACCACTACACAAAACCCATAGGAGGAAGAAGATACAAATAATCAGCCAATTTCAGTTGCAAGCCAAAACCCAAGGGATGCTGACACAACCATAGAAGAAGAAAAAGAAAAAGTTACTCCCATAGTACAAGACAAAGAAGGTGAAAACCCACAAGTGGAGGATAACCTGCAATCATAAGAGAAAACTTCATCATTGGCTAGCTTAGTAGTTCCATATATAGAGGAATTAGAATAGCAACCAGATCAATGACATTAGAGGATGTGACAAAAAGGGACCCACCAAAAGGAATGTTTGATTTAGAAATCTTTCTGTTACTCACTTTTTTTCATTTTGTGAAAGGTGTATGTAAATACCTCTTGTCAAAGACACCTATCAAGGCTCTTAGCCTAAAGCTTGTTGCATCTCACAATATACAAGTGAGATTCCAAAGTTGAGAGGGGAGGTCAATTTCCAAGTAAATTGAACAAGTTTTATGATGTATTTTTTCTATAAGTCTAGGGGAATACATTAATATAGAATGATCTCTATGTTTGTTCCTATGCTCATTCTGAGTTTACTGCAAAGTGTATACAATTTTCAAAGAAAATGAATACAAATTATGAGCTATCCCTATATCAATTCTTTTTGTATTTGGTCTCATTTTAGTTACTTAGTTATCTTGATGCTGTATGAGTAAAACTTGTGCAATTGAATGCAATCCTTTAGGTTGTATATATTTTCATCACTACTATTAGTTCAATGAATAAAGTAAATGCTTTGATGAATTTGATAAGGTTATTGTAGTAATGAAAAGGATGTTGTGAATGATGGATTCCAGTAAGAACTACTAATAATATTTGTTGTAATGCATAAAATTAGATCTATAGATTTGTAGTGGACTTTGAACCCTATTGGATTAGGCACTAATCAAATTGTATCAATTGGAAGAGAAATAGATCATAAATTGGTATCAAATGCAAAAGTTACAATGAATCTTACTTTTATTTCCTGAAGATCTTCAAAGTTGGTCAAAACTTATTTGCATGAAGTATTCTAGCCTTAGTTAGCCACCATTGCAAATAATACCTATAGATCTATAGAAGATTTTATGACCAAATCTATTATATGGGATGCATTCTATTTAAATGTCATAATTAGCTATATGTTTATGGATTGAGGATGAAAACCAAAATGAAACTAAGATAGTTTTCATACAAAAATAGTCAGATTGAGTCATCCCTTAGGTATACCCACCTTGGTTTTGCAAAGCCTAAAGAGACGAGAACCATTCTCATTTTTGTTAATTTTGGATGCAAATAATTTTCATGTGTAATTGAAAATGGGAAATAGCTAATCCTTAGGTTGCATACGTATTATCCTTTTGGTATTAAGCATTTTATTGCCCAATAGTTTTAAACTGCAACATAAAGCATTATTTTCTTGTCATCACTGCCTCACCATCTTGAGTTGGTATTATTATCTGACGTTTATGACCAAGTGAAGCAAAGGGAATTGCCCAATTGCAATATGAGGCATAGCCACCTCTTAATCCATATTGATCATGTATTGGTGTAGGATATATGTTAGACACTAAAGATTTTCTTTGTCATGCTATCACAACTCAAACCGTAGCATGCCAACATAACCATGTGATTAGGTGAAATCAAAGCAAAGTTCACCCTCACTGCCTTAGCCTTAGTCAGTGCTCAACTGCCTACATTCATGTGAATCACATGATCACAACTTAAACTATTAAGTGTATGACATAAAATAGAGAATATGACTAATGTTAAATCATTTCATAATCATGTTAGGTGACCATTTAAAATAGATCATTATTTGAATTTAAATTAAGGTTGGAGGCAATTTTGGGTTAACATTTTTCGTTACTCAGGGGGGATGTAAGTTGGCTTAGCATATGATCAGTGACAATTCAAAGAGATCCATTGGGCTATAGAGTCTTTGAAACCATAAAACTCATCAATTTACCACCTCTATTGTACTTTTTTCCATAACAAGTCTTCTTCCTTTGCAACTTGCAAAACAACTTGTAGAACCAAAATTTTCCTCTAAAAAATAAAACATGTGCTCATTCACTTCTCGGAAAATAGGAAAGAATGGGAAATTAAAACTAATCTAACTATGTACATGAGATAATGATATTCATTAGAAATAGGGTTTAAGATATATCCCATTAATAGGGATGGGTAAGACTTTTCCATTAGGCCTACTCAACTAAAAGGCATTAGATTGTTTACAATTGGTAATCACATAGGGGCCACTCCAGAAGGCATCAAACTTTGAGTGTCTCCTAGCCTTTTCTCTATTTGCATCCCATTTCAACATGAGGTCACCTTCCCTAAAATTTCTAGCCTTATGTTTTTTGACCAAAACTCTTCTTCACCTATTCCTAGTGAATTTTTAAGGTTTAGATTACTTGACCTCTTTTCTCCTCCAACTCCATTAGATCTGCCATTCTTATAGACATAGCATCATTTTCAATCAATTCCAATTGAAGAGCCAACTCCAGAGTAGGAAAATCTAGTGAGATAGGAAGCCTAGCTCCCCTACCATAGACTAGAATGAATGGGGAATTTCCTATGGCTCTCTTGGGTGTTATTCTATCCTTAACTTCTGGTACCAACACCGTTGGTTATCCTCTATAGTCCTCTTGATGATCTTGATCAAACTCTTATTAGATGACTTAGACAAGACATTACCTTCAGGATAATAATTAGAGGATGTGCTCAAGTAAATACCATGATCAATTTCCCATGCACAAGTATAAGCTCCTATGGATGATTTAGCATTATCTAAAATAATAGTCTACGGAGCACCAAACCTAGTTACAAACCCATCAAGGAATTCAATGACCAAAGATCCTATGGCATCTTTGAGTGCTACTGCCTCTCTCCACCTTGTAAAATAGTCTGTAGCAACTAAAATCCATTTATGAAAAAAGATAGATGGAGGATTGATGGGACCAATAAAATCTAATCCCCATTGAGAAAAAGGTTGGTCTTCCTGGTTGGGATGAAGTGGAAGAGCCTTAATTCTCTATTTTCTTGAGAAAATAGAACATTTCTCAAACCTCCTAACATGTTTGTGGCAGTCATGGAATAAGGATGGCCAGTAGTAACTGGCTCTCATAATTTTCATTGCAGTAGTCCTTGCTGAAAATTGGCCATCATCAAGACTAGGATGAAGTTCTTTAACTATCCTTTCTACTTGATCTGTATCAACACATCTTAGCAGGGTTCCATTGGAATCTTTCCTAAAATGAATACCATCAATTATAATGTAAGGAATAAACTACAATCTAAATTGTCTTCTCTTAGCTTTATCTATCCCCTTAGGATACCCATTTCTAGCTAATAAAGTATTCGTATCATCCATCTAACTCCTTGGATTGTCGTTTCCTATCTTTTGTTGTTCTGTCAATTCCAAGACAGCCTCTTTTTTGATCTCATGAGATGAGATCATCTATTCACACAATCCACTTCCCCTTATCAACTTGGTGATTTTAATAGCCACATCATATACTATTAACTTGGGATCCAACCAATGCTTTTCATATTGATGTCTTTGTTCAACAAGAAATCCTATACACAAGCATGAGGAACCAACAAATGGATTTTGTTATGAGATAGAAAGTGCCTAAATTTATTCAAGGCTCTTATGACTACAAGGGCCTACTTTTCACATAGCTATATTTATTATCATACTCTTTGAGTCCTTCACTAAAAAAAACAATAGGCTACTCTTCATTTTTTCCATTAATTGCATCAAAATAATAGAAAAACTTAACTCACCTCCCAAGGCATAAAGGATGAAATCCTTATCAAAATTTAGATTAAGGAGAGTGGGAGTTGAAGCCATGGCTTCCTTGATCTCCTTGAAACTAGCTTTCCCTTCCCTAGTCCATGAGAAAAACATATTCTTTTTTAGCATAGCTGTAAGAGGTTTCACCATGGTAGCTAGGTTAGGAATAAATCTTCTTACAAAATTTATCTTATGAAGGAAAATTTTTAGACTCTTCTTGTGGCTAGCGAGAGTGAGGGAAAGTATTGCCTTTTTAATTTCTAGATCAATGGTCAAATCCTTTTTAGATACAATATTCCCTAATAATTTTCCTTGATTAGTGGTGAAGACACACTTTCTTAGATTCATGGACACTCCATACTTTTTACATCTCACAAACACCTACCTGAAGTGACCAAAATGTTCTGCTACATTCTTTGAGTATATTGTGATATCATCAAGGTAGACCAACAAAAACCTTTCAATCATATTTTTGAAGGCCATCTTCATCACTTTTTGAAATTTTCCACCTGCATTTGTTAGTCCAAATGGCATTTTACTATAGGCATAGGTACCCCATTTAGTAGTGAAAGCAGTTTTATATTTGTTAGTCTCTTTGACCAACACCTTATTATAACCTCATAACCCATCCAAGAAGGAGAATTTCTTTGAACCACTAACTTTAGACAATATTTTTTCCATAGAAGGGACGGAATGGTGATCTTTAAGGGAGGCTTAGTTAAGGTCCCTAAAATCTATGCACAGTTTAATTTCTCCATTCTTTTTCCTAACAAGGACAGGGTTTGCTACCCAAGAGGAGTACTTGATAGGGAAAATGATATTGGCCTCAATTAATTTGGATAACTCATTTTTCATTAGGGGTTGAATCTTGGGTTTTAAAGGCCTCTAATTTTTCCTAACAAGCTTGCCATTATCTACCAAATCTATCATATCTTAAAATAGGCTAGGATCAAATCCTCTCAAATCATCATATGTCTAAGAAAATATATCACTCAATTCTTAACACAAATGAAAAAAATTATCTTTTTCAATTTCAAAACATACGTTTCCTAACTTTAGCATCTTTCCATTAGTGACTATGGTTGTTACATGGTCTCCTTTATTTGTAGCAAGATTCATCCCTCTTTCCCTTGCTTGGTCATCAGGTTTGAAGATACTCTCTAAGATAATGAGATGCTTAGGTAATTTTTTCGAGCTGAGGTTGATGATTTGATCTCCATATTGGTCATGCAACTGTACCTGATTTCTATTTGAGAATTCTCATTGTGCAAGAAACTCACGATTTTTGCATCAAATTCAAAGACTTGCCAATTGATATCATTATCAGGGACAATAGGCCTAAATACCATCTTCATTATCAATCTCTTCTCATCTTTGAGGCTTCTTGGGACATCATGAGATGCACCCACTACCACAAGTCTATCAGCACATGTGTTTTCTTTTCTAGGAATGCTTTGAATATTGAATGCACTAAAATCTTCAAGAAAATAACATGCCCTAAAATTTTAAGACTTGAAAAAATTATTCTTAGTGACATTTTGATTCCTGAATTGATCACAACCTCACTATCTCCATAAACACTCAATTCTTAGATTCTTCTTTTATGAGCAATTAAGAGACCCTAAATCAAAGTCTTGTATTTAGCTACATTATTAGTACAACCAAACTACAACCTAAATGAGAAATAATAGTTTTCAAATACATGAGAAATGAAGATTACACCAACCCCTAACCCATTCATATTTCTTGATCCATCAAAGTACATACTCCATATTCCACTTGTATCTTCTTTGGCTTTAATCAATATAGGGATGAGAGCATCCTGTTATGATATACAATATGTGCCCAAGCCAGTTTCTAAGGTCTATGATATGGGATTAAACAGATAAGCATTAGCCCATTCATCTAAGAGGAAATCAAGTGTACTAGATAAGGAAGTGGTAGGCTCATTTGATGTATCATTCTCATCTACTTCTAGGATGGTACAATTTATATTGATGAGGTTAGATGTGTAGGGATAAATATGATGGAGGGATAATGGCTCTATTTTAATTGAAGTGTCAGTTCCAAAAAATATATATGACCAATTGGAAGATATGTAGCCACCTATTTGAGTAGTGAAGTCTCTTGATAGACAAATAGAAATATGTGGCTTGACTTCAAGAAAAGATATATCTTGAACTAAAATGCAACCTAGATAGGCATGTAAGGCCATTTCAACATTCCTAAGGATTCCCATAGTCTTTATGTTACTACCATCAAGTTACAACACATCTTTAACAACAAGTTCATATTTCATTTCTAATGCATCAACAACACACTTGGGCATTACTGAACTATGGCCCTTGAATCAATCATATAGTTATGAAATAGCTTATCTTATATAAGTAGAGAAACATAGAATGGAGGAGGTCTAGCCTTTTTTCTGTTTCTACCTTCTTTGATTGTTGTACCAAACTCAGAACATTCTTTGTGCTAGGTGGCTGATCTCTGAGTTCAATGCTTTCCAACTCCTATTATAACTTAACCTCCTTTGTGATAGTATAGTCCTTACAGCATCCTAAATAGAAATTTTCACATTGGTCTTCCTCGTTTTCCCTATGACACTAAATGGAGTATTAGATTTTTTGGTAGGAGCCCTAGAAGTAGAAATTTGAGATGGGATAGTTTGTGGGTTGTTCACATTATCTCTACTTCCATCCCATCTCTGCTATAGAGAAACATCAGAAGGCTGCTTCACATTGTTTTTCTAGGTGACTACTTGTATATGTGTCATCATACTTATTGTGGAAGGCTGATTAGGAGGTTGAGGTGCCATCTCTTTTACAAATATTTTCTTTCTTTTGGTATTGTAAGCATAGGAATACTAGTTTACATTACCATACTCTTCTACTAGGTAGTTCATAAAAGTAAAATCATCCTATTAAAAGGTATCAATAGGTTGATTAGCATTTTGTTGCTACTCAACCACTTGCTTTGGTATAATTAAGGCCGAGTAAGATTCTCCCTTCTAGCAGATGCAATATCCATAGGAGTAGTTATAAGAGGGGAAAAAATATTGATCTTAGGCAAGGTTGTTATGAGGGACTAATGCCCTATTTAGGTTGGTGTTCAAAGACTAGGGGTGGTCGATAGGTATATTTTAATTGTGAGAGTGATTGATAGGTATATTCTGATTTTAGGGGGTATGATTTTGGTTTGGAGGTCTACCATGACTAGGTTCTTGACTTTAGAGTTGGAGAGGCTTATTATTTTGAGCTTGTTGCCTCTTCATAGTCACCAACTCATTTCCCATTTTTGTACTACTATGATATTCTTGTCCATCTTCATTTCCTAATCCAACATGCTTCTATCTACATTGTGCATTAATGTCAACATCATAGTTTCAATCCTATCAACTCCACTAGATGATGTAGAGGTTATTGCAACCACAACAAAAGGCTGACTTATAGAGGGGACATGAATAGGGGCTATAGTGGGCTAATGGTTAGGTATGTCAGGGAAGAAAGGCATTGCAAGCTTTAGAGCTAACTTCCTTTTCTATATCAAAATATTTTCATCTCTTATGGAAACCTCATAAGCATTTAGTAAAATATCTCCCCCATAGATTACAAGGTGGTAGCGATGTCATTGTTGAAGGCTATAAGGTAGTACAAGAATGCATTATTGAGATAAGGGTTCACTATAGTAGGTATTCTATCCCATGTTTTCTGAAATCTATAATTGAAATCAGTCATACATTCTTGGGGGGCCCTCTTGATAGTTGTCAATTTCTCTAAAAGCAATAGGTCATCATTTTGTCCTCAAAATGCTCACATAAGGCTGCACCTAACCCATCCCAATTAGCAATAGAGTTGTGAGGAAAATTGTTATACCATTGTAACACCTTTCCTTTCAAGGATGAAGCTGAAACTTTGATTTCTACCTCATCCTCAGAGACACTGTGGATACTACAGACGTTAGACATGTCTTGAATATGTTTAATAGGGGACATGGAGGTTTCACTTGTAAACTCAGGTACACTCTTAAGAGTTGATACTGATATGTTATGCATTTTGGCTAATAGTAGGGTGATCCCACCATTAAAGATGGTGAAAGCATAAGCTCCAACCATATAAGCAAGTGTTCTACTGATATGAGCAAATGGTATTCTAGGTCGAGACCTAACAATATGAGGAGTGGAGATAGATCTTGCAAGAGTATGTGCTACTATCCCACTCCTAACTAGTGATAAGGATACTCTAAATTTTTTTCTTATGTTAGAAAGAGAAAGATATTACTACTGGAACTTACCTATTGAAGATGCCTTTGTGTGCCTCCTAGACATGAATCACAACAACTTTGGTCTAGAAACTATGTGCGCTTTGAAGCTTAGAGTTTCCAAGTACTTTTGAACAATGAGTCTCATTAAGGCTTCATACTAATGGCAATATTATCTCCTTAGCATGAATAAGGATCTTTTTTGATGCTATTGAACTTTGGAATATTAAAATATGTGATCATTCCACCGAGTATGCCAAAAATTGTTGTCACAAGACCTTGCACCCTTGTCCAAAGTCTTACCTAAGGACAACTTCGTGAAACACAGAAACAACCTCCAAGCTATGGGACTTGAACTATGAGATTGAACCTCCATAGAAGGTTGAATTCCTCTACTATTAGGATGCACTTAAACTATTTTGAAGAGAACTACCTAATCTATTATAAAGAGGTGGTGCACCAAAAATAGGGTGTCCAGATCAGTCTCTGCCCATAAATGCACAATGTTATTTTTATGACAATCTAAAGATATATGGATTCAAGATGTACTTTAACCTAAAAATTGCACACAAATCAAAAAACCATATGAGTAACACTAGGAAAATACTTCACTTCTTATCACTCATAGGCCAAATAGGTATAGAGAGTGTAGATTATAGATATTCGCAATACATCAAAGAAAGGAAAACAAGTTTACACAGTATGATGATTGTTGAAAGAGATAAGGAAAAATGTCATATAATTCAAAGGAAAAATGGATTTTTACAATATCAAACCAAGGTAATACTAAAGAAATAGAGAAGATCCAACCCTAAGAAAGAGTATAAAACTTGTCTTTATAGTGTAGGCTTAACTTACATAAATTCCATTACAAAGTAAAATTCAACCACTATGATCAAATCTCTGGAGAACATTTACTACGAAGATGAAATTATCTGTCCATTAAGTATATTCACAACTAAGAGAATCGCTTATGCACCAAAAAAATCTACGAGATGTCAAGAGTGTTGGTCATTTAGTCTCTAACTGAATGAATGTATTAATAAATGGTAGTTGAGTATTTCCTTGCACTTATCAAGCTTAAGGACCAATGAAAGTGGTTGAAGGAGACCAAAAAGATTGTTTAAGGAACTATTCCCACTACTACTTGTTGTGGTGTCCACAACACACACCCCATTCCTCACAAGGAGTGGGAATCTCCTACTTTTTTTCAACTCTTAGACTCACAGTTTGAGAGTCAGGAGAAAATTGTTACAGTTAGAAGTATTAGAGTCATTAAAAATTGAAAAACATTAAAAAATTAGAAAATTTTAAAAAAATCATCATGTGCATAAGTGTGTGTGCATGAGCAGAGTGTGTGTCACACACTAGTGCACACACCGAGGCATGCCATGCACCCGGCCCAACATGAGGGGTTATAAAACACCATATGAAAACCCTTCAAACGTATTCTTTTTTGTTTACATTTTTTGCAAAGGTGATCGCAGTCGTAGGTATGATGTGATTCTTTCACCACTGTGCCGAGCACCACCGGTGCTAAACGTTATGTGCACAACCTTAAACATTTTCACTGCTATAGTAAGCACCACTAGTGCTAAACGTAATGCACACAGCCTTAAACATTTCTGCTGCTACACCAAGCACCACTAGTGCTAACACATATGCACACAATCTTAAACATTTTTGCAACTGTGCTAAGTGCCACTAGTGCTAAACACAATGCCCATGGCCTTAAACATTTTTTCTATTGTGCCAAGCACCACCAATGATAAACACAATGTGCACATCCTTAAACATTTCTGCCTCTATGCCAAGTGCCACTGGCACTACCACATATGCACATAGCCTTAAACATTTTTGCTATTGTACCAAGTGCCACTAGCACTAACACATATGCATGCAACATTAAACATTTTTGCCACTGCACCAAGTACCACCAGTGCTAACACATATGTGCATGGCATAAAACATTTTTGCCACATTACCAAGGCTCACTGACACTCTCACACTGCATGCAACCATAAATATTGTCGCAACCCCACTAATTTCCCTTAGTGTTAACACATTGAGTGTGCAACACCGCCTTAAAACAAATCCCACGACACTAGAGAGGGGATTGTCCATGGCAGGGCTTTGTGCCCGTGCAGCTTTAAGGCCATAGCACGCCTCCAAAACACCTTCGCACACACATTTTTATTTTTATTTTTTAAATTTATTTATCTTAAATTTTGGAAAAAAAAATTAAAAATATAACTTAAAAAAAAAAATTAAAAAACAATAAAATAAATGTAAAAAAAAAAAAAAAAACAAAAAATACCCAAATGGGGCTTTTTTCCCCCTTATATTTATGCTTATTATAGCTTTCACATTATCTTTGGACTAATAATATTTTTTCTCACAATGTATAGGTAATCATATGACATCCACATCTAGAGTAGCGCCCAAACTTGTAGTCTTCAAATTCCAAGGTGTACCCTTGAAGTCAAGGTTTCATAATGATCATGCAGAAATCAAAGATACCAAACTTAGACACATAGATATAGGAGAAGTGGTGTTGGATCTTGATGAAAGAGTAGTCAAGAGTGTCACTAGAGAAGTCGTGTTGGATCTATGACCTAATAAGATTGAGAGGATCTTCCATCTTTCAAGAGTAGATAAGTTCTTTAGGCTCTCATATGAAGTAGCTAAGAGATGGTACAAGGAGCACTAGCAAGAGGCATTAGACATCATACAATCTTCTTATCTCATTAAGAAGCCTCCGAGGGGAAAGATAACAAGAAAAGTGGATATGACTGAAGGATATATGAAGGAAGAAATTGGGTACTGTATCATTCTCTTGAGAAAAGTTATGGGCTTACCTATATTAGGCCATCTTAGCACCATCATGATCAATTTTGTTGAGACCATTAGACAGGAAAAGATACCACTAGACTAGGCTACCACACTAAGTGTAAACTTGTGTGAGCAACTGAGGATAGTGAAGGACAAGAAAAAGTTTTACAAGACTTCTTACATGGTATACCTACTTGCAACAAGGGCAACAAACTATCCCAGTTTGTACAAAAGAGGTAGTATGTAGGATGCAAATGTCTAGCCATACATAGTTTACCCTTAGTTGGTTAAGAAGAAGCTATCAACAAAAAATAAGGAATATAGAATTGGGAATGATGCATTCATCTTTAAAATCATTCAATTCAATGAGGGAGAATATGGGGAGAGGTTATCTAAGGAAACAAAGTGTAGGTTACAACTCTCAGAGCCTACTTCATCTAGTTCAAGATGTTTAGATATCTATGGGTAGTTGGTGCCTCTATCAATCCTAAGAAGCTCATGAGATACCCAAGTGGCAAACTGGTGCTCTTGGAGATATCCAAAAAAATTGAGTCAGCCTATAAGAAGATAAAGAGATAAGAAAGACCTTGCTAGGCATGTCCATTGGTCATTGGACCATATCAGGTGAAGAGTAAGTAAGACATTCCATCCTTCGAGTGGGAGTGGGAGAATTATCCCTTGGAAGAATACAACTTTCCTCTACTTAGTTTTGATAATGTTGGAAGAGGGGAAAGTCTGGCAAGAAAAGATTTCCATCATGAGGATGTTATAGAAGATCACTGGATGAATGCCACAAATGACTATGATGTCTACTTTAGGGACTATTGTAGGATGACTTTGTATCTAGTGGAAAAGGCTCTCCAATTGAATATCCTAGAGGAGATAAGCAATAGGATTCTAAGGAGTTATAGGGAGGAGGCCAATGATATTAATCATCAAGTGAGGCATGTCATCAGAATGACAAAGGATTGGATTAAGAAACCTTTTCCACTTGATCAAATTCCTGACACAATGATCTTCGACAGACATACTCACCCAAAAGGTGATAGAGGAAAGAATGTCACAATTCCTAACTTTGCAACCCAATGTCCTATCAGGCCATAGAAAGTGTACTATCTTGATTGCTCAGTGGGATATTATCACCCTACTAAAAGGAAGGAAAAAAAAAAAGATGACCTCTCCTTAGAGGATTCAGATAGAATGCATGCCTCAGTAGTAGCAAGAATAGAGTCCACAAGGTTCCCAAGATACTAGAGCTACCTAGGTCTAGGATGAATCACAATTTCCTCCCACTATGTCTAGCCAACTAGAAGAGGGAGAGATTCCATAGGCCTCTGTTTCTCCTATGCAAGAGGAGTTAGCTTCTCCTTCTAGCTCCAAGAAACAAAAGATAGGAATTAAGATTCAAATGAAGAAAAGGAAAAGGAATAGTAGAAGATTAGTGCCTAATCCATCTATTCCCAAAACTATTTCAGAGGGAGATGAAGAGGAGGAAGAAGAAGAATAAAAAAAAGAAGAGGAACAAGTTCCCCTACAAGGAAGAAGTTGGCTAGCTAGAGCGATAAAGTTGCAAAAATGAAAGAGTGCTATGGGTACCCCACCATCCACTCAAGCAAAACTCTTAGAAATCTCATCTTTGAAAGATGAAGTATAGTAGTGGGTGGATGAGCAAAGTGAAGAGGGCAATGATGTTTGCTCAATGTCAAATTTTGATTTCATGCCTATAGATATAGAGTTGTTTGGAGACAAGATCAGGGACACCCCTATAAGTGAACCTCAACAAAAAGACTGGATGCAAATGCTACCAAATACACAGTGTCCTAATCTTACTCTTCCATCTCCACCATGAATTATGGTGGTAGATAAGGGCTCAACTACTCCTCAGGCTCAAAATTTAGAGGAAGAGTAGGTTCAAAAGGAATCATTATTAGAGGAGTGACTCAAACAAAGGGTGACTAATGAAGTGTTGAAGGAGGAAGTAATGGTGGAATATTCCCAACCACTTTCCTAAGACATTGAGGTTCAAGCTATAGGATCTAATGAGACTAAGACTACACAAGGGGAGACCTGACAATAGGATACAACTCCCAGTAGGAGTGACAAAGGGAAGGAAGTTGCAGAACATAGTCCTTCATCATCAAGAGCTAGGTCCTTAGTAGGACACATGCCTAGATGGATCTGAAAGGAAATAATGAGGAGTACTAAGCCTCAAGTTTTTGCTTTAGAGGAATACATTTGTGATATTACAAAGATCCTAAATAAACCAAATTATCCATCACACGAGGAAACTCCATTGGCATTTGTCACCACCATAGGGAACCAAGATTTATTTGCACAAGTGGCTCTCCCTCCTAAATGCATAGATGCAGAAAGCCTTAGCCTCAAGGATTAAGAATTAAAGGATGTTATGTTGGTGAGGCCTACACAAGATTTAGCTCAACAAATGATGACTATGGGAGTCAAAGAGGTTCTCAAGCACATGGAGCAAGATGAGTTTGAACTCCAAGCACTTCAAAGGCAAGTTGAGATCCTAAAAGGATATCTAGCTAAAGTTGTTGGTCCTCTTGATCTTGAGTACCCTGAGAAAACTCTGAACACCATACTTAGAGAAGGGGGAGGTGTGCAACTTGATCCATTTTTGAAGGCTTTCCAAGAGTGGTGAGAAAGTTTTGAAAAAAAGGGTATCCAAATCATCACAAGGAATTTGAAGTTACTCCATGCTACATAGGAGAATGTGAATAAGATCATAGCAATCTTGAAGCAAGACTTCAGTATCATGGATGAGGGACAAGCCTAGAGTAAGTACTTTCAAACTCTACAAGCTATAAATGTGCAAAGGTAATGCATTTTGATTGATGTATATATAGGTGAAGACCTAGATATGATTGATGGGTGGATAGAGAAGATAGAATATGGTAATAAAGTAATGGAAACATTACATGAGGAGATACATCAGCTCAAGGACCAAGCCTGAGAATAGATTTTGGAAGTAGAGAGACATTATAGTGATGCATGCTTGGATATTTTTGAAGATGATAAAAATGAGAAGTTATTGTCTTTTGAGGTTATGGTAGCAAACTTTAAAAGGACTTTTGAGGAAGCATCTAGTGATGAAGATATCCAACATGCATTCAGAATAGAAGAAGCACTGTTAGAGTTAGATACCAAACTCAAAGAATTTGTAGAGACTCAAATTGAGGTGGAAAACTACAGAAAAAAGGTCAAGGATAAATATGATACTTTAGATCTTTTGGATGTACCTAAGATTACTAAGATGATAGAGAAATTCAAGGGCAAACATCCAAATATAGCTTTGGAATGAAGAAGAACAAAACCTAGATTTCAGTATTTCCATTTTGACACTTAGTAAATTTTTTAGATTTTGACATTGGCAAGGTCTACAGCTCCATAGGTGTGCAGATCCATAGGTCCCCAAGTATGTAGCTATCCAATTCAGCAGTGTGCTGATAGTTAACTTCTTGTTCCAAAAATAGTGCTTTCCATGCATCAGGAACTTTTTTGCCAGCAGTTTAACTTTGACACATGCCTAGTGAAGGGCCACCTTCCATTTTTTATGCCTCCATTCACTCTTACTTCGACCAATGGCTTCCTCCTACTTTATCTCTCATATATTTTTTTTTTTTTGACATGTAAAGGGCTCATGCATCCAATTAATGAATAAAATATGGATGGATTCCCTCTAAGCACCATATTAATTGTTAGTTTGCACATATTTAGTTTGTTTTATTGTTTAAAAACATTTTATTACATGAAGAATATCTCTCACTCTCAACACAAATCGAGGAGAAGATTTCTTATTAATAGCCCATTGTACTATGTAACAAGTGTCACCATTATTATGCAATAAAATTATGCTTTTGGCCCTAGCATTCAGAGTGTAGTGATTCTTGCATAAATGTGTCATTGTTTTGTGAATTTTCTTCTTGGAATTATGATTGAAATAAAGGTTTATTGCATTATTTTTAGTTGTGCGATCTTTTAGTTTTGGTGTTTGCTACAGATTTATAAATTTCAATTTGCATAGCTTTTCATCTCACATGAGCACACTTTTTGTGGCCTTGTGATTTAATGAAAGGTGAAATATAATATTATTGTTAAAGTTTCTCACCGATGATTGCATCAGTGGATTCTAAGAAGTGTTGCTCTTGTTTTCATTAGTTTCCTACTGATTTATTCAAAAAATTAACTCACAACATGTTTTTTTCTATAGCTTATGTCCGTTAGGTTTTCAACTTCATATTATTTCAATTTCATGGTATTTGATTTTATTTTTGTTATTTTCTTTGCTAACCCCTTGTTAGAACAGGACTGAGTAAAAGCACAAACCTGTGTCACCTTTTATAAAGAAAAGTGATATCAGAATGTGATAGTTCAACATTAATGACAAAAAAAATGGTATTTGTGTTTAAAATATGAAGATGATGTAAACTGATGAAATGTGTAGAATTGTATGAATTTTATGCCTATAATTTTTATTATTTTTTTGAATAAGAATTTATTCATTTTATTTTATTTTGAAGTCCCTTTTTTAACTGTAAAAAATATAGGATGTAGTTCCCGTAAAACAAGTATGTGCAAATCATCTTTTTTTGTTATGATTTGAAAATATTTTATAGATGACATGTATAGCTAGTGCACAAAAAAAGAAATAATTATTTTTGATGTATATTTTCTTTGTTATAAGTACTCAAGTTCGACCTTGTCAGAATCCAACAATTTTTTCCTCCCGTCAAAACTTCCCTATCAAATCTATACCTTCTTGAAAAAAAATTACATATTCATGAAGAGGATTCTCTCCTCTAGTGATAAATATTTTTTTTTAATTTTTTTGATATGATTTACTATTTTTTTTCATTTTTTGAGAGAGCATCTTCTGAAATGTTGAAATATCGACTTATAATATTTTTAGATTATAACATATTATAACTAATAAAAACACTCAAAAATTTATATAATGATGATATTGAATTTGAAATCTATAAAAGGGTAGTTTTAGTTTTTTTTTTAAATTGAGTTTTGATAGAGAAATGAGATTTGACCAAAACAAGTTTTTGTATCACAAACAGTGACACAGATCTATGCTTTTAGGCGACTTCATTTTAGTTGCATTGTTAGAATTGCATTCATTGAAAAAAATAGAAAATAAAAAAACATTATTATTTTGTGTATTTTTTTGACACAACAAATAGATTTTACTTCATTTTGAGACCATAATAGAACTAGCAAAGGCCTCCTCATGAATAATCACATTTATCTTCAAGTGAGTAGATTTTTTTATGTCATAAGACAAATATAGAACCTTGGAGTTCATCCCAAGAGATTAGCTTTTTAAGAGATGAATTATGCAATGGATTCATTTCATTGGCCTGGAGCATAATGACCGCCCAATAGTAGTGGTGCTAGAAGGAGGGTCCCCTTTAGACTTCTAGAAATGAAGAAAATTTGTCAAAGTTTTCAAATTCTACACTTTGCACAAGTTCAGAATTTTTTTAGACCTTTTTAGAAATTTAGGTGTTTAGGTCTGCAAGTGTGTAGCTTCGTAAGTCTATAGCTATGCAGATCCACAAATTCATAGCTATGCAAGCTATGTAGAAGTACACTTTTTGCAAAGGTGCACTTTTTTCAAAATTGATGCAAACTAGAGGATATTGATCCAAAATCTCCATTCTAGTGAGCATTAAGATCTTCACCAAGTGCACACAAGTTTCTTGAGCTTACTCACTTTCATAAGCCATGCAGTGATAGAGGAATACCCTGAATTCAACCACTTCCATTCAACATTTCATCATCTTCTTTTACTCTGCTACCCATTCAACCACCAAGTGGACCTCTAAACACTGCAACAATCCCACCACTAGCACAACCACCTTTAGGTCAACAAAACCCTCCAATGGCCTTATTCACAAATTTGGCAGACTCACCCATCAATTTGAGAGATACACTCGATGACATCCCTAAGAATCCTAAAATTTTTTGCCTAACATTCATTTATGGAGAAACGTGAACTACCAAAGATCATGTCAAAGTGTTCAAAGAAATTTGCAATCCGAAATTGATTGCTAATTAAGATGTGGTTCTTCATTTATTCCCTTACTCTTTGGGAGAAATTGCCTACATTTGGTATGTTAGTTTTCCACTGGCTCCATTAGAGATTGGGATACTTTCTACAAATTATTTTTGGAAAAATTCAAGACATTTGTCAACCTGGCTGTGATACATCAACAATTCATATCAATCAAAAGAGACCCAACTAAGATAGTTTTGCGCTTCAATCATTGCTTCCATATGGAAAACCATAGATTGGAATAACCATACACTATAGAAGTTGAAGTAGCTATTTAGATTTATCTAAAAGCTATGTACCCTCTTATTGTCATCTTTATCAGAAGGCTTCTTGCAACAGATATTGATACATTAGAAAAGGTTTTTACAGAGGCAATTACATTCACAAAACAAGCTAATCTTAATGGAAGAGGGAAAGACCTCTAGCTCAAGCTATTCCTACATTACTGACATACCCCATTGGAGCATGTCCAGTGCCTAGCCAATTCATACCAATGAATTCAGTTCCATTATAGTAGGCACCTACTCCACATAACCCTACACTGACATATCCAAGGTATGACCCTCTAAAGACTGGTTTCTTTGAAAAGAAGGTGATAGTTCCTATAGAACTAGATAATAGTTTCATCTCTGAACTTGACCAAATGAAGATAAAAATGTCACAAATGAACAATTAATTGATGTGACTTAGATTGTCACAAGGATAGAACAACAATTTTGGTTAGAATTACAATAGGAACTTCAGCGGGAACAATAACAACAACAATGAAGGAAATAATAGTGGAGGAAATAATTTCAATCCTCTTGATCATAATAATGGCTTCCAAAGGCAGAATCAATAGTGGAACACCTATCCAAATAGTGGAAGCATCCCCACTGATAACATCAAGAACAACCTTTAGTATGATGATATCAATCAGTATGATGATAGCCAAAATGCACCTAACAATGATGGTTTGTACTAAAATTGAAATTAGGAGATGAATCAAAGCCCATAAGTAAATGGAAATCCTCCTCCTATATAATTCAATGCTATTCTATTAGAGTCATACAACTCTAAACAAAATGTCCAAGTGGAACAATAGATAGGCAAGGAATTTTCATTCCCATTTAGCCAAGAACTTGACATTCAACGTGAAGAGATGTTCACTTTCCACAATGACAATCGAAATACATACAATCTTAGAAATAGAAAGGATCACCTAATAGATGGAATCCCTCATGCATTACAACCAACTCCACCACCAGTCAGACCACCACCTATAGGATAGCAAAATCAAAACCAAGTGAATGTGTCAACAATATTGAAAAATCCTACTTGGTCTATGAAAAAGTACAATCTAGTGGAAGACTTGAAATGAACTAAAGCCAATATATCTATGTTTTATATGTTGTAGAATTATCCAAAAAAATGAGAGGCTCTCATGAAAACTTTGGATCATACAAAGGCTTCTTACAATACTAATACTACCTCTCAAAAGATGGTTCCACAACAAGTCAATGTCGTAGAGGCAATGCCTACTATGTTCAAATATAAAATAGAGGTACCCCCATTTTTTCTTAGCATCAAGATATATGGGAAGAATCTTCACAATTTCCTTATCAATTTAGGTGATTCATGTAATGTCATGCCATTATCCATAGCATAGAAGTTAGGAGTCACTCCTTAGCCTTCAAATCAAGTGGTAATATAATTGGATAAAATCAAGGTGAAAGTCATAGGTGTATTGAAGGATGTGTAGATATAGCTAATAGTTGATCCACGGATTCAAGATATTATTGACATTCATGTGGTAGATATCCTTGAAACATATGGGTTTCTTCTAAGTAGAGAGTGGACAAAATGTCTAAAAGAATGGTTTTCAACAGACTTCACTAAGCTTTGGTTGCCCTAAAAGGGTCTTTACAATCAAATAAAAATTGATGTAGAACCAAAGTTGAAGAAAATTATTACTGAGTACAATGCCCCAAAGAAAGTACCCTTCTTATAGATAGACTTAGGCTCATACAAGGTGATGGATTTTGATACCATGAAAATCAAAAAAATAGTTGATAAAGATGAGGATCCGATGATGTCAGCCTTGAAAGAAGAGGTTGTAACATAATTCATAGACCATATGATGGATAATCTATAGTGTCTAGGAGAAGAAGTTGACCCCAACATTCTCCTCCTTCTTGGATTTTGTCAATTGCATAAAGTTATCCATTCAAAATTTGAATGTTCATCATGCCAAGAAGAAATCACTAAAGTGTTAATACAAATAGTCAAAGAAAAGAAAGTTGATGACTTGCAAAATGGATCTATAGGAAACCAAAGTCTTAAGAATGCATCTAGTATGCCTAAAGAGATTGAAGGGGAGTCTAAAGATTTGAATGCATCATATAGTGATACCTCTTCAGATGATGGGGGCTTGTCTTCTCCTTGGGGTGATTAGTATTTAAAGGTGAAGGCTATACATAAAAGGCCAAGGATTGACTTCAGTGGTCATATGTCCTCTATCCAAAGTTGAAGAAATTAAAGAACTAATAGGGGAAATTCAAAACAAACAAGAAGAGCATGCACTCCCCCTATTAGAAATTTAGATAGGAGAATCATCAAGTCCTCCACTAGAAAAGTTACAATGGGTTCCTAAAAGACAATCATTCAAAGCTCAAGTAAAACAAAAGTTGAGGACAAACAAGCATAAAGTTAGAAAACCCAAAGGGGATCAAATTTGGATGCTTTTCTTTGATGGTTCTAGATGTAAATTAGGAGTTGGTGTAGGTATTGAATTGGTTAACCCAAAAGGTAAGTCATTCTATGATGCATATTGATTACATTTTAGATGCACTAAAAATGCTACAGAATATAAGGCATTGATTCAAGGACTCTTATTTGCACTTGAGTAAGGAGTCAAGGCTATCATAATCAAAGGAGACTCCCAGCTAGTCATATGACAAGTGAAGTCAATATATTCGTACAATGATAAGAGGTTACTGGCTTACAAAAAAGGGTATGGGATATAATGGATGATTTTGAAGCTTTGAATATGAAGTAGGTACCAAGAAGGAAAAATATGATGGTTGATGCTCTTGCCATTTTAGCAAGTTCTCCACAACTAGTTGAAAGAGTCAAGTTGAAAAGATTTTTACTAGAATTGGTTTCCATCCCATCCATTCCTAATAATATCACCAACTTTTAGGTCTTTTAGGATGATCAAAATATACTCTAGTTTATCATGTGCAGTCATCATTTTTAGGGAGAAGAGATTGATGATATACTAGATGACAAACCTGAAGATATTGAACTCAAGGATGAAGATGAGATTCTTAATGTAAAAAGCAACACTATTCTAAAAGGGATGGTCAAGTTAGAATGCATTTTTGATCATGATGAATCAACATTGAAAAGGAGAGGGGCCCAAGAAAAGGGAACCGAGGAATGTGACTCATATAAATTGGTTACTAATGAGGAACCAAAAATTGTATAGATAGGAAAAGTGTGCAATCTACAAGAAAGGAAAGATATGCTCATATTACTTATGGAGTATAAGGATGTTATTGCATGGAGCTATGAAGAGTTAAAAACTTATGATCCTAAGATTATCACACATGACATCCCACTAAAACTAGGAGATAAATCCTATTACTGAACCATTGATAATGAAGTTAAGAATTTACTTGATGCAAAAATTTATTCCCCATCTACCATTCTACTTGGGTGGAAAATTTAGTCTCTATGTGGAAGAAGACTAGAGAGATTTGCCTTTGTTTTGATTTTTGTAACCTGAATCTACCATCTCAAAAGGAAAACTATCCTTTTCCTTCACTAGATGAAGTGTTACAAATTGTAAATGGTTCAAAAATGATGTCTTCCTAGATGGATATTTGGGATATAATCATGTGATGGTTGAAGAAGAAGATTGACTAAAGACAACTTTCACAACCAAATGGGGAACTTTTGCCTACAGAAGGATGCCCTTTAGACTAATTAGTGCAAGAGCTACATTTCAACGAGGGATGGATGAGGCTTTCATAGGATTGATTAATAGATGTATAGTCATCTACATGGATGACTTGACTATCTTTTCAAAAGATCAAAGTACCCACATTGCTTATCTGAGATAGGTATTCAATACATGTTGTAAATACGACATATCTCTCATTCCCAAGAAATGCTTATTTGGAATTACTAAAGGAAAGCTCCTCAGACATGTCATTTTTGAAGCTAGAATCTCCATTGATCCTAATAAAGTTGAAGCCATTCTAAAGTTGTCACCTCCACATAGTTGAAAGGAATTGAAGTCTTTCTTCGGGAAGATAAACTTTGCAAGAAAATTCATAAGTGGGTTTACAGAGATAGTTCATCCCCTTAATGATTTTCTCAAAAAGGGAGCCAAAATAGAATGGTCCCTAGAGATAAAGAAATCATTTGAAGATATCAAGGTGTCCATTTCCACCGCACTAGTGCTAGTGAGTCTAGATTAGCAATTACCTTTCAAAATATATTCCTTCACTTGAAAGCATTCTTCTGCTAGGATTTTGAATCAAAAAAAGGAGAATTGGGATGAAAGGCCAATTTCATTTATGAGTTTCCACCTAAAGAATACCAAGTTGAAATATTCCAACCTTGATAAACAGTCCTTCGCATTGATCAAAGCAGTAAAGAAATTTTGCCACTACATCCTTAGAAGTAAGGTGTATACAATTGTACCTAATCAATTGGTAAAGATGCTTTTAATGTAGAATGAACTTGGTGAAAGAGAAGGGAAATGGATGGCCATACTCCAAGAATTCAATCTCAAAATTGAGCCTATGAAATTAGCCAGAGGTTGAGGTTTATCAAAAATGATAGCTCATAATTAGGATGGAGGTGAAAAAGAATTCAAGTTTGTTGATGAGACAAATGAAGATGATAAGAAAAAGATGGCTATACCACAAGTTGATATTAATCAGGGAGTGGTGAAAAATGTGTGGTATCAAGAAATTGTCTATTACCTCCTCCAGAATCAATTCCCTAGTTGGATGAATAGTTCACAGCATAGAGGATTTAAAATGAAATGTAAGTCCTACATGTTATGTGACAATAAGATATACAAATGGAACTACGAAGGGATTTATCTAAAGTTCTTAGGATGGGAAAAAGAAAAAGAAGTCTTGAAACACTTCCATGACAAGTATGGTATAGGACATGGTTTAGTAGAGCCAATAGCTCACATGATTCTAAGATCGGGATATTTTTGGCCCTCAATGTTCAAAGATACTTTTGAACACGTTCTTTCTTTCCATATTTGTCAAACTAGTGCTGACAGAGAGAGGGCACCTAACAATGCCATTACATCCAGTATATGAGGTGCACTCCTTCACAAAGTGGAGGCTGGATTTCATTGGTCCTATCAATCCACCATCATCAACTAGACACACATATATTCTTATAGCTATGTATTATTTTACATGATGGACCAAAGCTGAAACATTCAAAAATTGCACTGCTAAGGTTGTGACCAACTTTTTGAAAGAACATATTGTTACTAGATTTAGAATGCCATTCACTCTTGTTTGTGATAATGGGCTTGCCTTCACATCTACATTCTTTACCTAGTGGGAATTTTCAAACAAATTCATTATCAAGTTGTCTTCAAATTGCTACCTACAAGGAAATGGGGTAGCAGAATCTACAAATAAGAACTTGATCATAGTAATAAGACAATTATTGAAGGATAATCCTAAGGATTGGCATACACAACTCAAACATGCCTTATGGACAAATTGAGTGAGAGTAAAAATGGTTTGGGGACTTCTCCCTACTTTCTTTTTTATAGACAAGAAATAGTCTTCCCACTTAATCTCAGAATTCTCATTTTGAAATTCATGAGTGGGTATGTTGAAGATGCTGAAAAATCACAAATTAGATTAATGAATCTTTTAGAGGTGGATGAGACACAGATAGTTGTGCTAGAGAATAAGGCTAAACATCAAGCTATTATGAAATGATGATTCAACAAGAGAGCCCCAATTAAGTCATTTAGGATTTTTTACCTTGTTCTACTCTAGGATAAGGTGAAAGAAAAGCTAGGAAGCCATACCAAGTTTCAACACTTGTGTAGGGGTCCTTATCAGATCGCAGAAATTCTTAGAGAAAATACTTTTATGCTCAGTTCCTTATGGGGGAATTTCTTCCCTTTCCTGTAAATGGGAAATTCTTGAAGCATTATTTTGAAGCCTAAAAGACACAAAAAGTTTTAGTTAGATTTCATTTCTACATTTAGCTTAGATTTTTTTTCTTGCAAGTGTGTTTATTTCTGCAAGTGTGTTTGTTTTCATGTTATGCATTTGCTTTCAGTTGTGTGTTTCCTTCCAAAGTTGTGTCAGTCCTGGGGGGTAATTGTACTTAAGATTTTCTCTCAAGATTTTATTAATCACTCTTTGGTTTTGATTTCAAGAAGAGGCATTTATTTGTCAAAAAAATTGAATGATTGTGTGTCTTATACCAACTAAACAACTGACATACCTTATGGAAATAAGGTACTTTTAGTCTCAAATAAGAATCCTAGACCAATAAGTTCTCAACACTTTGAAATTTTTTAATTTTGATTGTTTTATATGCTATTGAATTAAAGTCAAAGATGACAAGGGTTGATTCAAACTTCAACTAGTTCAAATAGGAGGGGTCTCCTCGAAAGGTTGCTAAGATCATTGGTTGGCATGAGAGTTTCTAAAAGTTCTAAAAGAAGAACACAAGGGATGTTTGCAAGAGATTGAATTGAAGAAATGACATTGATGTCCTGACTACATAGTCTAAGAATAGTTAGGATATAGAAGAAAAAAGAGAAAATAAAAAATTTAAGGAAAAAAAAAGAGGAATATGGTGTTAAGATTGAAGGATTCTAAAGATCTGAAATGGCAAAAAATACTTTTTCAAAATGAAGTGTTTTGTACCCAAAGCTTTGCTTCATCAAAACAACATGGAGTGATTATTCAAAATGGCTAGGAAATTAAAAGAACATGACATCCTGCCAAGAGCCCTCAAACTAATTCTCTCATCTAGTCGAGCAATTAACTAATAAGTAGCCTTTGTGGAGATTCTAAATGAATGAGCTAGGAGGAGTGGAAGATTGTTTTTAGTTGCGAGAAAAATTTGATGGATTGCATCTTGAGACATCAAAAGGAATGAGTACACAACACACACACTAAGATTGAAGGTTTCAAATTTTGAGATTTTGATTTCTAAGTCACTAGAAAGATGCTCGAAGTGTCCAAAGTTTTGTTGGTGTTTGACACACATTGGAAGAATGTTTGCTGATGAAGAAATTCCTTTGCCTTTTCTTCCTTTCTTGGGGCTATTTGTTGTCATGTCCACAACACACACCCCATTCCTCACTAGGAATGGGGACCCCCTACTTTTTATCTAACTCCCAAACTCACAGTTCGAGAGTTAGGAGAAAATTGTTAGAGTTAGAAGTATTAGAGTTGTTGAAAATTGAAAAAGAAAATTAAATTGAAAATTTAAAAACAGAAAAAAAAAATTTTAAAAAAAAATCATCATGCACATAAGAGCATGCACGGGCACTAGCACGCCTGCCAAGGCACACCACTCACCTAGCCTGATGTGGGGGGTTATAAAACCCCTTTCCCAAACCCTTCAAACTTATTCTTTTATGTTTGCATTTTCCATAAAGGTTATCACAGTCATAGGTATGATGTGTCTTTTGCCGCTGCACCAAGTGCCACCAACACTAAACACAATGCATGTGGCCTTAAACATTTTTTCCACTGTGCCAAGTGCCATCGGTGCTAAACACAACACACATGGCCTCAAATATTTTTTCCTCTATGCCAAGCACCACCGATGCAAACACATATGTGTATGGCATTAAACATTTTTTGCTATTGTGCCTAGCACCACCAGTGCTAAACACAATATGCGTAGCCCTAAACATTTTTGTTGCTATGACAAGTGCCACTGGTGCTAAACATAATGTGCCCAATCTTAAACATTTTCACCACTACTCTAAGTGCCACTGGCACTAACACATATGCATGTGGCCTTAAACATTTTTTTCCACTGTGCTAAGCACCACTGATGCTAACACATATGCACATAGCATTAAACATTTTTGTTGCTATGCCAAGTGCCACTGGCACTAACACATATGCACATGGCATTAAAAAATTTCACTATTATTCCAAGCACCACTAGTGCTAACACACTCTGTGCAACCATAAACATTGCTGCCACCATGTTAAGTGTCCTCGGTGCTAACACATTGAGTGCACGACACTGCCTTTAAACAAAGCTCACAATGCTAGAGAGGGGATCATCCACAATGGTGTTTTATGCTCATGTAGCCTTAGGGTCTTAGCCTCCCTCCAAAACCCCTCCCCGGACACTTTTTTTTTTTTTGTTTTTTTAATTTATATATCTTAAATTTTGGAAAAGCAAATAAAAATATAATTTTAAAAAAAAATTATAAAAATATAAAAATATAATGTAAAATAATTTTTTTTTAAAAAAATACCCAAATGGGGCTTTTTTATTTTTTCTTATGTTTATTCTTATTCATAGCTTTCACATTATCTTTGGAATAATAATATTTTTTCTCACAATGTACAGGTAATCAAATGGCATTCACATTTGGAGTAGCACCCAAACCTGTAGTCTTCAAATTCTAAGGTTTACCCTTGAAGTCAATGTTTCATGATGACCAAGTGAAAATCAGAGATACTGACCTCAAACACACAAATCTAGGAGAATTCCTACAAATTTGCAACAAGCCAATGGAGAGGTCAGCTTTGGTATCTACATTGACTTATTATGAATTGGTGAACATAGCATCACATCCTATGTCAGTACAATCAGCTGATCTAATCATGGCCCTATCACAACATTTTGTTCCTAATGAAAGAGTAGTCAAGAGTGTCACTAGAGAAGTGGTGTTGGATCTATGACCTGATAATATTGAGATAATCTTCCATCTTCTGAGAGTAGATTAGTTCATTAGACTCTCATATGAAGTAGCTAAGAGATGGTATAGGGAGCACCAACATGAGGTGTTAGACATCATACAATCTTCTTATCTCATAGAGAAGCCTTTGAGGCGAAAGATAACTTGGAAAGTGGATATGACCCAAGGATATATGAAGGAAGACATTGGATACTCTATCATTCTCTTGAGCAAAGTTATGAGCTTACCTACAGTAGGCTACTTTAGCACCTTCATGGTCAATTTCCTTGAGACCATAAGACAACAGAAGATACAACTAGACTGGGCCACCACACTAAGTGAAAACTTGTGTGAGAAAATGAGGATGGTGAAGGAAAAGAAGAAGTTTTACATGACTTATTACATGGTATACTTGCTTGTAGCAATGGAAAAAAAACTATCCTAATTTGTATAGAAGAGGTAGCATGCAGGATCCAAATGCTTGGCCATACATAGTTTACCCTCAGTTAGTGAAGAAGAAGCTCTCAACATAGAGTAAGGAATATAGAATCGTGAATGATGTGTTCATCTTTTTGATCATTGGACTCATTGAGGGAGACTATGGGAAGAGTTATCTGAGGAAGCCAAAGCACAAGTTATAGCTCTTGGAGCCTACTTCATTTAGTTAAAGATGTTCACATATCTATGGGTAGCTGGTGCTTCTAGCAATCCTAAGAAGCTCCCAAGGTAACCAAGTGACAAATTGATGCTATTGGAGATATCTTGGCAATTTGAGTCAGCCTATGAGAAGATAAAGAGACAAAAAAAAACTTGTTGGGCATGGCCATTAGTCATTGGACCATATCAGGTGAAGAGGAAGCAAGACATTCCATCCTTCGAGTGGGAGTGGGAGAATTATCCCTTGGAATAATACAACTTCCCTCTGTCCAATTTTGATAATGTTGGGAGAGTGGAAAGTCTAGTAGGAAAAGACTTCCATCATGAGGATGCTATTGATGATCATTGGATGAATGCCACAAATGACTATGATGTCCACATTAGGGACTATTTTGGGATAACTTTGTATCTAGTGGAAAAGGTTCTCTAGTTGAATATCCCAAAGGAGGTAAAGAAATAGGATTCTAAGGAGTTACTGAACCCCAATTCAACATAGAAAAAATTGGTGAAAGATCCATTATGAATGCTGAGGTTGATAGGCATGTCATTAGAATAATGAAGGATTGGATCAAGAAACCTTTTCCACTTGATCCAATTACTAACATAGTGATCTTCCACCTACATGCTCTACCAAAAAGAGGTAGAGGAAAGAAAGTCACAATTCCTACCTTTGTGGCCTAGTCTCCTATCAGGTTAGAGATAGTGTACCAGCTTGATCACAGGGTGGGATATTATCACCCTCCTTAAAGGAAGGGAAAGAAAAAAAGAAAGAGAACCTATCCTAAGAGGATTTAGATAGAACAAGAACCTCCCTAATAGCAGGAACTGAGTCCACAAGGGTCCCAAGATACTAGAGCTACCTAGGTCCAAGATGAACCAAAGTTGCCTCCCATTGTGTGTAGCCAACTAGAAGAGGGAGAGATTCCATAGGCCTCCATTCCTCCTACACAAGAAGAGCTAGCTTCTCCTTTTACCTCCAAGAAAATAAAAAGATTTAAAATTTGGATGAACAAAAGGAAAAGGATTAGTACAAGATTAGTGCCTAATCTATCTATTCCCAAAATTATTCCATAGGGAGACAAAGAGGAGGAGGAAGAATAATCAATTTAGAAGAAAAGGAACAAGTTCCCCTATAGGAAAGAAATCAGCTAGCTAGAGCCACAGAGCTACAAAGAAGAAAGAGTGCCATGGGTACCTTGCCATCCACTCAAGTGGAACCCTTAGAAATCTCTTCTTTAGAAGATGAGGTAAAATAGTGGGTGGATGAGAAAAGTGAAGAGGAAAATGATGTTTTCTCAATGTCAAATTTTGATTTAATGCCAGTAGGTATAGTGTTCACTGGGGACAGATTGGAGACACCCCTATAAGTGAACCTCAATAGGAAGACTGAATCTAGATGCCACCAGATACACAAGGTCCTAATCTTACTTCTCCATCTCCACCATGAATTACAGTGGTAGATAAGGGCTCAACTACTCCTGCACCTCAGAATTTAGAGGAAGAGTAGGATTAAAAGGAATGCTTATTAGAGGAGCAACTACAACAAAAGGTGACTGATGAAGTGTCGAAGGAGGGACAAATAGTGGAATATTCCCAACTAGTTTCCCAAGACATCAAGGTTCAAGCTACAAGATCTACTGAGACTAAGGCTACACAAGGGGAGCCCTCACACTAGGATACAACTCCCAACAAAAGTGAAAAAGGGAAGGAAGTTGCATAACATACTCCATCATCATCAAGAGTTAGGTCCTTAGTAGGACACATCCCTAGATGGATCTAAAAGGAAATAATGAGGAGTAATAAGCCTCAATTTCATGCTTCAAAGGAAGATATTTTTAATATTGTAGAGATCCTGAATAAACACAAGTCTCCATGACATGAGGCAACTCCATTGGCATTTGTCACCAGTATATGGAACCAAGATTTATTTGCACAAGTGACTCTCCCTCCTAAAGGTATACATGTAGAAGGACTTAGCTTCAAGGATTATGAATTAAATGATGTTATGTTGGGAAGGCCTATATGGGATTTAGCTTGACAAATGATGACTATGGGAGTCAAAGAGGTTCTCAAGAACATGGAGCAAGATGAGATTGAACTCCAAGCACTTCAAAGGAAAGTTGAGATCCTAAAAGAATATCTAGTTGAAGTTGTTGGTCCTCTTGATCTTGAGCACCCTAATCAAACTCTGAACATCATACTTAGAGAAGGGGGAGATGTGTAACTTGATCCATTTTTGAATGCTTTTCATGAGTTTCAAGAAATTTTTGAAGAAAATGGTATCGAGATCATCATATGGAATTTGAAGTTAGTGCATGCTACATAGGAGAATTTGAATAAGATCATAGCAATCTTGAAGCAAGACTTTAGTATCATGGATGAGGTATGAGCCTAGAGTAAAGACTTGCAAACTCTATAAGCTATAAAAGGGCAAAGGTGTTGGGACTGAAAATTGCATGGTCCATTTTCAGTGACATTTTGAAAATTTTGAAGAATCAATGCCCTAAAATTCTTTTTATGCATACGTAGCTAGTTGGTAATTTTCTCTAGGCAATACCAGTAGGGCTCCAGTGTTTTACTATCAAACCATTCTTTCAACACATTCTCTCTTGTATGAACAACATTAAGAAGGTTAATATAGATAGTTCAGATCTATTAGGTTGTTTCATGTTTTTAATTTCATGCATATGACTTTATAATTTCAAGGAAATGATACAAAGAGTAGAAGAATTTCATGAGTTTTATTCTAATTCTCGTCTCTAGTCTTAGTGAATTTTCAATGTTTTATGATCTTTGAACAAAGAGCTTAGGTCATAGTTGCAATCACTTAAGGTTGTATGTTGTTTTATTATTGCTTGTGACTTAAGGAGTTATGTAAATGCTTCAGGGAATCAACAGGGTTGCAAGTTTATTGAGAAGGATATCATGTAAGAATGAGATTCAGATTGAACATGGATGTCTATTTACAAGGTGGATGGATAGATCGTATATTTGAAGATACAAATATGCCTCATATATCTATATGTATGTGATTAATTCATGGAATTTCCCAATAGATAACGCACTGATTGTTTACATGATCACTTGTTCATGCTACTGCATATTATGGGTTTTTTTTGAATTCAAAATCTCTTAATCAAATTAGTTCAATTTGTCATGTTTTGTAGTGGGCTAAAAAAGATTAATCCTCACTCAACTTATGAGATTCATAGATTTGCATTTAGCTGCTATAGATCTATATCATTTCATAGGTTATTAGGAGAAATAATTGTTTTATATGCATAATTAGGTTCAAATTTATGTTTTAAATGCACTGGTACCATATCTCAGAACCTCAAGGTTAACCCACCTAGGTCTTACAGAGCCTAAAGTGAAGAAAGAGTTATGCCTTATAGTTGGCCCAAGATTGCAGTCAGGTGTATCTGTCATACAAATTTTCTAGCCTTGGATGCATTTGTCTTGTTTCGTGGTTATTTTCAAAACTATTAAATCAAGAGCCAAAAAAAGGTACCTCATTTTGATTGATGTATATATAGGTGAAAAGCTAGATATGATAAATGATTTTATAGAAAAGATAGAATATGGTAATAAAGTAATGGGAACATTACATGTGGAGATACATCAGCTCAAGGACCAAGCCCAAGAACGGATTTTGGAAGTAGAGAGACATTATAGTGATGTGTGCTTGGATATTTTTGAAGATGATGAACATGAGAAGTTATTGCCTATTGAGGTTGTGGTAGCAAACTTTAAAAAAACTTTTAAGGAAGCATCTTTCAATGAAGATATTCGGCAAGCATCCAAAATAGAAGAAGCCCTATTAGAGTTGGATACAAAATTTGGAGATTTTGCAGAGATTCAAATTGAGGTGGAAAACTATAGATAGAATGTCAAGGATACATATGAGGCTTTAAATATTCTATATGTGGCTAAGATTAATGAGATGATAAAGAAATTCAAGGGTAAACATCTAAATATAGCTTTGGGATGAAGAAGAACAAAACCCAGATGCTAGAATTTCCATTTTGACACTTAATAAAATTTTGAGATTTTGACCCTGTCGAGGTCTGTAGTTCTATAGGTGTGCAAATCCATAGGTCTATAGGTACACAGCTCCACAATTTAGAGGTTCACCAATAGTTAACTTCTTCTTCCAAAAATAGTGCTTTCCATGCATTAGGAACACATTTTGATGATAGTTTAACTTCAACACACTCTTAGTGAAGGGCCAACTTCCATTTTTGACACCTCCATGCACTCCTACTTTGACTGATTGCTTTCTCCTACTTTATCTCTCATATTTTCTTTATTTTTTGACATTTAAGGGCCTTATTCATCCAATTAATGAATAAAATATGGATGGAGTCCCTCTGAGCACCAAATTTATTGTTAGTTTGTATATATTTAATTTTTTTAAAAGTTTAAAAGCATTTTATTGGATGAATAATATCTCTCACTCGCAACACAAACTAGGGAGAATATTTCTTATAAATACACCATGGTAATATGCAACAAGGGCCACCATTATTATGCAATAAAATTATGCTTTTGGTGCTAGCATTTATAGTGTAGTGATTCTTGCCTAAATGTGTCATTGTTTTGTGAATTTTCTTCATGGAATTATGATTGAGCCAAAGGTTTATTGCATTGTTTCTAGTTGTCCAATCTTTTAATTTTGGTGTTTGCTATAGATGTACAAATTCTGTTGATGTATTGAGCTTGAGAAGAGATCATTGAACTGTGTCTACAGAGCTTTTTGTCTCACATGAGCACACTTTCCATGGACTTGCGATTTGATGAAAGGTGAAATATCATAAGATTGTTAAAGTATCTCACTGAGGATTGCATTAGTGGATTATAGCAAGCATTGATCCTATTTTCATTGGTTTCCTACCAATTTATTCAAAAGCTTAACTCACAACATTAGGTTTTCAATTTCATGTTATTTCACTTTCATGTTATTTTCTTTTAGTTTTTTTATTTTCTTTGCTAAACCCTTGTTAGAATAGGACCTCATTTTAGTTGCATTGTTAGAATTGCACACATTGAAAAAACTAGAAAATACAAAAATATTGTTCTTTTGTGTATTATTTTGAGATAGCGAACAAATTTTACTTGATTCTGGGATCATAATAGAACTAGTAAAGGCCTCCTCATGAACAATCATATTTATCTTCAACTCAAAAAATTTTGGTATGTCGCAAGACAAATACAAAAACTTTGAATTGAAACCAAGAGATTAGCTTTTTCGGAGAGGAATTATGCAAAAAATTCCTACTATTGGCCTCATGCATAATGACGACCCAACACTACTGACATCCAACTTGATCATGACCCTTGGCCAACTAAAGTTTAATCACTAAGTCCTGCTACATGGACCAAACATCTTCCACTATTATGCTACCTTGTTAGCAGTCCAATCCTTATGGCTACATTTAATCACTTGTGATTGCATCCTCACCATCACATTCCCTTAATAACCTTTGCTACCTATGAAATTGAAATTTTCCAGTCATCATTGCCTTGCCACCTTGAACTGGTATTACTCTCTAACCTTTGTGACCAAGTGAAACAAAGGGAATCACTCAATCACAACTTGAGGCATAGCCACCCCTAAATCCTTGGCAATCATGTGCTAGCTATAGATCTGGATGATCTAATGATGTATGATATATCTTGGACATCAAAGATCTATTTTTCTGCACTATCACAACTCAAACCATAGCATGTCAACATAACCATGTGATTAGGTGAAATCAAAGAGAAGCCCATCCTCTCTACCTTAACCTTAGTCAATGCTCAATTTCCCACAACCATGCAAATTGCATGGCTACAACTTCAAATATTAAGGGTATAACATGAAATAGAAAATATGACTAATGTTGAATCATTTCATGAGCATCGTAGGTGATTTTTTAAAAGAAATTGTTATTTGAATTTAGTTTTTTGAGAGAGGAAATTTTGGGTTAACACTTACAAAGATGTTATTTGAGCTTGATTTGACAAAGTTGCAGTATGCAAAAATTGAGAAGTATAGACCTATTGGGAAAGGAGAGATAACTTAGTCTAAGCTAATTCTTGAGAAGTTATATTCTAGTACTACATATATCTTTATACAAAGATCCTCTTATCATAAAATAGGTCTTGGACTCCTTGGAGAAAACTCAGTTAACAAGTCTTAAGATAGAAAAGAACCATATCTTGTGATCCATCATATTGAACATAAGGAAGAAAATTGTAATGAGATTGGGTGAAGCCAATCTAAAGATATACCTAAGAAAATTGAGCTAATTAATTATCATGAGCAACATGAATTACCTAAATAACTAAGGAGTGAATTCAAAGGTAGATCCTATGTTTAAAATGTTTGTTTCAAAAGAAAAGAGACTATACAAGTAAGTCAATAGATCTTGGAGATCATACATTATTTTAAGGTAGAAACTAAGAAAAATAGCAAAAGCCATAGAGTACATCTATCAATACATGAGCCTTTTTTCTTAGTGTAGTTAGCAAAAAAATATCGATACATGTGTAGTTAGGTACAACTAGTAGAGACTATGAGGATGACATATAGAAGTTTACAAGTTAGTACAATTAGAGATATTTTAATTTTACGGTGACAATGTTTGGAAGACATAATAGGGTAATAGATATGAGATAAAAATTTAGGTTAAGCAATTAATTTTTTTACCAAAATAATTACATAACTAATTAAGGATGACATATTATATGTCAACCCTAAGTGGGAAAGTGTAAATTTTGTATGTTGACAAGCTTTTGAAGAGATGAAGGCAGATATAGCACATAACTATGAAATAAAAAGGTATAAAGGAAAGTTGTGAATGCAAAGTTTAGTGTGTTATTTTTCTGATTTGAATATGATATGTTATGTGATGGAAATTTTGATTGAAGATGAGAGTAGTGCAAAGATCAAGTTTTGTTAAGAGCAGTAAATTAAAATATAAGATATTGAAGATAGTAACAAAGGTTTTTTTATGTATCTTTTGTATACAAAATTTCATTATATATTGCTTTTTCTAGAAATAGGATCATCTTGCATACCGTTCTAATATTGTACCAAAAAATTGTATCAGAGTTGATGCTTCTAATAATGCCTAAGCCCTATAACAAGGATTAAGACACCATATAGATATGATAGACTCCTACCATTGTCAATATATTTAATTATCTATACTTTTCATTAGTGGATCATTTTGTGGGTACCATCCCTACCGGGGTTTTTCCTATTGGACTAACCACAAACATTCCCCTTTAGGATTCATGACATAGCTGAACCACCTCTTGTGTTATATAAGTCTAGTGGTTGTATTGGGCATTGATAGGTCGATCTTTTGGTGCAATGAAAACTCTATCTTGTAACAAGTGTTATCAAATCTTGGACACATATTTGAATCTCACTTATGGGGGGGGGGGGGGGGGGGGGGGGGGGTGAGATTGTTGGACTAACTACTAATGTTCACCTTTGGGATTCCTGACATGGCTTAACAACCTCCTATGTTCTATAAGTCTAGTGGTTGTATCAAGCATTGACAAGTTGATCTTTTGGTGCAACAAAAACTCTAGCTTCTAACATTCCCTTGGCTAGGGCTTCCTTAGTAAAAAAAATATGGTGTCATAATTTACTTTATTTTTTCATTTTTTTTTTCTACATAGTTACTTTACTTTCTTATATAAGTTATAAAATTATTAAAGATATCTAGTTTTGGAAAAAGCTTGTGAAATAATGATTCACATCCCCTTCTTAGTATTTCCTATTTCTAATAATTTCTTGTAGAGTACAATTACTCATAAAAGGCCTAACAAATTGAGTAAGATCCTTATGGATATGGAGCAGTTACATAAGAAACTAGAAGAAGCTCTTGAGAATATTGATAGTCTTACATAAGTAATAGATACTTTGAAAGATATATATGAAGATGCTAAAGATTACATTGGGAAGATAAAGAAAAGAAAGATTATCTTAAGTCCAAGAAAGAGCCTCAAGATTGGATCAAGGATAGTCATGAAGTTACAAGACTAAAGAAAGAAAATGAGACCCTAGAGAATGAACTAAAGATTGTAAATGTAAAGGTGAGGTTGAAGAATAATGGTAGTAAGATTGAATCAAATTGTAAATCTAAGAATGCAGATCTAAGACCCAACCTTACCAAGATGACATTTGAGCCTGAGTCTACAGAGTTGTAGTATGCAAAATTTGAGTAGCGGTATTGTTAAAGGAGAGATAACTCAGTCTAAGCTACTACTTGAGAAATCATATTCTTGTGCTGAAAAGCTCTTTATACAGAGGACCTCTTATGATAAAATATTGTCATGAATACCTTGGAGAAAAGTTGTCTTAGAAGCTTGAAGATGGAAAATAACCATATCTTGTAATCCATCATTTTGAACATAAGGAACACAATCAAAATGAGATTGAGTCAAGTTAATCTAAAGATATACCTATAAAATTTGAGCTAATTAATTAGCCTAAGCAAGAAAATTTACCTAAAGAAGTGAGGAGTGAATTCAAAGGTATATGTTATGTCTAAAATGAATTGTGTCACATGAAAATAGATGGAACATGTAAGTCATATAAACCTATCTTTGATTATTGTTATAATTGTCATGGTTTTGGTCACAGAGGAGTAAATGATAGAAAGCTTAAATTTGATAATAGTAATAGTAGAATGTTA
Source organism: Cupressus sempervirens (assembly GCA_028749045.1). Lineage (NCBI taxonomy): Eukaryota > Viridiplantae > Streptophyta > Pinopsida > Cupressales > Cupressaceae > Cupressus > Cupressus sempervirens. Next base: position 294,603,423 of record CM053789.1, read on the forward strand.
ATAGATACTAACCCTATGGCTAGAAGATCTAATTGTTGGAAACAATTGATTAATTGTGTATTATCTTTAATGTTACACAAAATGTCACATCATTTCTAGTAAGTGTATGCCAAGCTCACTCAGGTATTGAAGATAGTTTCCTATGTTTGCCAAGCATTCTAGAGTTTTCCTAGTTTAGATGACAGTTTCTACCAAGTTCACTCAGGTGACAAAGTAAAGTTTGTGGAAGTTGAGTGTTAACCAAGATCACTCAACTAATGAAGGAAATGGTGGATGGAACTAGTATTAGCCAAGCTCACTCGGTTACCAAAGGAACTTTGTGAATATGTAGTGTTAATAGAGTTCACTATGTTAACACACAAAAATCTCTTTTAGTTAGCGTCTAACAAGCAGGGTTGGCTAACAAAGGATTTTCTTGTTTTGTAATATTGAGTTAAATAGTTTTATTTTTTTGTTCTATCTAATTGAGAAGATCAATATTAATTATTCTATATTGTATTCAAGCCCACTTGAAAATATGTAAGATATAAATATAAGATCAAGTTGAGGATTGGATGTGTGGAACATAAGTGAAGATCTGATGGTGCATAGAGGAAGAAAATTAGAAGGATAAGAAGAATATCCTTGTTGAGATGCAAAGATACATTTGATCAGGAAGGATCAAGTATACAAGCTAGAATTGAGATCTATAATTTATAATTCAATTGCATCATAAATTAGGTCATCTCATTGTTACTCTCTAACCATTGTTGCAGTGATCTAAATGTCTCAATAGAGTTGGCTTAACTGATATTTGTAACTAATTGACCCTTTCCCTCTTAGTTACTCTTATATTTCTAACACTAATAAAGGGAATGTTAGTTTGTGGTGACTGATTAGGAAAGTACTGTACATACTTGATAAATTCTTTGAGGATTTTTGGCTAACATGTAATTATTAATTATAACCCTAAACCAATAAAAATACTTGTTTAAATGGGCTTAGGGTTAGGGATTGTTTCATAAGGTGATGCAAAAATTGATTCTTGTGGTGGTATTGAGCTATAAAGGATTACAAATTGTAATCAAGTTGTAATGACTGGATCGTAAAATATTGGACTTGTTATTTGGTGGACGTAGTTCAAGGTTTTGGTGAATCACACTAAATCTTGTTGTCTTATATTATTTTCTATGTGATCTATAGAAGTTGATGAAACCCAACTTCATAGCTTGCCAAGATCACCTACATGCAAATAACTTGTCGAAGGGAAACCAAAGAAGGAAGAGGTGAAGCTTGGAAAAACTAAACAGAGTGAGAGATAAGATATTACAAAAAAAGCAAAATGTATTGCTATACAATATGCCTTGAAAATGAGTTATGAGTTGAGAAATTACAATGAGAGGGCCCAAATATAAAGGCCACAAGGAAGCTTGTAGAACAAGCTGGAAGGTGATAGAAGATAAGGTTGACAACTAAGCATACATCCATAAAAGGTGTGATATCCTTCAGCAAGGTGAGGAGATAAGTATGGCTTAGATAGGAACAAAATCTCATGTTGTCAACAACTCCTAGACTACAACTAATAAATAAATGAATTAACCTAAGTAAACTTAAGTAAAAGAATAAATAATTAATAAATAATTATTTACTCTAACAGCCCCCTTAAGTCCAACTTAGGGAAATGCACTTGAGCTCACAAAAGCTATGATTAAATGTAGAATGGGTCTAAAAAAAATGCCATGTTAGGTACCCATGTACAATGCAAAGAAACACAACCTCTAAGACTTGAGAAAGAGAGAAAACCACATGGGAAAAACCCTACCCCAAAAAGAGTTAAGAAAACTTAGTGAAGGACTGAAGAAGCCTCCAACTAGAGGAATGTCCCAAAAAATAAGAATGAGAGAAGATCATGAAGAGCATCATTGAAGCATGAAGAAGCTGCAAACTCTATAAAAAAGAAATTGTTGATCTGAAGAACCTCCATGGAAAATAGAAGGCATGAACCAAGCATGTCTATATGGTAGATGATCCATCTCACAAAAATGCATAGGTAGATAGCCACTGTAATCACCTAGTATATAAGATCAAATACTAAATACATAGTCCACACTATCAAACCATCAAATGAAAGAAGCATTAGAAACAATAGAATAAACCCCACCTTAATGCAGATGGGGTGAGGTGACGAGCAATTGAGAAAGTAGTCCAAAATCCTCTATAGAAAAAACCAAGAATGACGAGAGATTTGAAGATGTACAAACACCTATAAAGACATAGTCACTAACTATGCATGTGGCTAATGTAATGGAAGGGACACTCACTTGACAAAGAAAGTGGGAAAAAAATATGGTAACAACTATTCCCCCATGGTTCTTTATAAAATAGTGCTAGTACAACTATTTCAAAACAATGTTCATGAACCTAAAATGCAAGAGTGACACTTTATCTTAGTGGATTTGCGTAAAGATTCTTACAAATGATATTAACAATGATCAATAAAGAAAAAAAGATGATACAAAAGATAGTACAACCTAAAACAAAATATCCCATGCCATGAAAATGATCCATGAACCTAAAACACCCAAAATATCCACAATAAAGGAAAAATGCCAAAAAGGTGATAGAAAGAGCATGTGGTAAAATCTGAATGAAACTATAGCATTTCTGAAAAGATGACTAAACTAGCTTTCCAAAAATGTAATGTTTTCAAAAAATAAAAGTGGGACACAAAAGATATGCTTGCTAGAGTAAAAAATATAACTTCAAACTTTGACTACAAAAATGGGCAATAAAATTGCATAAAAACCAAAAAATACCTACACCAATGTCTCTGTCTTGGAACCATCTTTTTGGTGCTTCTTTCAAATTGGAAAAATACCTTTGTATGCTAAAGATATGGCCAAAAAATTGTGAGTAGGTCAAAAAAGGACCCTAGAGAGGTGTTGAAAGGGGTTGTTGTAGTGCTAACATCAAAAAATTACATGCTTAAAATTGATGGTCATGGGGCTGTCGTAGCAAAAAAAGAGCATGTGTCAGCCACAAAAGGTGCCAAATAGGCTAGAACTCCATACAGGCAAGTAGAAGTGTCTATAGCATTGGCAAAGAGGTGACAATGGGGTGGCAGTGGTGGACGAGCCCTGACAGAGCAACTACTTGTGGCCATAGGTATAGGTACAAAGATGGCACAACTAGTGGTTAGGGCACTAGAGCGGTGCGATGATGGTTGCGAAGTGACGGCCATAGGTGGGTGGTGTCATGGTAGCTCTATAGTGCTAATATTAATGACAATGGTGCACTGGCCATGCAATGGTAGCATGGTGGTGGCCACTAGGTGGCACTATCAAAATTAATTTTTTCTATATTTTTTTTAAAAAATCATCCTTACAGCATGCTTGGGTGGGAAATTTTTTTTTCCAGAAGCTACTATCACCAAAAATGAAAATTTTTATATGGATCTTGACTATAATCAACCTTTTGAACTCAATGGCAACATCTATTTAGGCCCAAAGTGCTCTGAAAAATGCTCTTCCCCTAGATTGAAGAAAAAATCACAAACAAACTAGGGTTTGTTTCTCCAAATCATGACTTGAAAAATCCTTCAGCCAAGAAGCAATAGGGATGCTCTGATACCATGTAGAAGTTGATAAAAGCCAACTTCATGACTCACCAAGATCACCTGCATGAAAATAACCTATCTAAGGGAAACCAAAGAAGGAAGAGGTGGAGCTTGGAAAAGCTAAATGGATTGAGAGAGAGGATATTACAAACAAAGAAAAATATATCGCTATACAATGTGCCTTAAAAATGAGTTATGAGATGAGAAATTACAATGAGAGAGCCTAAATATAAAGGCCTCAAGGAAGCTTGTAGAACAAGTTGGAAAGTGTTAGAAGATAAGGTTGACAACTAAGCATACATCCACAAAATGTGTGATATCCTTGAGCAAGGAGAGGAGTTAAGTATGAATTAGATATGAACAAATTTTGGTTTTTTCAAAAACTCCTAGACTACAACTAATAAAGAAATGTATTAACCTAAGTAAACTTAAGTTAAAAAAAAAATTAATTAATAAATAATTATTTCTTGTAATGTGATTTTTTTTAAATTGGTTATATTTTCCTATAATTGTTATTTATGTCTATGGTTTAATCCTAAAAAGTGGTATTAGAGCAAGGTTGTTTTTTAGTTATCATTTGCAGAAAACTCTCACAATTGAGTGGGAGTGATGGCAAACAAGGTAAGTTGAGGGTTGACATGTTTAATGGGTAGCACTTCCAGTTATGGAAGATACAAATGGAAGACTATCTTTATTAGAAGGATTTATGGAAGCTACTTGAAGGCAAAGCAAAGAATCAAGGATCTATGTCAAATGATGAATGGGATCTTTTGGACAAAAAGGCACTTGGAAGCATTCGATTATGCTTGGCACCATCAGTGGCATTTAATATTACAAAAGAAAAAATAATAGAAGAGTTGATGCAAACCCTATCAAAACTATATGAAAAGCCCTCTACTTCAAATAAGGTATTTATCATGAAGCATTTATTTAATATAAAAATGGAAAAATGTGGATCTATTGTAGATCATTTAAATAAGTTTAATACTATTACTACTTAGTTATCTTATGTGGGAATCAATGTTGATGAAGAAATTAGGACTCTCTTGATTTTGTGTTCTTTGTTGAAAGCTAGAATGGCTTGGTAATGGCTGTGAGTAATTTTGTTCTTGGATCTAGTACCCTAAAATATGATGATGTGATCAATATTATTTTGAGTGAGAAAACTCATAAGAAAACATCATGTGGATCTACATCAGGAAGTGCTTTGAATGCACAAAGAAGGGGTAGAACGACTGAGGAAGTAACTCTAGAAATCATGGGAAATCAAGAGGAAAGTTAAAGTGGAGGAGGTCTTAATCTAGAGGACTGAGCAACTACTAGTACTATGGGAAACTAGGGCATAGAAAGAAAGATTGTTGGAGTAGAAAGAAAAATGAAGAAGATAAACTAGATGAAGACAAGGAGGCAAATGTGGTAAGTAATAAATCTGAAAAGATTACTTTGCTTTTATCTTTAGAAAGTGTTGATGATTAATGGGTTTTAGATTTTGGTGCTTCATTTCATGCTACACCTCATAGAATGTTGATTCTGGTGATTATGGTCAGATTGTTGGAAAGGAAAAAGTTAAGATTAGGTCATAGAATGGGAATCGTTGGCTACTGCATGAGGTAAGATATGTTCCAAGGCTGAGTAGAAATTTAATTTCAATAGGGAAACTTGATGATGAGGGTTGTATAGTTACTTTTAATAGTAAAAATTGGAAGGTTTCAAAAGGTTCCCTTGTAGTAGTGAAAGGTGTGAAACTAGGCACCTTATATCTTTGTACAAGTCATATTGTTCCTTCTAATTTAATTATTTTAGAGAAAAATGAATGTTCAGGAACAATTGCTACAATTGAGCAGGGAGAACAAATAGCTGCTATAAATTTTGATGCAATGCTATGGAAAAAAAAACTTGGGCACATCAGTGAGAAAGGTATGAAAGTCCCTCATTCAAAGAATTTTTTACCAAGTCTTAAATGTGTTAATATGGATTTGTTTGAAAGTTACGTGTATGGAAAAAAAAAAGAGTGAGTTTTGTGAAGACTGGGAAGGAAAACAAAAAGGAGAAATTAGAGCTTGCATATATAGATGTATGGGGACCAGCTTAGGTATCTTCCCTTGGTGGCTCTCATTATTATGTTACATTTATTGATGATGCAACTAGAAAAGTAAGGGTTTATTTCCTTAGACATTGATCTGATGTATTTCAAACTTTTAAGAAATGGAAATGCTTGGTTGAAAATGAGACTGGTAAGAAATTAAAATGTCTTAGATTTAATAATGGTGGTGAGTATTGCAGTCATGAATTTGAAGATTATTGCTTCACTTGTGTGGAGCCTGATCAGTCCCCAAGTGGGAGATTATTAGTTTGTGGTGATTGATTAGGAAAGTACTATGCATACTTCACAAATTCTTTGGGGCTTGGGCCCTATTTTATTTGAAAGTACTATACATAAAATTATTAATTATAACCCAAAAGCAGTAGAAATAATTGTATACAAGGGATTAGGGTAGGGATTATTTCATAAGGTGATGCAAAAATAGGTTCTTGTGACGGTATTGAGCTATAAGGGATTACAAATTTTAATCAAGTTGTAATCATTGGATCATAAAATATTGGACTTTCTATTTGGTGGACGTAGCCCAGGGTTTGGGTGAACCATGTTAAATCTTGATATCTTGCATTCTTTTCTGTGTGATCTATTATTTTTTTTCTATTGGTTATATTTTCATATAATCATTATTTATATTCATGGTTTAGTCCTAACAGGGAATACTGCCTTGATAGGTAATATTGTATATTCTATGTGTAAAAAAATTTGACATATTGATAGAGATTTAATATCACTATCAATCAATCCAGACCTAGATTGGGAAACAATTAAAAAAAATATTAGATATGCAACAAAATGGTCCATATACAAAAATTATATAGAATGAACATAAGAAACCATAACCCTAGAAGGAATATGAACAACAATAGAAATAATGAGAATAACGATATACATCAAAGAGAAAACATAAAGGATCTTGTGGGAAGCCTTAATGAATCATTTGTTAAAGCTAAGTAACCAAAAAGTTCAAATATTGTGTTTGAAGTTCAGTTAAGTGAAGCACCAAAGAACAAATTAAACTCACTAATAGTTGGTGATTAATCCTTTTCTATTTGAGAAACTTATTTTATAAAGAAATTAAAATCATAAAATAATTAGAGGTGTTAGATAAAATGTTTAGAATTGCATAGTTAGTATGAGGTAGAGAAATATGTAATAAAAATATGGTCAAGAGGGCATGAGATTTGGATTTCAAATGTGAGAATGCAAATCAAAAGAAGTTCATTGGTGACGTAAAACAACATTTTGGTGATTGCACACTTGCACAATTAATGTACAAGTTAATTGGATAATATTTAAAGAGTACAATTGAGATGTTGAATATCATTAAATGTGTTAAAATTTAATGAGAAAATTAAGAGCAATTGGAATGCTTGAAAGGAAAAATTGAAGGGGTTTTATTAGAAAACCTTATTCTTACATCAATTGAGGTATTTTACGCTTTTTTTGAAGGTTAAATTTGTGAATTATATTCAAAATTTAAAAGTAAAGATGGACAAATCATTGATTCATAACATGTGGTAGATGAACCTAGACCTAAACTTAAAGTAAATGCTACTAGAGCCTTAGAAAATGATCTTGCAAGTACATTTTCAAAGATACTAGATGGAGTTTTATATTTGGAAGATATTGGAAACTATATCAAGAGTAAATTTGAGTCCATAGGAGAAGAAAATATTGTTCGAATCAATTCTTCAATTGTATATAGTCATTGATTTTTAGACAACTATTAAGATTAACTAAGCAATATAGAGTTTATAGTATTAACCAAGAATTTAGGTAAAGAATATTTTAAAACATTAATCGAGCAGTTTGTTACTCATGGTATTGATTGAGTAGTTGGGTATCAAAGAGATTATAGTACTGATCGAGTAATCAAGCATCAAAGGAGTCATACTTTCAAGTAAGCATTCAATCCTAGTATTTATTGAGTGATATTAGCATGCATTTGTCAAATATTTAGTCAATTAATGATGACTATTTGGATGATTATTGATGTTTTAAGAAGGTATTCAAGCCAATTTGTCCTAGCTTATGATATATAATAAAGGTCAAGTTGTGAGGATCAAGAGTGAAGCATGGAATCTGAAATAAAATGGATCTATGAGTGAAAGAAAAGGGAGAGTAGGAAAGTGTGGAAAATAAGCTACAAAGAACATCTAATCAAGAAGGATCTAGAGGTCAAGCTAGAACAGAGACCTGAATCTACAAATAAAGTAGCTTTAACAATTATGTCAAAATTGATGTTTCTTTCTAACCATTATAAGAGTAAAGAAATGTCTTAATAGATTTTACTTCATAGTCATTCTATAAATCCTCTAACAAGGTGACATTTCAAGACTGAAGGGTATCTGTACGATCATGGTCAACCAAACTACACCCTTAAGTGGCAATAAAAAATCAGCAAATCAGGGTTATGTCAACTTGACATACAATTTTAAACTTGTATGAACTTTCAATCAAAAAATTGTTACAAAATAATCTATAGGAAATTGAGTTTAGTTTCTGAACTACTAGAGCTTATTGGAAGAAAGGAAAATTTGATTGGTCAAAATGTTAAATTTTAATGAAGGAGTACATAAGTTTCAGGACAAAAATAAGAAGTAGGCTTTTGTCTAACCACCTTAATTAAAATTAAATGATAATATATTTTATAAGATTCTAGATATAAGAAGTAGAATCATGCCCAGATGTGTCACCTATTTTAAAGTATTTTTATCCAAATAAACAATTAATTATGAATTTTCTCCTATATTATTTTCAAAATAAAAAAGCTCTTGTGTCTAACAACCTCAACTAATTCAAAACTTTACAAAAATTAACTTTTCTTTTATTTTACTTATAGTAGAAGAAGCATATAAAGTGATGCATCTTTTGGATTTCAAAAATGTTATAATTTGAAAGTTATATTTGGTTTTTAGTAAATGTGTTAATCAACACTTTATGTGTAACTTTGCTAGAAAATAAATAATAATTACTTACTAAAATCATAATTTGATAGACATTACATTTATGGAAAGATAAGAAATTTGTAAGGAAATCCTTTTCATTTCATTAAATTTGGGTGAAAAAAATCATCAGACACATGATTGAATGTCCAAAAAAATACTAGGCCTTCAAAGGTTTTAATATTTTGGTTTGGCATCAAGATGGGTGGGAAAAAGTTAGAATATAATTTGAAATACTTTGAAACATTTCAAAACTACATTTTTTTAGATCGCCACTTTTTGGCACACCCTAAGCCTACACATACCCTAAAGTGTTTGAAGACCTCGAACTAGGATACTCCTAATAGGGTTATTAAAATCCTTTAACAAGGTGACATTTAAAGATTGAAGCATTTGAATACCTTTAAATAGGCTACTCCTAACAAGGTGATATAAATTATCTAATAGGGTCTTGCTCAACAATATGTTTTGTAACCTTTAACATAGTTAGCTCCTAATAGGGATCACTTTAGAAGAGTGAAAATTATTGTGACTAGTTGCAAGGTAGTTTTTCCCAAATTGGTTTTGCATGTTAAATCATGGTGTCATCTATGTTCATGTTATTTTCTTATGATTTATGTTTTCATGACTAATTTACTAAAGGTTAAAATAGTTTAATAAATCTTAATATATATTTGTTAACTAAGCATCAATAATATTTTAATGTTAATAGAGCTATTGAGTATTCCATGATCAGTGGAAGTTTGTATTAACATTTAAGGGACAAGGATTAATTTTTTTTGTAACTAATTCACCCATCCCCTCTTAGTTACTTTTTTACATTTCCATCAATTGGTATCAAAGTAGTTGTTTCTTGCAAGAAAAGGTTTTAAGGACCTAAGCTAAAGATCAAGATGTTTTATAGAAGGGAGATCCCCAAGCTTAACAAATAAGAATTTTCATCATGAAAGGAGTTGATGAAGCTTCATATATCAAGCATCAGTTATTTTGGTGTGTTATAATTGGAGAAAAAATATGTGCGACCACCCAAACCTATGATTGTGGAACAAATAAAAGAGACAAAGGATCACAATATTATGATGATTGATATTGCATCTTCTTTGAACTATTTTGGATTTGATGAAGTCAAATATTTTCCTACAACATTTGACATGTGGGAAAAGCTAAAGAAAGTATTTAGAGGTGACCAAAATTTGCAAAGAGAAAAGGAAAAAAGTCCAAGAGCTAAGTTTGATCTATTGAAAATGAAAGAAGGTCAGAACATTGCCTAGTAGTGTGAAAGGATTAAAGAATGTGTAAGTGCAATGAGAGCTACACGAGGCAAAAAGTATGATGAAACAATAATCAACAAGGTACTAAGATCCATTCTTATGTATTTATGAAATTATAGTTTGAGCTATTCAAGATATCAAATGCAATCCAACAAATTATTTAACCCTAGATACTCTTGTGAGAATAGTAACTTCTTTTGACTTGGATAACTTTGATAACTATGCTCCTGCTGAAAGCAATTTTGAATCTAAATTTAGAGATAAACTAACTCTTGGTAGAAAATGAGTGAATCAAAAATTCAAACAAGTTGATAGTAAAGAAGAAGATGAATCAAATGAAGATCTTGAGGTCATTGAAGCTCTTCTAGAAAAGGCTCTTCTAGAAAAAAAAGAGTAGAAAAAGGGGAAAAAATTTCAAAGGTAAAATTCTAGATATGTTTCTCATGTGAAGAAGTTGGTCATATTGATGCCAAATGTCCAAACAAGCAAGATAAAAATGAGAAAAGATTCAACATGTTCAAAGAAAATAAATACTTCAAAAGTTATAGAGAGTTGGCTATGGCATAAAACTAAATTTGAACATTTGGAATGGTATGATGGTAGAAGTGTTACATTTGGAAACAATGACTCATAGTATTAATTGATAGAATCAAACATGAAAATTCCTATCTGGTTGAAGGATTAAGACATAATCTACTTAGAGTAGCATAGTTGAACAATATAGGATACAAAGTTAAAATTTATGAATGACAAAGTTAAATTATTGGATGGAAAAGGAAGATTTTTTTACATAGATCTCAATGAAAGTACATACTTTCTAGCTCATATAGAAGAAAGTTGGCTATGGCATAAAAGAATGTGTCATGTTAACTTTGATAACTTGATCACCATAAGTAAGAGAAAAAGAATAAGAGACATACCTTATCTAAAGAAACAAGAGATGGACATGAACAATGCCAAATTGGTAAAATTAGTAAAAGAAATTTTAAAAGTAAGTCCTACAATTCTGAAGAAGTTTTGGAACTAGCTCGCACACATTTTTATGAGCAAATAGGTGTGGAAAGCTACTATGGAGATATTCATTTCATTCTATCTGTTGATGATTATTCTAGGATGATGATTGCACTATTTTTAAAAGACAAGTTTAATGCTTTTCAAAAGTTGAAATGGTATTTGGCTAGATTTGAGAAAGAAACATGGAAGAATCTAAAGTGTCTAAGATCAGATAGATAAGGATAATTAATCTTAAATAAATTCAATGAATCCTGTAATGAAAGAGGAATCAAAACATATGTATCATCACCTAGAACTCTGAAGAAAATATAATAACATAAAGAAGAAAGAGATCTATCATGGAATGTGCAAAAACACTAATAATAGAGAAGAATGTTGCACAAAAATACCAAAGAGTAGTCAACACTATTGCTCATACATTGAACCAAGTTGAACTAAAGAAAGGTACATAGAAAAAACCTTATGAATTATGGTATGCCTACAAACCTAATGTTTGTTATCTAAGAGTATTTGGAATAAAATGTTATATCTTAAAAGATGTAAGGAAAGGAAAGCTTGATGCAAAGAGTGATGAAGGTATATTCCTAGGCTACTCAAATAAAAGAAAGTCATATAAATGTTTGAATCTTTGTACTCAAAAAGTCATAAAGAGTGCCCCTATTAAGATTGACAAGTTTGTAAAAAGAAGTGAAGAATAGAGTGACAAAGAGCATCAAGATTATAGAAAAAATTTCTATTATGAAGAGGAACCTAAAAATTTACCTTAGAAGGTTGAAACCAATTAGAAACAAAGTGTACCTAACAACTCACTGGTAGTGTAGCCCAAGCTGAAGGAAACCAATATATATGTAGTTCAACTCAAGTTGTAGCCAATAAAACTTGAGTTGTAGCAACAAGTAGTTTAGCCTAATTCACAATTAGAGGCACCTGAGATACAACTATACCATCCAAAGGAGGTCAAGTAAAAGAATGATGATCTCAAGGAACCAAGTCAACCAAGTAAAAAATAAGGAAAGAAAGATCCAAGAATTTCCAAAAATGTCAGAAGGCATCATGTACTTTAACAAATAGCTTGAGTAAAGACAAAAGGCATAGTAACAAAGCAAGACTTGTATGGAAAGGTTATTCTCAAGAAGGTATTGATTATGAGAAAAAATTTCCCTTGCAAAAATATTTGAAGGAATTATAATACTTATAGCTTATGTAGCACAAAAAGGATTCTAAATATATTACATGTATGTTGAATTGACTTTCTTGAATAGAGTCCTAGAAGAAGAAGTCAACATTGAACAACCTAAAGGTTCCATTTATATAAGAAAAATAAATGTAGTTTGGAAGAAACTTCATAAATCTTTATATGGTTTCAAGAAAGCTCCTAAAGCATGGTACGAAAGCCTACATGGATATCTAGTAAATATTTGTTTTGAAAATAATGAGTTTGGAAACTTCATAAATATTTATATGGATTAAAGAAAGCTCCTAAAGCATGGGATGAAAGACTACATGGATATGTAGTAATTATTTTTAAAAAAAATAATGATGATTCAAAGGATCTTAATCATAATAATTATAGATCAATGATTGGGAAAATTCATTATGTGGTTCACATTAGACCTAGAATTGCATTGGTAGTTGGCATAGTTTCATGATTTTTTGTTAATCCTAAAGAAAATTACATGATGATAATTAAAAGAATTTTGAGATATCTAAAAGGAACTAAAGAATATAGGTTATGGTATAATGAAGGAGGAAATCTTGACTTAAGAACCTTTACTAACTTAGATTGGATAGGAAGCATTGATGACATGAAAAGTACTAGTGAAGGAGAATTCTTTCATAGAAAGAGGCTAGTGTTTTGGAGAAGAAGCATAATCATATTTCTCCATCCACATAAAAGGTAGAGTATGTTTCTATATTAGCTAATTGAACTAACATAATGTGCATCAAGCAATTGATGTCAAGAGTGAAGGAAGAAATCAATGAACTAGTGGTTATCTATTGTGATAACACAAGTGCAATTAATATATCCAAAAATTGAGTAATGCGCACAAAGAAAAAATATATTGCAATAAAATATCATTTCTTAATGGAATTTTTTCAAGAAAAAGAGCCGAGATTGGAATATGTGAACATCGAGGAGCAGATAGCATATATATTTGCTAAAGACCTAAGGATGCATTTATGAATCTAAGAGGTCAACTAGGGATTATTCCCTTATGTAATGCTCACTAAAGTAAAAGATAATGAGGCATCAACCAAGATTCATTGAAGATAAATCAAGTTGATGTAGTATAATACAAAGCATAATGCATATGAATTAGTACAAAAGTACATTATAGCTTGAACATTTTTACTATTTGGCAATTGATGTCAAAGAGGGAGAATTTAGTTTCAACATGGAAGATTAAGGAAAGTTTAGCATCAATGAGAAAGACAAAGAGTCTTGATATTCAAATAATGGAATGTACAATTAAGAGGGAGAAAATTACAATAGTGTATTGATAGGAAAGAAGAAACTCAAAGGGAGTTAGTATGGATGAGAATCAAAATAAATCTAAGGATATTATTCAATCACTCATACTTCTATCTATTAATTTGGACATGCTCTGCTACCATAAAAGACAAAGAGCGAGTATTTTGGAAATCATTCTTCAATTGTATATTTTGATTGATGTTTACACAAATGTTAGTATTAATTAAGAAATGTAGAGTTTGTAGTATTAACCTTGTATGTCTTAGTATTAACCAATCACTCAAGTAAATAATACTTTCTAGTGCTAACTAAGTATTTGGTAAATAAAAGGAATCTTGCTTGCAAAAACAAATATAAAAATTTATACAATAATAAAATATATTTCACCATCTTAACCCAACCTTAAACACATCTCTACATCAAGATCATTAACCCTCTTGAAGATCCTTAGATCCCTAGTTACTTTTTAATCTTCTATGAAGTGCTCTCTTTAAGGTCCTTCCTATAATATTCTCTATCCACAACCCTTGACACATATGCATATGTTAACATCTATGAAATATTCTAGCCTTATAACCATATTAAGATCACTTTCTTCCTAAACGGACTCTCTTGATCTTAAGATATTAACAACATTAAGATCACTCTCTTCCCAAAGGGACACTCTTGATCTTAATCTATTAACCATACTAAGATTACTCTCTTCCTTAAAAAGGGACTTTGTTTCTCTTAAACCATTAACCATTAAGTCAGGTGTGTTATCCATTTGAAATTACATTGTTAAATATAAATATTGTTGGCACCCATATAGACCTTGGTAATAAAATTTTATGTTTCTAATATTGAATGTAATGACCCCTTTTTTAAACCTTTGAATTGATGTTCAAAATTTAGTATAAGTTAGGAAAGTCATTTAGACTAAACATGCCTTGGACCCTTAATTATTCAACATTTGAGGAGTTGAGTATTATCCTTTTATTATTTTAATCTATTTAGTAAGTTTCATTCTATAGTGCCAAGAAATCTTCTCTCTCTTGGTTATGACAATATGGAGATGGTAGATTGACGGTACAAAGGGCATGTGAAGCAAGCTACAAGTGGTTCCCTGGAGGATATCGTCTGGTGCTCTAATTTACTTCACCTCTCCCTCCACCCACTCCCTATCTGAAGATGTCATAGCTCAGATGAGAGAAAGCTTCTAGGACTATAGTTGAAAATACATTTAATGGTGAGCCTTAAGATGATATTTCAATATTGTTGTACACATTATTATCATTTAAAAATATTTAGCATTGTATATGTATATATCTTTATATTTTACTTCCAAATGTTTTATAAACATATATTGGTTTTGGGTACATTCAAATACATTCATGAATTATTTTACCAACTAAAATCATGAATGACATAGCATTGTATTTGTTAAGAATCATAAAGTGCATAATATACCATACTCATGTAATGCACTATATGAGTATTTTAAATGAAAATTCTATAACCAAATTATCAGCGATGCTTGTGCCATAAATATTATAGCAATCTCAATATATATAACTCTTAGCAGAGATCGGACGGATGTACCTGCATATGTAAATCCATGATACTGTGAGACATTGTGCTAAGTGTCTAGAGATCGTAGAGGTTACTCTCATACTGTTTTGAGAACATACACAATTCAATATTATTGTTTCCTTTCTTTAATGCTCAGTTGATATATAGATTTCCATTGCTTTATTGCCCGTAACCTAACCCTAAGGATGGGTATATATAAATTGTTGGAAAGTCACGTATGTAAAGTTGTGACTTAATAATTTGTTTTAACTTTCCTTATTTGTATAATTCAATGCATTATACTTTTAAAAATTTTATAATCATATGTAAGTTGTCAAAAATTATTAATAATAATTAATTGATTAGGGTTTCTTTGAAAGAGTGTATATAATACTAATCAAATTAGATTTATTGAACATAGATAATACTTGTAACAATAAGGTTAATAGATGGAAAATTTAGTGTATAATAATATATTTATATTGTGAAAATATTATTACAAATTGTATGACATTTAATTAAAACAATTCAAATAGTTTTATTTTAAAGAAGAAGTTTGATTATATCAATTTTGTAAATGTTTGAACTTAATACATAATATATTTTGATAGAAAAAAACATATTAATCCAGGTTCATCACATTGAACCAAATTGAACTAAGTTCAAAGTGGTTCAATCTAGTGAAGCAAGTTTAAATGGTTTATTTTGAGTCATCTCAGTTCAAGGTTCAACAAGTTGAATATTGCAAGGTTCTGGTGATTTCACTTTTGATTTATAGGTACAGATTAATTTCAAAAAATTCAAAGGTTGACTAATCCAAAGTTCAAGTTTAAGACCAAGTTCAAAGGTTCTCTCTAATACCATTAATGCAGCCAAGTTCAAACGTAAGAGCACAAAAATTTCCACACCATTCATGAATATATTTAGATTAGTTTTAAGGTGTTAAATGTAGTAGTTAAGATTGCAAAAGTATTTTGGAGATGTATTGTATATTGCTATGAAAAATTCCAAAGCAATAAATACCTACTCCTAGATTATATATCATGGAAATCAAATTCAGAGTGGAAAGCCTTAGTAAGCAAATTGCAAGTGATTTATTTTTCCTCTTGATGTCAAAGACATAAAATTTATAAAATATCATTCTTTCATATTTTCTATTGTATCACTACATCCATTGGAGATTCAATAAAAAATTGTAGTTAACGAAGAAGTTATGCCAAACGAATAATTCATTTATTTAGGATAAAGATCAATATTGAACCCCCAATCCTAGTAGGGGATAGAGAATGATAGTGAAAAATTTATAAATTTTTAACAAGAACTTTATTAGACATGCTAATCCTTGGGGAAAGAAACCATCCATTCTTAGAATGATATCATGAATTTTTAGTTAGAGGTCTTACAAAGAGCATTCTAAATTCTCATAGCTGATTTGGTATAAGGAGATTTGGAGTTTTGAGTGAAATTTCATTGGTTTTAATTTACTAACACATTAAGATGTTTTGGGTTCATATTTCATGACCAATATTGCATTCTAAAGCCTATCTAAAGTTCCAACTAGTTCCCAAAAATT
This sequence comes from Cupressus sempervirens, assembly GCA_028749045.1. Classification (NCBI taxonomy): domain Eukaryota; kingdom Viridiplantae; phylum Streptophyta; class Pinopsida; order Cupressales; family Cupressaceae; genus Cupressus; species Cupressus sempervirens. Next base: position 294,619,946 of record CM053789.1, read on the forward strand.
AATCAAATGCCACTATGCAGAAGATTTAATACCTCGATGATGGTGACCATAGTGAATAAATATGACATCCTAAAGTAATATCAATGATGCATAACCTATTTTAACTAGTTCATTTAGCTATAACAAGTATTTTATTAACTCCTATAGTGACGGGGATCCATGAGGTTGAGTAGTAATGCATAAAATGTGTAAAAATAACATTCATTATTCTAGTAAGGGCATGTTCATGTTTGCAATACCAACAATAGAGATGAAGATCCATGAGTATCAACTCAAACAAAAGATCAAACTATATCTCCATGAAGCAAAGACTAAAGATCAAGGCCCATAGCATCCATAAAGTACAAATGAAACTTCTTATAGGAAATTCTAGAATAAAACCTTTGGGTTCAATAGCTATGGAATGAAGGTTTTGGAATAAAGATTCTGTGTGAGCTACCCACATAGGAGAAACATTGCAAGTGCTTGATCAAATGCCCAAGATTTGAAAAGATTAAGAGGCAAGAAAATTATTCAACATAGTGTCAAATGAGTATATTTCTTGTGATGTCGATCAAGAAAAATCTAAGATCCTCATCTCAGCTTGAATGACATGGGGATGAGGGGCAAGAAAGTATGATGTCAATGTATATCCATCAAGGAGAGGGCATAGTCGATCATCCTGCATGATGGTAAAAAAAAATAGAGATAAATATTGAATAAATTGTGTGTGGCTTACTAAATCCCCCTATCATGTTCAAAGAAAGAATATGTTAGTGTGGGAACTGTGTGTTCAAAACATCTGATGGAATGTCAATGTTTGAGAATCCCAAAAGAGAAGCTTCATACATGATCTATGTGATAACTTGTTTGTGGATGCTTCTATATGTGCAAGACATGAATTGGTTAATTAATTTTGATAGGAGACAAGTGAAAGACCTAGTAGATTGATGTCATATCAATGAGGTCACTACAATTCATTATACATCAATTGGGAAGATCAAATCTTTTGTTTCAAGGACAAAGATATATCATTGAAATCGATACTAGAGGTGCACAATGGGGAACACTATAATGTGTTTGATAAAACACTATATCAAACATATTGAATATAGAGGAGAATTTCGTGATATTAAGGGTCACCATCATTACACATAGATCATAGGTAAAATTATATGAACCTAAACACAAAGAAGTATGTGGAGATAGTCTAATTAAAGATCTTTTCAACATTTACAAACCTCAATAATGTATGGGTTTCTTTGCTACATGAGTTGGGGATTTTAAGAGACTCTTTGTTAGGAATCAAAATGTAGAGAATTCAAGGTATTACGTCAAAGGTCATTCTAGAAGCCATTACACTTAGCTTCTCCATTGATTCTTGGGAATTAATGCAAATTGTAAAGCAAGCCTTATTTTTATAATATAAAAGAATACATGGATGCTTTCATAAAGGTACATTAACACTTGTATTGCAATAAGATCATGGTGACACCATTCTATATGAATAGCTCCATTTTGTTAGATGTAACATCCATTTTTTTATGAGAGTGCTACATACATGGGAGCCTCCTTTATTATATAAATGTCATATAACCATGCAAAAGACATAAAAGAAAATGTGAGGCTCTCATTAAAAAAAAAACATGAAAACACTCACATAGGGAAACATTAATGCCTTCATGAAGGAAGATATAGAAAGACACATTCTCAATAATTAATGATTGTAAAAGAAAATAAATTGGCTGAAAGGGGGGAATAAGTAGGGCTCATAGAGACAAAAGAGGAGGTTCTAGTTTATAGTTTGATTTTGGGTTGTCAAGAGAGCGCTAGAAATAATAGAGACAGGATAATTGTATTTTTCTATAGACTTTGCACTATAGATTGAAGATTATCTTTCTTCTTCTCATTGTAATGCATGGGAGGGGAGATACTTTTGTGAATAGAAATTTGTGTCTATTAGGTGGCAAACCATTTCTTTTGTTTTGTTATGTTTAAAGGAGGAAACTTCTACTATATCAAAACTTTGAGTTTGTGTGTTAGCTTTCTGATCAATGCAATATTCAAATAATATTGGTTGTCTTAAAATATAGTTTTGGTACATATAATTATTTCCATGATTATCATTTGGACTTTTGACTCTTTGTTATTAGTGTAGGTGGAAAGAACAATTCATCTATAATGTATTGGTTGGGTAAATGAGCTTTGTATCATTTATTAATTATTCTCTATCAGTTATTTAGTTTCTTTGCATCTACATAGTATTTACAAGTTGATGTTTGTGTGCCTTTTGTAATTTCTAGTTAAAAGAATCTATGTCTATACTTATACCAATTCATTGCAATCTTGCACAGGGAGTTGTACCTGATAATTTAGAGGGCACTTACACTTTTAAATCATGAAGTGACTATACTATTAGTGTTAATTGAGTCTTCTTATTTGGTAGTTTTAGGGTCAATTTGTAAGTGTTTACATGGAAGACAAATTTTTTCACTAATAGATTTTTTGGTGACACTGCTGTGGATTGGAATTAAGACCAATATCACATTATTTTCCTTAGTTATTCTATAAAATATCTTTTTATTTATAAGGTTGGTGACTCCAATTTAATTCATCATGTTGAAAGGAAAGGTTGCGAACTAGACTAGGCTGAATCCATCTTTCATGGAAATCTATTAGACAAATGATAAAGTGTTGCATGAGTTCACAGATTGTTTTAAAGGAAGTGTCTCCTAGGCTATGAGAGAAAATATCAGTCTTGAAGATGACCACAACTCTTTCTTACTATGTAGAAGCCTATGCATTAGGTCTCACAAGTTGAAAGACCTCCATGAACATTAAAAAGGGGCACAACAACTTGAAGAAGAGTTGGCAGTTGATCACCAAGAACCTCTGATAATATCATCTCACTTCATTTCTCATAACTATGTAGTCTTTGGTGATCATTATGACCCTCAAGAAACCATGGATAATGTTGATAAAGGTGCATCTAAATTTTTCTTCTCTCCTATCTTAGAAAATTTTAGATTTGAAAGGAATGATAGTTTTCTCATTTCTAAAAGTTATATTTGTGAAGAATTTCAAGATGATATACCACCAAAGCTTGAGTTTCTCATTTTAAATCAAGAGGTGAATAAGGTTTATTCATGCATAACAATGTATAATCACATGGTAGAAAAATATTTTCAGCTTGAAAATGTTGACAGTGTTGGTTAACAATTTTTCCCTCCTTTTAACTTGGCTTTACTTTGACTCTAGATGCCCAAAAGGTGAGGAACAAAAGGATGTTCACCAACAAATGGGTTAGTGTATGTATTCTATCAATGCCCTTTGAATTGATTTGGTAGCTTCCTATGATTTGGAATGATCTACAATGAATATGTTTTTATCAGATCATAAGTCTTTACCTAATAAGCTCTTAACCTAAGAGGAGTAAAGGATAACAAATTTCTTTGTAGGCACAAATAATTTAGGCAAAGTAGATTTGGATAACCTATCACACCCAATGGAATTACTATAATATATTGTCATAAGATTCATTACTCTTGCTTTTAATCTAAATGTAGTGTTAATCATCTAAATGCAAAGAGAAATGGAAAAAGAGATGTACATGTGGGAAAATGGAATTGTTTTGACTACTAGACTTACTGAAATGAAATTTAGGAAGTTACTAATAGATTCATACACATCTATCTTTAAAATCCAAATGAAAATTTCTAACATAATATAAAATGAACAAGAGAGGAAGCACAATCATATATGAGGAAAGTAAATGGATTCACTTTCACTGCAAACATCAAAATGAAATGGAATCTGCCTGATTATCACATGTTCACATACAATTTTCCTTCAACTCTTTATGAATAACTAATCTAAGAATGAACAACAAAACATGACCAATAAATAGAAAGTAAATGGAACTATAAACTCATTCACCATCAAGTTTTCCCCCTTTTCATTATCAAATGAGTTTACATTTATAGTTTTTTGTCATCCTTGTCTAATTCTTGTAGAGCAAAAATCATATAATAGAAAAGAATAAAATATAAAATTATCATGATATGAGCACATGGTATCTCCTTGACTAATGATCCATAATATTCCTGAAAACACCCGTGGCCTTCCAACTTTGTGCAATTTTACAAATCCTGCAAAAAACTTTTAATTTATCATATTATGCTATTTCACACCAAAATTCATATTTCATATTCCAATGGTTACTACTAGTTTAAATTTCCATCATTGATCTTACATGATATAACGATCATGATGAAAACTTAATTACCTTAGTTATGACTATGCAACAAAGACTTTCACTAAACAAGGGTCCATAGATCTATGTTTCAACAAGTCACTTGCCCACATTGTTTAAAGTATGAGAATCTTCAAAAGTGGGCAAGCACCCATCATTGATCTTCCACGATTGGGTGATCCTGTACGATGGGCCCACTTTTGTAATGTTAGAAAACTTGACCAATTGTAGCACACCAATTTAGCATCCATTCTGACAATCTTCTTTCATAGCTAGCAAACTAAATTTGGTGCCACAACTACATGCCTAATCATTGCTTTCTTGCATTGTTTAAACATTGAGCATCTCCAAAAAGAAAGAAAGTGATGTTTGTAGATCTTCTAAGATCTGATGGTGAAGGAAACCAATTTTTTTTTAATATTTTAATGGGACCTGATCTAACAAGTAAGCATTTGGACTTTTCAACTAGCCAATAGCACACTTTCTTTCATTCAATTAACTTTAAAACGTTTGTCTTTTCCACCTTCAACTTGGTTCTTTCACCAGTTCTACATTTTTAACATTCATTCTGTATTAGATTTAACTAATTTTTCCTCTAACTTGTTTTGACGATCCATAAATAAATTTTTAGTCTCAGTCCTCAATGTTATCCACTACTATTTTCTCCATATATGCCTATGATTACTTCATTTTAATTGCATCAATTCCTTTAATGGAACATTTGATCATGGAATTAGGGTTTCTCAAAGAGTTATAGAAATACTTTCATGAGGGACTACTTCTCAACATAAATCTTTGTCTTTCACAAGATTGGGAACAAGGAACATATGAATCTTTAGAACCTTTAGACCTTCTTCTCATTAGGAAAAGCATGAACAAACCCTCCCAAAACCCTAATAACCTTTCTTTGGACTGATATGTTGCTCATATGATTCCTGCATTAGGTTAACTCCAAGGAATGATGAGAAGAAAGATCATCCTATAGGTAATCTAAACTCAAATTCAAGACTTTAACACTTGACTTTATTCAAAAACTTAAGCCAAAAGATATCAATTGAAACTTGGGCAACAACTGGCTTTGTCTGGGGATTTAAGCATGATAATACTTGAAAGAATCCAAGAAATATCTAGTTCCACACAAGTGTGACAACTTGGAAACAAAAATAATAGGCTATACTATGAAAGCAACAAGGAACTACCTAAGAAAAATAAGCAACTAAACTAAGAAAATGCATGAAAGGAAAACCTACCTAGATATCTACTACATAGAGGTTACCTATTTTACAACTTTTAATTTGATACAACTTCAAATCCTACCCATTATAAGAACATGGTAGCATTTCTCTAGTTGGATATGCCGATTTAAAATAATTATTTTGATTTACTTGTGTGATCTAAAAGGGCCCTTTCCACAAAGATTAAAACTTGGAATGCATGCCTCTTGGTTCATGTCTCTTATCCCATAATAACACAAAGTCACCTTCCATAAGTTTTCTACACCTTGCTGTTATATCAAATAATTTATTTATCCTTCCCTGATCTTCACTAATATTATCAACCATCTCTTCTCTCTCTTCTTTCAATTTAGTAAGATACAAGATCCTCTTCTCTAACCAATTTGGGAAAACATCATCTTCAATTATAGTTTTCAATTTACCAGTAGCTAGTTCTAATGATAGTGGATTATTAGCTTCTACTCCATATACCAACTCAAAAGGTGAGATCCCAATAGATCTTTTAGGTGTGGTCATATTAGCCCATAAAAAATCATGAACTTTCCTATGTTAACCTTTATGATTATTTGAGACCAATTTCTTTAGAATATTAATCATATTTTTATTACTAGACTTAGGTTGCCCATTTCCTTGAGGGAAATAATTAGAGGAATGTCCAACTTGAATACCATTATCATAGGAAAACTCAATGATCTCTAAAGAGGAAAAATAAGATGCATTATCCATTACTACCTTCATAGGAACTCCAAACCTTACTAGAATATGTTCCTTGATAAATACACATACCAGTTGTGACGAAGTTTTGTTCATTGGTTTTGCCTCTATCCATTTTTTGAAATAATCTATGGTGGTGAGTATGTATGAATTTTTGTGACTAGAGGAGGGATTAATTGGGCTTATAAAGGCTAAACCCCATTGACGGAGAGGACCTTCAATTACTACTTTCCTAAGGGGTAAGGAAAGTAGCTGAGGTATACCAGTAAACATCTTGCATTTTTCACAATTAGCAACCCATTTATATGCATCTTTAAATAGATCGTGGCAATAATAACATGCTCTCATAATTTTGAATGCAGTGATAGTGCTAGAAAAATGTCCTCTACATACATCATCATGAAAATATCTTAACAAATTTACTAGTTGTTCCTTGTCCACACATCTTAGAAATGTTCCATCAATAGCTCTCTTATACAAGAAATCATAATGAATTACATATTTCAATGCTTTCAATTTTAAATCTCTCCTTTTCTTAGTAGTCAATCCATCAAGACATTCACCATATGTCAAAAAATAACCAATGGTTGATAACTAGGGATCCTAAAGACTTACCATAAGAACCTTTGGAGTATCTTCTTTTCTTTTTTGATTTTTTTGCTAAAGCTTTACAAAATGCATTTCCTCTTACAAGTTTGGCCAGTTTTATTTCTATATCATATTCTTGAACTTTTTCTATCCACACTCCTCCATTATTGCAACCAACATCTTGTTGGGTCAAAGTAGTTTTAATTTTAGGATTTGACACATATATTATTGAATGTATATGAAACACATAAAATCTAAAATTTTTTTTTCCAGTTGAGAATATCTTAGTTCTTGATTTTTTAATGGTATACTCATGCAATCTATTGGGTCTTGTATTCTCTCTTTATTTTCTTGCATCAATATAGCTCACATAGTATGGTCCGATACATAATAGTAGATGATGACCTCTTTGGTGTAGTCAAGATGAACAAGCACAAGGGCTTGAGCAATGGTGCCCTTGATATCTTTAAAGGCCTTTTCCCCAATATCACTTAATTTGAAAGTTCTATTTCCTTTCATCATATCAACTATATTTTTAACTATCTTAGAAAAATTATGAACAAATCTTGTCAAGAAATTTGCTTGTCCAAAGAGAGAATTCACTCCAGTTTTATTCAATGGTAAACTTAATTGCTAAATAGCTTTAACTCTTTTTGGATCAATCTTGACTCCTTCTTGGGATACAATGTGACCAAGCAACCTTCCTTCTATAACAAAAAATACTAATTTCTTTGGGTTCAGAGAGATACCATGCTCTCTAATCTTTGCAACATCTTTTTAAAAATCTTTGATATGATCTCTTCACTTCTTGGAAAAGATTGTCAAATCATCAAGATAAATGACAATAATTCTATCTTTCGAACCTTCAAAAGCCAAATTCATGCCATGCTGAAAGGTTGCACCTAAATTGATTAGACCAAAGGGAATTCTATAAGCACAAGTACCCCATGGTGTGGTGAATGTATTTTTGTACTGATCTACCTCATTTACCTAATTTGATTCTATCCTGAAAATCCATCCAAAATGGACATCATCTCTAATCCTGCAACTATTTGTAAAAGATGATCCATATTAGTGATAGAAAAATTATCTGTGAGTGAGGCTTGATTTAAATTTCTAAAATCTACAAAAATTCTTATTCTCCATTCTTTTTCCTTAGTGGTAGAATATTAGCCACCCAAGTGGAATGATGAATAGGATATATAATCTTGGCCTACAACATTTTATCAATTTCCTTGAAGATTTCCCCTTCAATTATAGGATTAAAATTTCTCTACTTTTACCTAAATGGTGTTGCATCTATTTTAATAGGCATTTCATGTTTGAACTTTCCACCCATGAAATTCTTTAGGTCCTCATAACTCTAAGCAAGAACATCCTAAAATTCAATAAGTAATTTCTTGATCTCTACCCTCTCTTCTAGTGTGCAACATTTTCCTATGTTTATCCTCTTGGGGTTAATTTCTATCCCTATGTTGATTCCATCATATTCATCACAAGTATTTCTTATCTTATCTCTTTCTCTCTTTATATATGCATCATACCTATCAAAGAGTTTATCTAAAGAGATTAAATGAGGTGGAATCTTAATACCTTTCAATTGAATCATATCAAGATCTATTTACTTCTTGCCACCTGTCATTGAATCATCACCATTTGCATTAGCACTTCCTTCAAAATACAAGCATTCAAAAGGATCTTCCTGTTGAGACTCAAAATTGAAGCTTGATTTTGAGTACCATTGAAAAATCAAGTCCTATAAGTGCTTTTTAATGCAAGTGTACCCAACTGTCTATTTGAGGACCATGAGGTGTTTAATGTTGTAACACCATGAATTCAGTAAATCTATGCATCCCATGATAATAAACTAAAATTCTGAGCTATTTTGTGAAGTCTCATTTTGAGCAATGTCCAATTCTATATTTTTTCATGTGTCAAAAAGTAACAAGAGGCCATGTTTGCAATTGAAAATCTTGTAGCTAGTAATGTTTCATGATTTTCTACTTTGAGAATTTCTAGTGTCCATACCATAGAACCTATGTTTTAGATTTCAATTTGTTTCAAGTCTGTTTGACTAGGTTTTGAATCCCTCAAAGTTGGTCATTTATTGATGTGATGTTGATGCAATTAGTTCTAAATTTTTGAAAGCCTTGTTTGATTTGTTATAACTTTCACCCAATTGACTAAAATGATAAAATTATTTTTGCTTTGCTTTTTAGAGATCAAAGGCTTGCTATGTTTCAATTTTGAGATTATGATGAATCCGTTTAATTAGTTTTCAAACACAATTCTAAATGCAATTTCTAACTTTTTATTGGTCAATACCCATGTTCATGATGTCATATCTTTAAATCCATGACAAGTGAGATCAAATGGATTTTACCACTATGTTCTAGTCTAAAAATACTTTGAGTATGCCAATTTTCAAATCTTGATAAACTCGTCCAGACACTTTCCCAAGTCCATTCCATTTGCAAACAATGTTTTTCTCCCATTGTTTTCAGTTTGCAAATTTTGAGTAGCCTGATTTGACCATTTTCCAAATGCGCATTGTTATCTGTCATGAGCCCTAATTGAAAATTCATATTGTCCTCATGAAAGTGAACCAACAACCTAGTTTTTATTTTCTCAAGTGTCAGTTTACCCAATTTTTGAAGCTGAATCAGAATGTTTTTTATGGTTTTCTTACTTGTTTTCTTGTAGGCAGTTTTGAAATGACAATTTTGACAGTAAATATCTTTTTATTGAGAATTTCTCATGAGAAAAGATTTGACAGGGTAAGAGATTGTGGAACAGAGAATCAATGCATCAACTTTCAGAGCTTGATTAGGTGTTTTTATCAATTTTTAAAGCTAGCCAAAGGACCTCCTGGCACAAAACTAGCAATTGGAGGGAAGGTTGATGACCAGTTTTAAATGGTGTTTTAGCGATCAATTTCAATCTTAGTTATTCCTAGATGCTTAATAGATTGTTTGATAGCTTAGTCACTTGAAATGAAAAAATAAAATTAGTTGGACTTGCTTTGGGGCCCAAATAAATGGTATTAGACTGATAAGGTATATTGGTGATTAAAAGGTTTCCTAAAATTGAAGGGTTATAGTGATTCTAATCATTTTGATTTTTCAGTATAGGTGCACATTATTAAAAGATGATAAGATAGTAAGGTGGGATGTTTAGTATAAGCCCATGAACCCACATTTGTCTAATGCCAACATCATGCTCAAATGTGGAATATTGTAATGATCCATTGGTTATCAATCTTCAACTCCTTCATGATGGTTATTTTGATTGCTATTTAGTCTTTATGATTATGATGTGCACATTGAGAAACAACTATGCAAAAAATGCCCATTAACATGATGATCTAGAAACCCCAGAAAGAGATGGAAGTGAAAAATCAAGATAGGAGCTTCTTCATGGGGATGTTTTCCGTACACCAAGAAATTTAGTATTGTTGTAAAGTTGGTTTTTTAAAATAATATGGGTTTTCATTTCCTTCCCTTTAACACTTCTGGGAATAGTTGTAGGAAGGAATTTGAGCAAGGCTTCAGATAATCTTTGTCGAGTGAAGAGTATTCCTTGGTCAGTGCCTAAGAAGAAATGGTATCTCACTCGTTCAGTGGTATTAGTAATGGGTAGTGTTCTTCAAATAGTTTGAGGCTCCCAACTACATGAAAATGTTTTACAATAGTTTTCGAAATGCATTGGTGGTATCCGATCAGTTATAGCATGGAACCTATGTTCCAGCAAGTTGTTAAAGGATGAAAAGTGCTAGAAGTAGAGGAAATCAACCAATATTTATGGCAAGGGCCAGATAGGAATTATGATGAAAATGAAATAAGAAGAGGTGACATTCTTTAGAAAATCCACAACATGACATATGAAGACAACCCTACAGTCACAGAGAGCTCTACGATTGGAAGAAGGCAAAGGGGTCTGAGTCCAACTTGGGAGGAATTTCCTTTAGAGATTTGAGGGAGAGTCTCACATGGCTATATAAATCTTCTAGTTCTTCATTGTAGAGAATGTGAAGATGACATTTTAAAAAAATGATCAGAGCAAAGGCACATGAGGAGGATGCATGTCATGACTCTACAAAGATGTTTTACATATGCAAAAATGTTTAAGGATCTCATCAAAAAAATTGAAAAGGGAGGAAATTATTTTCCAATCTACCTACTTAGGCCAAAGATAGGAAAAATACCTTTCTCTTGACCAATTTCAAAAGGAAATATAGGCACTTGACCATTCGATGAGTTAAGATTAGCGATATCTTTCATGTTAAGTCTGTTGGTAATGAATGGTGTAAGATCATCTTGGCATGCCCCCACCGGTTGAAGAGCCCATAAGGAAGGGCTTAGGTAATTGGGAAAGAGTGTGGAAGAGGCAAGAGATGGCTTGCCTTAACAGAGAGCATGAAATAAGGGCACAGGAAGGAGCCCTCTCTATTTCAAGAGATGCAACTTTCATCCCATTTCTTTAGAACTTTACATGCTAGTTATTTCAAAGAATTCCTTCTTGACCAAACCACCAAAGTTTTTATGAGACTTCAAGATGTTTTACTGACTTATTCAAATGATTGTACAGGAAACAAGTCAATCAAAACATGCCACATGGTGAGGATGGTCAAACCAAGTTTAACCTAGATAAAATACGAGGGAAAAGTTCAAACATGGATAAAAATTTATTTTTTATTTTTCTCCCATGCATGAATTGTAAATGAGTTTTATTTAATCCTAAAGTTTTGACTTTAGGAAATAAAAAAAATTTCTTGCATAAATTTAAAATGATGTGCAATCTTGAAGCCTAACAGGAGACCAATTTTCAAATTGAGATTGAACGGGTTTCTGATATGCCAATCTAGTGATATTATATATCACTGGAACTGGCAGAAGATGAACTTTCTATTTATGGAGTTTGTTTTCATGGAGGAAGTCACTAGTTCAATTTATAAGCAAAAACGTAAATTTTGGGCCTTCTCAATGAAATTCATGAAAATTGAAAATGTAGTTATAGGCTTGGTAAAAACACATAGTAAAGTTCTATTGGATTATTTTTGAGGTTATTAAGCCATTTTGGTATAATTTGGTTACAATTTTTAGTTAAGAAGCCAAACTAATTGAAGATTTGATTTGCTAGTTATAGAGAGAGATTAGAGAGATTCTTTTAACTTCTTGAGGAAGTTTTTCAAGTGGATAGATGTCAGACATAGAGCAGATATGGGAATTAATTCCTCTATATCATTCTCTTCCTCATTATTCGTAAGGGTTTAAGTTTTTCACTATGAAATCGAGATGTTCTAGTTTTGGGAGAAAAAAAGACTCATTGTTGTGATACCATGTCTGTTCCAATTTGGATTTTTCTTAGATTTGTGAAACCAAGGTTCTAGTCTTGATGTGTTCCCATTACTGTGCCACCACATTCTCTAGCATAATTCTCTTGTATGAACAACAGTAGTGAAGATAATAGAAAAAGTTCTGATCTATAAAGTGTTTTTATGTTTTGATTTCATGCATTTGAATGTATTGTTTCAAAGAAATGAATATGAATGAGCCAGGATTTCTTTAGTTTCATTTTGATTCTCATCTCCTATTTCAGTAATCTATAATCTTATGTGTTATAGTAACAAAGAACCGAGACTCATTTGCATCCCTTTAAGGTTGTATGTCAAATATGTTTTTCTATTGGAACAAAGGGAAAAGTAAATGTTTGATGCATTTGATAGGATTGTTGGTTATTTTGAGAAGGATATCTCATCAGAATGAGGTCTTTATGAACACCAATGTCTGATTCACAAAGTGATAGGATAGATCTGATGTCTGGGTGTATGAAATATGTCCTTGATATCACAAATGTATGCATTTGATTCATGAAATTTCCCAATGTTAGGGCATTGATTAGTTACAAGATCACTTGTTTTACCTGTTGCATATTTGGGGTTGTGCTGATATTCAAAGTCATTAATCAATTGTATTTCCCTTCTAAGTTGAAGAGCTGAAAAGGATGCCCTCACTCATCTTATGAATTTCATAGAGTTGCAACTTGCTACTGCATATCTTTGTTATTACATAATTATTACATAAGTCTAGGAGAATAAGGGCTAAACCTACTATTACTAGATTTAGGAATATATTTAGCATTGGTACCATATAATTTTGATCTGAGGTCCACCTACCTAAGTTTTGCAGAGCTTGAAGTAGAAGAAGGGTCTAGCCTTATAGTTGGCCTGGTGTCTAAAAATATATGTTAAGGATGGGAGTTTAGCTATCCCTAGATGTGTCTTGTTGTCATCGGGATAATTTGAAACAAGTAGCATTTCAAAACACCAATACTTTCCCTTTAATGAATTTTAATATGTGTTTATCATTTGTAAACATCGACCGTGAATCTTCATATCTGGGACATTAGGCCTATATAGTACTTGTACTTAATAAGTTTGTTCTTCAAAATCAAGGTTTGGTAAGAGAAATGATGCAAAGACTGCCAAAGAGTTAGCTCTATAATTAAATTCACTAGATACTAATGTAATTGAGAAGTCATCAAAACCCTCAATTTTATCCCACACCTTACTATTGTAGTTTCTCAATCTTGAATTCTTCATTGCATATTGATTCTGACTTTTCTTACTACCAACTCTACATCTCCTTGTGCTTTAAACATTTTGACTCCCTTTTGTTTTTCTACCATTATACCAAGAAGGAGAGATTCATATTCTATAGTATTATTAATTATTTTGAAATTCAAATTATAAGGAAAACAAGTCATTTCTCCATCAGGTGATATTAACACCACACTTACATGTGAACCGACATTTGCACAACTGCCATCAAATTCTAGGGTCCATAATCTATCACCTTTATTTGGTTCTAATTCTTCTAAGATCTTAGAGGTACTAGAGAATAACATATAATTGCCAAATTACATTTCATGATACAAGATTTGAGAACTAGGATCATCTGATTTCAAAACAATGGATTTTTCTTTCTCTTCTAGTTCTAGCTTCACCTTTTTGTCTTCAACTTTTATAGTGGCACTACACCAATCTAATTTTATTTCTCACCCTCATTTCTTGAAAAATTTATATTTAAGAGAATTATGTAGCTTGTAGGGATATTTATTACTAGAATAGTAAGTTTCAATCTCTTAGAGGGGTAAGCAGCAAGGGAAACTTGAACATCTTTGATCTGTCCTAGCAATGACACTTGTTTGGCATCCATTGAATAACATCTACCAAAATTTTTAGTTAATGGGAGTCATAAAGCTTTTCAATAGAGGCATGCATTACATTAAATTAGAGGCTCCTAAATCTATGATGCAACTGCTTAATCTATTTACCTTGATGAACAAAGAAATATAAAAGGATTTGGCTTTTGACTTGGGTAGGTAGCTAAAATAATAGATTCATCTTCTTGAAATAGTCTATGAATTGTAAAATCTTCATTATCAAAAGAATCTGCACTGGTTCTAAACTTATTATGATGTTCAACATTGGCATTAATATTAGCACGATTTGTCTCTTTACTATTACAATGCTCAACTAATATTTTCAATTAATGAGAATTAGATTTCAAATAATCCAATGAATATATTGGAATTCTTGTTTCACAATATTGTACTATTTCAAACAATTTAGCAAACTTACATTTCTACACCTTTTGTAAAGATGAAGTTACTATGCAACTATCTTTATCACCTTTATTTGATGGTGCATTATTCTTGACAAGGACTAAATTGTTATTCTGATCTATTCTTCTTGTTGGCACTCAAAATTGCATTCTCATTTTGAGCATCTATTTCAAATTTTGAATCAAATCAAGCCCCATAACCACTCATAAATGCATGTGTACTTGACTATACCTTTGAGGCCCCTAAGGTTTTTTATGCTTCTAACACCATTAATTTAACCTATCTAAGCATTCCATGAAGTTAAATTGATATTCTGAGCCATTTCGTGAGGTCCCATTTTGAGCAAATGTCAATTCTGAATTTTTACCCAAGTGTCAAATAGTGATAGGAGGCCATGTTTGCAAGTGAATATCTCATACCCAAAAATGTGTCATGATCGACTGCTTTGGGAGTGTTTAGTGTCCATACCTAAGAACCTATGTTTCAGATTTTGAGTAATTTTGAGTTCATTTGATTAGATTTCGAATCCTTCAAAGTTGGTTAGTTACTATTTTGTGCATTTGTGCAATTAATTCTAAATTCTGAAAAGCCCTTTTGACGTATCATAATTTTGACTTGGTCGACCAAAATATTGGAATTCCATTTGCGTTGCATTTTAGATGTTAGAGACTTGTTATGTTTCAAGTTTCAAACCATGACGAATCTGTTTCATCAATTTTCAAGCATGATCCCAAATAGAATTTCTAAAGTTTTACTGGTGTGATAGAGTGCAGATTGATCAATACTCCTATTCATGATGTCATATCTCCTGATCCATGATAGGTCAAGTAAAATTGAATGTACCCCTATGTGGTCCGTTGAATATACTTTGAGTGTGCAAGTTTTCAAAATCATTTCAAATCCATTTACACACTTATCTAGGTCATTTCCATTTGCAAAAAATGCTTTTCTGCCAGTGTACTCATTCTGACAATTCTGAGTAGCCCATTTTGAATACTCGCCATTCACATCCTATTATTTGTCATGAGCCCAAATTGCAGATTTATAATGAACTCCCCCAATTTTCATTCTCCCAAGTGTTAGTTTACCCAGTTTTTGAAGCCAAATCCGAATGCATTTTATTGTTTTCTGACATGTTTATCTATAGGAGATTTCAAGATGGTAACTTTGATAGAGAATATCTTTTGACCCTGGATTCATCATGAGACGAGATTCAATGTGGTACAAGTATGCAGAGCAAAGATTTAGTATGCCAATTTTCAAAGCCTGGTCAGAGGTTTGGGTCATTTTTTGAGGCCAGTCAAAGAACCTCCTGATGCAAAATTGACAATTTTCCAAATGATGTCAAATGAGTTTTCAAAATTGTTTTCAGTGGTTGAACTTGATTCTAATTAGTATGATAGGTCTAATGTGTCAATTTGGAATGTTAGGTCTCTGAAAATGAAATTTTTTTAGTCAAACCCACTTTAGAGTCCAACTAAATTACATTAGATTGAAAGGAACACTATAAGGTTTTTATGATGTTCAAAGGGGGGGTTTATAATGATGATGATTTGTAAAGATAGAATGATTGTGCACCAATCATCATTTAAAAATAAGAATATTATATGAGAAAAAAAGAAGGACCGGTGTTCTTAAATAAGTGGTGGCTGAGTCAAAAGCAATGCATGAGACAACAGTTTTATTCATTCAGCATCACAAGTTTGAATATTCATGCACACATGTTCTTCTTGTTCAATGCCTTCAAGAGTTTGGGTGTTCGTACCATCTTGATGTTAAGATTTTATAAAAGGATAGCTCTATAAACTATTTTGCTTGGAGACACTGCCTTATCCCTAGTTCAAGTAAGAACATACATTACAAAGGGAGTTATTTGACAAAGATGATAATATCTTAATGGTGTGCAAAGCATTGAGTTCTTGAAATTAAGATGATATGTTTGTCATGTTGTTCGTGGGTAGGATCTTATCTATGAGCAAGTATTTTTCAGTATAGGTAGTGTGATATTGAGTATTCATTATTGTTGAAATCTTTGGGACGAAAAAGTTGTTGACTTCATTACATAGATAAAGGATGAAGTAACTCATGATGCAAAGAGGACTCCCACCATTAGGGAAATCACCTAGTAGGACAACACTAGTAGAGAATCTAGTTATGAGACAAAGAGGCAAGATCAGCAATTAAGAGGCATCCCATGCTAAGATGGAGATATAAAGCAACCCATGGCTTGGACTTCCATGGAGTGGTAGAGAAATAGAGCAAGACACCTAATAAGTTGGGATATCCATGCCAAGGGGGAAGTATAAAACCCACATCAACAAAAGAAGTCACCTGAGCATCAAACATCACAACAAAGGAAATAAGGTAGTAGTTATAAAGAAATTAAAGTCCCAACACAGATAATAGAAGATATCCAAGCAAGAAACCCAAAAATGAGCCTTATGCTAACACCAAGCCAAAAAGTTGTCATGGAAGAGTGCAGGGGAGCATCTAATATGTTGAAATACCATACATATCTAGAAGAGTAGCACTCAATGCATATGCAAAGAATAGTCGCAACCAAAAATGAACATAACACATGAAAGAATGCCAAAAACAAGTAGCAAGACAAAGAGAGTCCACAGCTAAGGAAAGCCAAAGAAAGGAATAGAAGTGGTATGTAACAAGAAGACTAAGCCACAAATTATAAATAGGGGAGTTTAACAAATGCAAAGTCAAAGATAATGCCCATGCATATGGAAAGAACTCATGCATGAATACAAAGAAAGCCTTCCAGCAATGCAAAAAGAGAAGCCTCATGCCCATGTCCAAGAGGACTTCTTAAACATAAGGCAGAGGTAGACTTTGTAGAAACAAAACATAGAAGACATGTGAGAAACCACAGGTAGTGGTTTAAAAGGCATAGACACCATGCACAACAGGGCAATTCATGCCAATTTGGAAGCCACACATGGTGAAAGAGGCCTCACACAACATGAAAGAAAAAGGAGAATTTGAAAAGTTTGAAGCTAAGCATCTTTTGTTTTGTAAAGATGTAGACCCAGATTAAAACAAGCTGGCATATTAAAAGGAATCCCCACACAATTCAAAAAAGAGAAGTCCCAAGGCAAAAACAAAAAATAATATATCCCACATTCGACGGGGAAATGATTTTAAAGTGATGTAAATGCAAATTTACACAAAGGGAAAGTGTCATAAAAGAAACAAGACTGTTAAAGTTGAGCCATTCTTTGAGGGGCCCGCAGGGTTGAAGTAAACTATATTTTGATCAGTGTATAAATGAGAATTGGTTTGAAAAGCCTTACATTTCTTCGGTTGCCCCGTACAATCAGGATGTGGATAATGGAAGTGTTATGCCCATACGCTTATGAGGCCCAATGTATGGGCATGAATCAAACTTTTAAGGGGTTCAGTGCTAAGCTCAAGGTCATAAAAGCGTAAAGGGGAATCTCATCATGTGAGCATAAAGGCTCGACTCTTGAGAATGTAAAAGAAATTTTCAAGGCTTCCAGTGTTACGTCTCAAAGGAAACGTATGAGCATAGATAGAGATGAGAGAGGGTAACGAGGCTATGAGATATGGGAATTTGAATATAATGGGTTAAAATGGTTTAAAGGATTAAATTAATTAATTAATATTAAAATATTAATAAATTAAT
Source organism: Cupressus sempervirens (assembly GCA_028749045.1). NCBI lineage: Eukaryota > Viridiplantae > Streptophyta > Pinopsida > Cupressales > Cupressaceae > Cupressus > Cupressus sempervirens. The sequence goes on from CM053789.1 coordinate 294,637,998, forward strand.
ATTTCAAAAGCTATAAATAATGGAAAGTAGACAAGTGGCTAGGTGGACACAGAGGATAAAGTAAAAATCAAATCAAATTTAGATTTCAAACATATGATTTGTTCAAACGAAGAATATGAATAAATTTAAAAAGTTATATAGTTTTGACTATGTAAATTTTTAAATTTTTGAATTTTAAACCTTTACCACAATTCAGGACCTGATTTTCCAAACTGCTAACAGGGAGCCATTTTTTTGTCAAAAATAGGCCTTATCATATATCGTTGGAACTGGGAGAAGCTAAATTTTTTGAATTTGAGGTCAGATTTTGCACATCAATTCATCGGTTCAGTCCAAAAGCAATTTTGTAATTTTTGGGGCATTCTCAATAAAAAGGGCAGAGTTCATCATGGGATGTCAGAATCAGTTGGGGAACATATATTAATGTTTGTTGAAGCTTAAAATGAATTTTGAAAATGTTTTTACCCTTCTTGAGTTCACTTTTAACAAAAGTTTGTTATCCCAGATCAAGCATCAAATCAGTTACTTTTTTAATCATATATTTTAGATGTTTTGTGCTTTCTGGAGGCAAAACTGATTAAATATTTGATTCACTAGTTGAGCAGAGAGATTATAAAGAAGTTATTCAGTTGCAGGAGATTGAATTTCAAGTGGATAGACATCAATTGCATAACAGATCCGGGAACTCACTTCTTGCTATAGCTTTCTTTCTTTCATTCATTGTAGGGTTTGGAAATTTTGGAAAGTTTCTTTGAAATGAAGGCATTTAGTAGAATTGGCCTTGGAATTGATGAACTCTGAATGGAAGATCTAGGATGTGTTGGTTCCAGACCATGAAGCTTTTGCTTTGGCTGTGATACCCCCTTCCCATCCCATCAACTTCTCATTTCCACCATTTTCTCTCTTGTATGATAGAATTTGTTCATTGAATAGTCTAGTTTATTAGGTTTTTTATGAGTTAGGTTCATGCATTTTAATGTATTATTTCAAGGAAATCAATACAAGAAACAAAAAGTGTTTAGTTTTAGTTTGAATCTTGTCCCCTTTCTTAATTGAGCTATGATGTTTCATGGTCTTTGAACAAATAGCCTAGATCATAAGTGCAGTCCCTTAAGGCTGTATGTTGCTTCATTGTTGCTTGTAATTCAAGGAATTACATAAATGCTTTAGAGATTCAATAGGGCTACAGGTTTATTGAGGAGGATATCAGGTAAGAATGAGATCTAGATCAAACATTGATGTCTATTTATGAGGTGAATGGATATATCATATATCTAAATATATGAATAAGTATCAGATATCCAAAATGCATGAGGGAGATTCATGAATTGCCTAATGGATCAAGCACTGATCAACTACAGGATCATTAGTTTGTTGTCTATACTTGATTTTCATCTGCTTTCACCACCCACATAAAATCAAATTAAAATTCAAATCATCTTTATATTTTATGTTGAAGAACTAGAATAACTAACCCTCACTCAGCTTCTACATTTCATAGATTTCCATTCAGCTATTGTAGATCTCTGTTATTGCATAAGTCATTAGGAGATATAAGGGTTTTCATCTTCTTAATATATTCATAGATATGTTTTTGCAGTGGTACAGTATTAATTGAATTTGAGGTCTACCTGCCTAGGTTTAGCAAAGCCTGAAGTAGAAGAAGGGCCATGCCTTATAGTTAGCCCAGTGTCTGAAATGGCATGTTGAAAATGGGAGTTAGCTGCCCCTAGATGTGTCATATTCTCATTGGAGTAATTGGAAACCATCCAATGTTTTGAAACACCAACAAAATGGAAACTCTGCTAGGACAACTGTGAAGTAATTCACTACTAAAAGGACAAGAATATCTGGTATAAGTTGAATATTTCAAGTCCTATTCTCAGTTGGGTTTTTGTGCATTTGAGTCACCAAAAAAATGGCAATTCTATTGGGGATTCTATGAAGGAATTCAATGATAAGGAGCTAGAAATCTCTGGTATATATTGTGCATATTCAAGTTTTGTATGCAAGGTTCCATGTTCCACAGTTAAGTTTTATCCATTTGTAGTAGTAACTTTGAGGTTGAATGTAAATTGTATTGCTAAAAGATGTTCATCTTCAGTCAATTCAGTTGGTTGTTATTTCCAAAGTACTGTTGTAATTTCAGAGTTAGAATTGTGATCAAAAGTTTTTTCTCTCTTCTAAGTGTTTTGAAGTTTTGCAAAGTTCAACAAGTTGACAACCCAGTTCAGATCTATCATGTTATGAATCATGTTTTAATTCTTTCTCACAAGTGTGAGTGGTGACTCTCTAAAGGATCTTTGTACCAGTGTAGATCGGTTACATAAAATTGCTTTCAAGTGTTTTCAATTGAATTGGACATATCTGAAAGTTGTGTTTAATTTTAAACATGAAGAGAGTGTATATGAATTTCTAACCAATAAGTTTTGAAGTGTTGTTTAATCTACTATCATAAGAATTTGAAATGACAAGAAATAAATCACAACTATGATTCCATTTAGTTCTCCTCAAGGAGATGGTGACTCTACAAAGGATTTGATCAATGGTGTGATGAATTAAGATTAGCACCAGGCCAATCAAAAAATCAAGGTTTCAGCAACAACACTAAAGTTATTTTATATTTTCATGTGATTCCTTTTCCATGAAAGTGAATTCTACATATGTGTTCTCCATAAAGTGAGTTTCAACACTAAGAGGAGGAGAATTATTTGATAAGTTTTATACATTTCATGAGAATAAGTTTCAGCTTGTTGTATTAAATTTGTTAAGTGGATTTGAAGAGGTGAAATTGGTAGAAGGTTGTATAGATCTGCTACAAATTACAAATCAAAATTATTGGTGAATGAGTTTTGTGTCTTTCAAGAATGTCAAGTTTTCTTTCATCAAGTATGTAGCTTGTTAGTAAAGTTTCTAGATCTATTTCTACCAAGTGGTATATGCCATTATGCTTTGATGGTATTCATGGTTTTCCAAATGTCATTCCTAATGATTTTAGAAAATTTTTGCCTAAGTTTAGTGGAAACCATTTTGCTTCAACTAGTCATCATGTTGAATTGTTCAATGATTTGATGGGTGACTATGAGATTGTTCATGACGACATTCACATGAAACTATTTGTTGAAACCCTAGAAGGTGATGCTAAAGACTAGTTTTCTTTTCTGCCAGCATCTTTCATTTCATCTTGGGGTGAGTTGCATTCTACCTTCATGGAGAAATTTGGAGAACGGGTAATCATGTTTGATTCTTATGATAAGTTTTTCAGGATTCACATTGAGGATGGCGAACTTGTGCCTCAATTCAATATCAGATTTGCTAGATTTTTGAATGATATCCATGAGAGTTATAGACCCAATGATCAAATATGTTTATCTATATACTTTGTTGTATTCGACAAGAAAATGAATTATCTACTAAGGGATAAAGAACAACATACATTATATTAGGCTTTTATGACCGCTAGAGATATTGAAAATAATTTGAAGTATGGACTGATGAGAGTTCATTTGTCTATGAATGATTGCCAGTATAATGGTCATGAAAGAAAAGTGGAACATAGTGTTGATGCTTTAGTTTCAAATAATCATAATGTCAACACCCCTATTGTAGGTTTTAATCAGATTGAGAATTTAAATCAGAATGTGTGTATAAGGAAGGTTAGTCTAGTTGCAAATACAAACACACATGTTCATGATGCTACAGTAGTGAATAGTATTTCAGACTCTGATAAGGTTTAGCATTGTGTTGATTTTATGGATCAAACATTACTTACAGTAGCAAGTTCTTCTCATGATAATTATATGTACGATGATGTAACTAACGTTTCAAATTTTGAAGTTGTTGCACCTAGGTCTCAGTCTTGTGCAAATGAGGAGGCTAAAAGTTATCTCTTTAATCATGAGTTTAATATTGCTGATTCGACATGTCATGGAGAGATAGCACAAGAAGAAGAATGTAAGTCACATTCATCTCAGCCACAATCAGAAGAACAAAGTGCATATATTTCTAATGTTGCAACAATAGATGGTAATATGTATTTTCTTGATCAACAAGATAGGAAAGAAATGAATTATCTTATTGAGAGATCGCATTATATTGAGAATAATATAAAGGTTGAAGAGGAAAGATACACATCTCAATGTGGGTACAAAAAGGCTAAAAGTCATCTTCCAAGTGATGACAATGAAGTTGTTGATCTGATGTATAATCAAGAAGCATCATATGAAGGAGATGATGAGAGTGGTTACTCAAATCATAGTGAGGAAAATGACACAATATGTTTACCTTCATATGAGTCTAATATTGATTGGGAAGAAGAAAGCAATGATGGCAGTGAACATTCATTCAAAGGTGAAGGTATGAGTTCTTTTTCTAAATTTGAAAAGGAAAGTGCATCTCATTTTTTACATCATAAAAATTAGTTAGCCAATGAAGAATTTAAGAGTGATTTGTCCTCAAGGTATGAAGATAAAGAAATATTGAGTCCAGTTAATGTTAATGATTTTGAAGAATTAAATAAAGGGTTGGCAATTGATTTTACATTAGACAGTCAAATTCTAGCATGTAGTGAGGGGTTTATGAATGATTTAAGGTTTTTTTGTAATGGTTATCCTAAACAAGTTGATGAAGAGGATATAATTATGGACACTATATGTTTGGTACAAGAAATAGAAAGGGAGTCTTCATATAGTTCTAATTTTTCTTCATACATTGAAAATTTCCATAAGGATGAAATGGGTAGTGAATTTAAAGTATATACTAATGCTTTATATGACGATGATTGTGATGATGAACAACCCATGTTTTGTCCAAATGTTCAAAGAAGATCCATGCATGGGGTTATAAATCCATTGTTTGAAGAAGACATTGAAGTTTTAGGTTCAGTTGAGCTAGATGCAAATGGTGATACATTGTCATACTGCTGTGACAAATCAGACTATTGTTCTTCCATTTTTGATATTGAATCTTCTAATGATGTTACATTTTTTGAATCTGAAGATGAAGTGTTTGATGGAGTTGTCTTTGAAGAGAAACTGACACTTCATGGTAAGTTCTATAATGATTCAAATGAGGTAAAAGCCAATCAACACTTCGATTATGAAAATACATCAGAAGGTTATGAAATATTTTCAAATTGTGATGATGATGTTATGTGTGAATATGAATTTGATATCTCATTTGAAATTCAGCTGATAACATTTGAGGAAATGCAAAGTCAAGGTGTGAGTGACATGTAATTCATATTATGAAGTTGAGTATAAGGCTTTTTTATTTTCGTTTGATGATGTTCATGAGTTAGTTTCTAGAGATTAGTTTCAGTTTGATGTTGAGATTCATGAGCATGCTAATGTTCTTTTTCATAGTGAGAAAGAGGTTAAAGTTATGCCAAGTTTTTACATGCACTATGAAAGTAAGGATGATGATTTTGTTCTTCCAAGTGATTTGTTATATGATGATAATAGGATTGGTGAAACTAATAGGAGAAGTAATTTTAGTTTACCTCATGAAAGGAATGAAAATTCAAGTATATGACAAGGGTAAATAATTTTGTTGAAGTTCGGTGGCCTGGGGTCATCATGTGTACATAGTAGTTGGGTAGTTTTCTTGCTTTCAATAAAGTTGTTCAAGAGGAGTTTTTGTTGTTAAGTTGTGTGGTTTTCTTCTCCTAGAGATCTAAAATCTTGCCATGCCCACAAGGGACATGTATCCCCAGATAGAGCCACTATTGGTGCTCAAAATTGTGTTCTCATTTTGAGCATCTATTTCAAAATTTTAATGAAATCAAGCCCCATAAGCACTCATAAATGCATGTGTACCCAACTATACCTTTGAGGCCCCTAAGGTTTTTAATGCTTCTAACACCATGCATTTAGTGTTTCTAAGCATTCCATGAAGTTAAATTGAGATTCTGAGCCATTTTGTGAGGTCCCATTTTGAGCAAATGTCAATTCTACATTTTTACCCAAGTGTCAAACAGTGACAAGAGGCCATGTTTTCAAGTGAATATCTCATATCCAGAAATGTGTCATGACCTAAAACTTCAGGAGTCTTTAGTGTTCATACCTGAGAACCTATGTTTTAGATTTTGAGTCATTTCAAGTTCGTTTGATTAGGTTTTGAATCCCTCAAAGTTGGTCATTTACTATTTTGTGCATTTGTGCAATTAATTTTGAATTTCGGAAAGCCCTGTTTTACATATTATAATTTTGACCCAGTTAACCAAAATCTTTTGATCAATTTTCAAGTGTGATTCCAAATAGAATTTCTAAAGTTTTACTGGTGTCATAAAGTGCAGATTGATCGGTACTCTTGTTTGTGAAGTCATATCTCCTAATCCATGATAGGTCAAGTCAAATGGAATGTACCACTATGTTTTCCTCTAAAAATACTTCGAGTGTGCCAGCTTTCAAATCATTTTGAATCCATTTGCACACTTTTCTAGGTCATTTCCATTTGCAAAAATTGATTTTTTGCCATTGTTCTCATTTTGACAATTATGAGTAGCCCAGTTTGACTACTTTTCATTCGCGTCCAGTTATTCATCATGAGCCCAAATCACAAATTTATAATGTCCTCATGATAGAGAACCAATGCCCTTGTTTTTGTTCTCCTAAGTGTCACTTTACCAATTTTTTGAAGCCAAATCCGAATGCATTTTAGTGTTTTTTGACACGTTTATCTGCAAGAGATTTCAAGATGGCAATTTTGATAGTGAATATCTTTTGAAGCCAAATTTTTCATTAGATGAGATTTGGCATGGTTCAAGTATGCAGAGCAAAGATTCAGTATGCCAATTTTCAAAGCCTAGTCAGAGGTTTGGGTTAGTTTTTAAGGCCAGTCAAAGAACCTTTGGATGCAAAATTGACAATTTTTTGAATGATGTCAAATGAGTTTTCAAAATTGTTTTCAGTGGTTGAACTTGATTCTAATTAGTATGAAAAGTCTAATGTGTCAATTTGGAATGCCAGGTGTCTAAAGACAAAAATGTTTTTAGCCAGACCCACTTTAGGGTCTGACTAAATTACATCAGATTGATAGGAACACTATGATGTTTTTATGATGTTCTAAGGGGGAGTTTATAATGATGATGATTTGAAAAGATAGAATGATTGTGCACCAATCATCATTTAAAAATCAAAATATTAGATGAGAAAAAATGAAGGACTGGTGTTCTCAGATAAGTGAGGGCCAAGTCAAAAGAAATGGGTGAGACAATAGTTTTATTCATTCAGCATCACAGGTTTGAATATTCATGTACACGTGTTTTTCTTGTTCAATCCCTTTGAGAGTTTAGGTGTTCGTACTATCTTGATGTTAAGATTTTATAAAAGGCTAGCTCTATAAACTATTTTTCTTGGAGACACTGCCTTATCCCTAGTTCTAGCAAGCACAGACATTACAAAGGGAGTTATTTGACAAGGATGAAAATATCTTAATGGTGTGCAAAGCATTGAGTTCTTGAAATTAAGATGATATGTTTGTCATGTTGTTCATAGGCAATATCTTATCTGGGAGCAAGTATTTTTTTAGTATAAGCAATGTGATGTTGAGTATTCATTATTGTTAAAATCTTTGGGAGGAAATAGTTGTTGACTTCATTTCATATATAAAGGATGAAGTAACTCATGACGCAAAGAGGACTCCCAACATGAGGGAAATTACCTAGCAGGCCCATGCTAGTAGAGAATCTACTTATGAGACAAAGAGGTAGGGTTAGAAATTAAGAGGCATCCCATGCTAAGATGGAGATATAAAGAAACCCATGGCTTGGACTTCCATGGAGTGGTAGAGAAATAGAGAAAGCTTCCTAATAAGTTGGGATATCCATGCCAAAAGGGGGTAGTATAAAACCCACATCAACAAAAGAAGCCACCTAAGCATCAAACATCACAGCAAAGGAAATAAGGCAGTAGTTATAAAGAAATTAAAGTCCCAACACAGACAATAGAAGATATCCAAGCTGGTAACCCAAAAATGAGCCTTATGCTAACACCAAACCAAAAAGTTACCGTGGAGGAGTGCAGGGGAGCATCTAATACGTTGAAATACCCTACATATCGAGAAAAGCAGCACTCCATGCATATGCAAAGAACAATCACAACTAGCAATGAACAAAACATGTGAAAGAATGCCAAAAATAGGTAGCAAGACAAAGAGAGTCCATGGCTAAGGAAAGCCAAATCAAGGAATAGCAATGGCATGTAATAAGAAGACTAAACCGTAGATTATAAACAGGAGAGTTTTAAAAATGCAAAGTCTAAGATAATGCCCACGCCTATGGAAAGAACTCACACATGATTACAAGGAAAGCCTTCCAGAAATGCAAAAAGAGAAGCCTCATGCCCATGTCTTCGAGGAATTCTTAAACATATGGCCGAGGCAGACTTTGTAGAAAAAAAACATAGCAGACACTTGAGCAACCGCAGGTAGTGGTTTAAAAGGAAAAGATGCCATGCACAATAGGGAAATTCATGCCAATTTGGATGCCACACATGGTGAAAGAGGCCTCCCATGGCATGAAAGAAAAAGGAGAATTTGAAAAGTTTGAAGCCGAGCATCTTTTTTTTTTTTGTAAAGATGCAGACCCATAGTAAAACAAGCTGGCATATTAAAAGAAATCCCAACACAATTTCAAAAAGAGAAGCCAAATGGCAAAAAACAACAAGAATATATCCCACATTCGGGAGGGAAATGATTTCAAATTGATTTAAAAGAAAATTTACACAAAGGGCAAGTGTCATAAAAGAAACATGACTTTTAAAGCCGAGCCATGCTTTAAGGGGCTCGCAGGGTTGAAGTCAACCATATTTTGACCAACTTATGAATGAGAATTGGTTTGAAAAGCCTTACATTTCTCTGGTTGCCCCGTATGATTGTGATGTGGATAATGGAAGTGTTGTGCCCATACGCTCATGAGGCCCACTATATGGGCATGAATCAAACTTTAAAGGGGTTCAATGCTACACTCAGGGTCGTTAAAGTGTAAAGGGAAATCTCACCATGTGAATGTAAAGGCTCATTTTGTGAGAATGTAAAAGAAATTTTCAAGGCTCTTGGTGTTACATTTCAAATGCAACGTATGAGCATAGACAGAGATGGGAAAGGGTCATGGGGCTACGGGATATGGGAATTTGAATATAATGGGTTAAAATGGTTTAAAGGATTAAATTAATTAACTAATATTAAAATATTAATTAATTAATATTTCAAAGGCTATAACTAGTGGAAAGCAGACAAGTGGCTAGGTGGGCACAGAGGATAAAATAAATATAAAATAAATTTCAAATTTCAAACGTATGATCTGTCCAAATGAAGAATATGAATAAATTTAAAAAGTTATATAGTTTTAGCTATGTAAATTTTTTAATTTTAAAGCTCTGCCATAGTTTAGGACCTGATTTTTCAAACTACTACCAAGGAGCTATTTTTTGTCCAAAATAGGCCTTATCATATACTGTTGGAACTGGGAGAAGCTGAATTTTCCAAATTTGAGGTCAGATTTTGCACAACAATTCCTTGGTTCAGTCTAAAAGCAATTTTGTAATTTCTCGGGTATTCTTAGTAAAAGGGGTAGAATTCATCATGGGATGTGAGAATCAATTGGGGAACACATATTGATGTTTCCTAAAGCTTAAAATGATTTTTGGAAATGTTTTTACCCTTCTTGAGTTCATTTTTAACCAAATTTTGTCGTTCCAAATCAAGCATCAAATCAGTTACTTGTTCAATCAAATATTTTAGATGTTTTGTGCTTTTTGGAGGCAAAACTGATTGAATATTTGATTCACTAGTAGAGGGGAGAGATTACAAAGAAGTTATTCAGTTGTAGGAGATTGAATTTCAAGTGGAGAGATGTCAATTGTATAACAGATCTAGGAATTCACTTCTTGCTATATCTTTCTTTCTTTCATTAATTGTAGGGGTTGAAAATTTTGGAAAGTTTCTCTAGAATGAAGGCATTTAGTAGAATTGGCCCTGGAATTGATGAACTCTAAATGGAAGATCTGGGATGTGTTGCTTCCAGACCATGAAGCTTTTGGTTTGGCTATGATACCCCCTTCCCATCCCATCAGCTTCTCATTCCTGCCATTTTCTCTCTTGCATGACAACATTTGTTCATTGAATAGTCTGGTTTATTAGGTTTTTTATGAGTTAAGTTCATGCATTTTTATCTATTATTTCAAGGAAATCAATACAAGAAACAACAACTATTTAGTTTCAGTTTAAATCTTGTCTCCTTTCTTAGTTGAGCTATGATGTTTTATGGTCTTTGAACAAAGAGCCTAGATCATAAGTGAAGTCCCTTAAGGCTGTATGTTTCTTTTTTGTTTCTTATAATTCAAGGAATTATGTAAATGCTTCAAAGATTCAACATGATTGCAGGTTGATTGAGGACGATATTAGGTAAGAATGAGATCTAGGTCAAATAATTATGTCTATTTACAAGGTGAATGGATAGATCATATATCTAAATATATGAATAAGTATCAAATATCCAAAATGCATGAGGGAGATTCATGAATTGCCCAATGGATTAGGCACTTATCAGCTATAGGATCATTAGTTTGTTCTCTATACTTGGTTTTCATCCACTTTCCAAACCCACATAAAATCAAATCAAAATTCAAATCATCTTTACATTTTATGTTGAAGAGCTAGAATAGTTTAACCCTCACTCAACTTCTGCATTTCATAGATTTCCATTCAGCTATTGTAGATCTTTGTTATTGCATAAGTTATTAGGAGATATAAAGGATTTCATCTACTTAATAGATTCAGAGATATGTTTTTGGACTAGTAAGATATCAATTGAATCTAAGGTCTACCTGCCTAGGTTTAGCAGAGCCTGAAGTAGAAGAAGGGTCATGCCTTATAGTTGGCTCAGTGTTTCAAATGGCATGTTTAAAATGGGAGTTAGCTTCCCCTAGATGTGTCATATTCTCATTGTGGTAATTGGAAACCCTCCAGTGTTTTCAAACACCAACACTTCTAACCTATGGTTATTACTATTAATTGAGGTCCTCCAAGAGTAGAAAAATAATCTCCTCCTACTTTTGAATTTGACTCATACTCCAAGAAATAATTTTTAGAGTCACCACAAGGAGCATGACCATCTTCACTTTTAGGATATTCAATTGTTTATTCTTTGTTATCCACCATCTATCTATATCTAATCATATCTACACATGTATCTCCATCATGATCTTCTTTTCGTGAAAAAGACACATATTTTCTCTTTTTGGAGTAGGTCAATTTACTAATATCTGTTGAATAGGTGGTATTTCAAAGCTTTACCTCGATTTGGATTTCTATAACATTCTTGATGAGGTTGATAAGCATTTCTATTGACTTGTTTTTTCAATGAAATGAGTTGATTAGACAATTTTTGAAGCATGGCTTTTTTAGTATTGAATGTAGTAGCTTTATTTCTCATAGTTCTAGATATGAACTATCTTTTCCACTTACCAAAGGCTATCATGCCATCCTTCTTCTCCATAAATAGTGTTTCAGCAGCTTCCAAGTTGGCTACATTTTCTCTTCTAATCTACTATCCTTGATTAGGTGGCATGGAGCTAATGTAGAAAGTTTTCTTATTATCATCAATAAGTTCACTTATAGCAAGAATTCTTTTGAGAATTCTATTAAATTGTACATTGAAATCTCTCATAGAAACTAAGGTTTCTTTCTTTATTTGTGCCAATTTTAATAACAAGGTTTGTGCATCTTCTGTGATTTTGTATCTTTCCTCAAACCTTTGTTTCATGGTGTTCCAATTTGTGATCCATCCTATAGGTAGGTCTTGAAACCAATCAACAACATTATCCAATAGTGTACCTACAAATATTCTAATAGCCACATCTTCATGTTGAGGATTACTACACCATAAGCCCTATGAAGAGCACTCAGGTGTTGTTCTGCCGAAGTAGAGTCTTCTCCATTAAATCTTGGAAATTTCTTCCTTGATTCTCTTAGAAAATCATTATTATCACCGAAGGCAAGATGACCAATAACATTTCCGCATGGTTGTGCCATAACTACTTGTACAATGATTAGATTTGTCTAAAAAGTAACAGAGAGTGGAAGTATTGAACCAATCAACAACAAAGTATCAAAGATTGGAGGAATAGAATTTCTGACAACATGAGGAGTAGAAGATTGACTTCTCTATGTTCTATTTAGAGGAACAATTGTAGATAATAGAGTATCTTGAAGTTTTTTGATTATAAATTCCCTTGCATGAGTGTTTCCTCTTTTGCAAAGGTCTTATGGGATACGAAAGTTAGCCTTCTTAAGCTCTTCATATATTGGGTCAATCTTTCCTTTTTCCTTAGCACTCCTAGTATATTTGAAATCTAGAGTGTATTAAATATTTAGATAAATCATGTTTTCCAAATTATCTCACTAGTCTTCAACTTTGAAATTTGCTACACTTCTTTAGTAGGTGAAGGCTATAAACTAGTATCAAGTTCTTATGGAAAACCTTATTAAAAACACTTGAATACCAGAAGTTGTTTCTTGCAACTTGGATATATATTTAGTGTATAACTAATTATGAAGGTAAATTCTTCAGATCTTTCATTTCAATTCTAACTAGTAGAGTCATTAAAAACTATTGCTTAATAGCTCATCCCTCATTTTAACTTGGGTTTACCTTGACTCTTGATGTCCAAAATGTGAGGAACAAAAGGATGTTCAATAGAAAATGGGTTAGTGTATTATATCACTATCCTCTAAATTGATTAGTTATAGATTCCTATGACTTGTGATGATGTGCAATGAATATGTTTTTATAAGATCAGAAGTCTTAACCTAATAAGCTCTTAACAAGAGAGCAATAAAGGATAAACAAATTGTTTGTAGGCACAAACAATTTAGGAAAAGTAGATTTGCATAACCTATTACACGCAATGGAATGACTATAATAGATTATCATAAGATTCCTAACTTTTTTATTTGAATCTAAATGTAGTGTTAATCATCTAAATGCAAGGAGAAATGGAACAAGAGATGTACATGAGGGAAAATGGAATTTTCTTTGACTACCAAACTTAATGAAATGGAATTCATCAATTTACTAATAGATTCATACACATCTATCTTTCAAATAATAATGAAACTTTCTAATATAATTTGAAATGAACAAGAGAGGAAGTAGAATGATATATGAGTAAAGTAAATGGAATCACTTTCACTACAAACATCAAAATGAAATGGAATCCACCTGATTATCATAGGTTCAGATACAATTTTCTTTCAACTCTTTATGTAGAACTAATCTAAGAATGATTAAAAAAACATGACCAGTGAAAAAAGAGTAAATGGAATTATAGACTTATTCATCATCAAGTTTGCCCCCCTTTCATCATAAAATTAGGTTACATTTATAGTTTTCTGTTATCCTTCTCTAAATTTGGTAGAGAAACAGTCATATAAATGAATAGAATAAATCTATAATTATCATGATATGAGGACTTGGTACCTCTTCTACTGAAAATCCATAATATTCCTAAAAATAGCCCATGACCTTTAATCTTCCTATGATTTCACAAATCCAATAGAAGCCTTTTAATTTTCATATTCTTCTATTTCATGCTAAATTGAATATTTCATATTCCAGCTGTTATTACTAGTTTAAATTTCCATCGTTGATCTTACATGATCTGATGATCATGATGAAACCTTTATTACCTTTTTTATGACCACACAACAAAGACTTTCACTGAATGAGGGCTCATAGATCCATGCGTCAACAAGTTACTTGCCCACATTGTTTAAAGTCTAAGCATCACCAAAAAGAGGGCAAGTGCCCACCATTGATATTCCAAGATTGGGAAATCATGTAACGTAAACCCATTTTCATCATGTCAGATAACTTGATCAATCACAGCACACCAATTTGACATATGTTTTGACAATCTTCTTTTATGCCTTGCAAACTAAATTTGGCCCCACAACCACGCGTCTAACCATCACTTTCATGCATTGTTTAAATTTTGAGAATCTTTGAAAAGTGAGAAAGTGATGTCCGTAGATCTTCTAAGATATGATGGTGAAGGAATTCAAATTTCATTTAATATTTGAATGGGACACGATTTGATAGGTAACTATTTGGACTTTTGAACTAGCAAATAGTGTGTTTTCTTTTGTTCAATTGACTTTTCATCTTTGGTCTTCACCACCTTTGACTAGGTTCTTTTGCCATTTCAACATTTTTAATGTTCATTTTGTATTAGATCTAATTCATTTTTCTGCTGACTTATTTTCATGATCTATATATCAATATTTAGTCTTAGTCTTCAATTTTCTCCACTACTATTTCCTCCAAATATGCCTGTGATTACCTCATTTTACTTGCATCAATGCCTTTAATAGAACATTTTTTCATGGAATTAGGGTTTCTCCAAGAGTTGTAAAAATACCTTCATGAGGCACTACTTCTCAACACAAGTCTTTGTCTTTCACATTATTGGGAACAAGGAATATATGAAGCTTTAGAAGCTTTAGACCTTCTTCTCATCAGGAATGACATGAACAAACACTCCCAAAACCCTAATTACCTAGCTTTGGATTGATGCATTGCTCATATGATTCTTGAATTAGGTTATATCCAAGTAATAATGATAAGAAAAATCATCCCATATGCAATCTAAACTCAGACTCAAGACTTTGACACTTGACTTGATTCAAAAGCTTAAGGTAAAAGATATGAACTAAAACTTGGGCAATAGATAGTAATTTTTTTTAGCACACCCTTTGTGAAAGATTCCAAATAAACATGTGACTAGAGTTTGAATCATTTTCTTTCGATGAAATGGATGAAAGTTATTCTTTATGCTTTGAAAGCTATTAACCACCCATTGGAGAATGTTGTCAGTTTAAAGAGAAAATTTGTGGTCATGATAAGGCAAAACTACATGTTGAAAAGGTTTCTCATGATTGAACTCTAGTTGAAGGAGGAAATGTTGAAGTTGGCTCCTAGCCTGTTGGTGACTTAGTTGAGATGTTGAATGATACTCCCCTCAGAAAGGAAAAAGAAGACATCATATGCAATTTTTTATCATGTCTTTGACAATGAGATCCCTCTTTGAATATTTCATGTATAAATTCAAAAAAACTAGATTCTAAGAGGTTATTTGATGGTTAGTTATTCTGTTCTTTTGGGTGTAAGACTACTAAGTATAATGTTGTGAAATTTAAAGGTGTACTAAGAGAAATGAAAGATCAAATGTTTTACATATTCAATAGTGTTGCAATTCTTCATAAAGTTGAGGAAATTTTTTATGATAGATTTGATCCAATGTGGGAAAATTTTTCTCTTTTTAGCAATATGAAACATGATTCTCATGATTATAATAAGGAGTGTGCCATTATGGAAAGTAGTTGGGAGGCCAATGAAGAAGTTTCTTGAATATTGTGCTTTTTAATTCAAGAAGATTCTTAGTTTGATGAATATTATGGACAAACCATTCGAGGATAAGGAATGCTATGGAAAAGTTTGGTTGTTTGGAAAAGAATTTTGGGTTACCATATTTTTCCATCACATTAACTTAAAGTTCATCTAATTGAAGAAGTCACTAGTACATGGTGGTTCAGAGCTATTTCACTAAGTCATGATGCATAGCTTTGAAAAGGATGGTATTTCTCCTAGCTAGTTGATGCATTCATGTAAGTTTTTCTTAATCGTGGTCCTCTTGGTAGGGTTCTTCTTACCATTGTACATATGTATAAATATCTCTTCCTAACAAATTTTTGGTTGTGAGTAGCTTTGGAGTTTTTGGCTGGTCAGTTTTCTCCTTTTTCTCTCCACCCTCTTTGTAATCGACTCCCTTTTCTATGACTATGTAGCCCAATTGATAAGGCACTTATCTTTTACCAGAGATTGGTAGGGTTATATATTATTATTTTTGCCAAAAATAGTCCCATAGTTAGAGCCATTTTGGTATCTATATAGACCTAGGTAACAAATTTTTTAGTTTTAAATCTTAAACCAAATTGAAATAAGTTTAAAGTGGTTCAATTTGGTGAAGCAGGTTTAAATGGTTTATTTAGAGTCATCTCTGTTCAAGGTTCAACACATTCAATATTGAAAGAGTTAAGGTGATTTCACTTCTGAATTATAGGTTGAGATTAATTTCAACAAATTCAAAGGTTCACTAATCCAAGGTTCAAGTTGAAGGCAAAGTTTCTAATGCCATTGATGCAGTCAATTTCAAAGGTAAAGGATCAACACTTTCCACACCATTCATGACTGAATTCAAATTAGTTTTAAGGTGTTAGAATGTAGTATCTTAGGTTTAAGAAATATTTTGGAGATGTATTGTACATTTCTATAAAAAATTCCAAGTCAAGAAATACCCACTCCTAGATTATATATCATGGGAATCAAATAAAGACTAGATGTTCTTAGTAATAAAATAGTAAGTGATTTCTTTGTCTTCTTGATGACAAAGAAATACAAGTCATCAGAGATTATTCTTTCATACCTTCTATCATATCTCTTCATCCATTGGAGGTGCAATGAAAATTTGTGGTAAATGAAGAAGTTATGCCAAATGAGTAATTCATTTATTTAGGATAAAGATCAATACTAAACCCTCAATCCTAGTAAGGGATGAAGAATGAAAAGTGAGCATTTGATATAGCCTTAACAAGAAGTTACTTAGACATGCCAATCCTTAATGAAAGTCCCTATAAATTCTCAAAATGGTGTCAGGAATTATTAAGTAAGAGTTCTTACTAAGAGCCTTTTGAATTCCCATACTCTATTTGATATGAGTAAATTTGGATTTTTCAGTGAATGTTCACTAGTTTTAATTCACCACCACACTAAGACACATTGGGTTCTTATTTCATGAGTGTAAGAATTTGGTATAGCTCTAATACCATATAATAATTTGCCTTAGGGAATATTCACCCAAGGCTAAGGAACTCAAGCACAAGCACAACAATAGACCAAAAGAGTATGATCAAAATGATGATATGATATTCAATTCAATGTTAATTGATATGAATTGATACAATTGTACATTAGGAGAGCCTAAATATAAAGGCCTGTATAATGCATCTAGAATGCCTAGGAGTTAGCATCATGATAAGTCATACAAGTAGGCACATGTCCACTAGGTGTGGATTATCCTACATTAAGCACAAGAGTAAGTGTGATGATGAGAGGATAAGCCTACAAAGGTGTAGCATGCAAAATTATGTTGTAGACACCATGTGTTAAATTAGGAGTGCGAATTACTATGTTGTCTACATGACAACTCTGTTAATTATACAAACTTCAATGTTGTAGACACCATGTGCTGAATTAGAGTTGCTTATTCTAGTGTTGTCAAGATGACAACTCATAAGAGTACGCAAACTCCTAAGTGTCTCACCTAAAAAATAATAAAGTAATGCATTGACCTAAGTAAACTTAAGTAAAGTTTAAATAGTAAATAATTATTTACCCCAATACTCCCCCTTAAGTGCAACATAGGGGAATGCACTTAAGCTTACAAAAGCTAGGATGAAATGCATAATGGGTCCTAGCTACTAGGCCATGTTAGGTACCCAAGAATATAATGAAATTCAATCTCTCATAAAGTGGAGAAACAGGGAAAACCTCATGGGAAAAAACATCCCCCAAAAAGCGAGATGAAAAATCAAGATGCATGGATGGATGGAGTAATCAAGACCCCCCCATTACAAAATACATCAAGTATATACAAAAGAGAAATGGGAGAAGGAAAAAACCCCATACAAGGAAAAAGTCCCTCCCATACGAGAGAAGAAGAAGAGAGATAAGGTAGTCCCCCCCTAATAAAGACTGTCGATCAGTGATAGCTACTTTGATGTAGAAGTTGATCCATGACTATTGAATAATGTTCCTCCCCTTTGGAAGAAACAATATCATAGGTACATATGAGATGCTAGCCCTATGTATAGAAAGAGTCTCGATGATTAATGATGCGTCTAAAACTAGCTCAACTATCCTTGTGTGGATATTGACTATTGCCCCTTTGAATGGTGCTAAAAAGAACAACGTCAGATATAACAAGGATGTATGTAGAACCCATCCCAAAGAACTAATTGTTTACTCAAATGAGAAAGAGACTTCCTGCAATTGTTGTACATAAGAATCCACAATCACATCAACCTATGAAGATTGATCATGTAGAGAATGGACATGAGGGTCAAAATAAGCCCTTGCAAGAATTGAAGAAGCACCTTCTCCATCAAGGAGAAGATGTGTATCATCAATGATCCTAAATCTATAATGTATGACTCCACAAATAAACTTTAAATATCTACTATGTAGTCATCTGATGATGCTAGAATTGGAAGACAAGGTGCAACTTGCTATTCTAGAGCTATCACTATCGCTATATATGCATGTGGAATGTGTTGATACCATGACCTCTTGTTGCATCTATCAATAGAATCCCAAATATCTAAGTCTATTAAACCACTATTGTTGGTGTCACTATCAGTTTCCTCAAAGTGTACATTCATCTCTATGAAAATCTAATGTATCTCAAGATCCGTAAGTCTATATGCCTTAACACCATCTTCATATCTGATGAAAGTATAAGGCCTAGGTGGTGGTGCCTTGCATCACCTAGAAGATATGTTTGCCCATGCTGGACAACCAAAGACTATGAAGTATTTTATAACTGGTTTTCTATCACACTATGCCTCAAAAGGTGTCTTACCTTCTAAGGCATTATGAGGAGACCTATTAAGTATGTGATTGGCACTGCTTATAGCTTCAACTTCAAGTGATGGGTCAAGAGACTTGGCTTGTATCATAAAATTTCCATAGACTTAAGAGTTACCATAGTGCTACAACATTTATCTTATGTGAAATAAATGTTGGTGGATTTTGAAGATCAATACCCTCAACTTTGAAAAAGTCTTTAAGTCTTGTGTTCACATATCTACTTTGATGGCTTTTCTTGATTTTTGTTCAACATGACTCTTGAAGGCTAGAAAGTTATCCAAAACTTCATTCTTATGACAAAGAAAGTGGACCTATGTGTAGGATGAAATTTCATCAATGAAAGTGAGTATGTAGTGACCCTAGCTAACTGATGTCACTGCAAAAGGACCTACTAGTACCATGTGAACCAACTGAAGAACAATTGCTACTCTTGAAGACTTCCCTTTAGTAAAATTCTCCTCTAAATGGATATCCACTAAATATGTTGAACATTTACCCTTAGAAAGGTTTCTTGTAGGTAGACCTTTGACCATGTTTTGTGAGAAAAGTTGATGAAGATAGTGGAAGGAAAGATAACCATATCACTCATGTCATAATTTGATTTGTGGATGAGATTGTGTCAAAAAAGCATGTGAAGGAGACTTAGGCACAAAGTGGGAGAAAGAATATGACCTTGTGTCATGATTAACTTTCCCCACTACAACCAGTGCATCATCTTTGAGAGTCCACACTATTACTGAATCTAGAAGGAACTCAACTTTATTTCCATCTCCAAGATGAGTGATTTGTTAAATTGAGAGGAGATTAGAGCTTAGGTTAGGAACACAGAGAACATCTTTGAATTCCTCATTTTCCATCTCCACTTGTCCTTTCCCTTCAACTTTCATTTTTGTATTATCTCCTACAAAGATGTGCAATAACTTGGATTGGTTCAATAAAGAAAAGTCTCCTTTTGAAAAACCCATATGATATGGGGCACCTAAGTCAAGAATCCATTTTGATGAAGAACTTGAGTTTTCCATGAGTGCTTTCCCTTTGCCCTTTGAATCTGAAGACGAGGATCCTTTCTCCTTATAAGTGTTAGGCAATGGAACATTGTGTTTCTTTATGATGTTTGTTAACTCATCAATCTTTTTATTATAACACTCATGTTCATCATGACCCAACTTCTTGCAATAGGCACACTTTTTCTTCTCCTTATTATTGTCCCCTCCTTGTTTGAATTTGAAGAAGAGTTCCCTTGTTGATTTTATTGTGGTGTTGTCTTTTCTATATCCTCTTGTGTGTTATTTTTCCACTTCTTCTTCTTTCCCTTTCCTTTATGTTAGGTTTTAGAACCCTCATTTTTGGCCACCAATGCCTTAGAGTTGGTCAAATTGAGAATCCCCGTCGATTTCAACTTCTATTTTTCTTCATCCAACAGTTGAGCATAGTGATCAAAAGAGAGTTTCTGATAGGAAACTGCTAATGTAGTCTTTGTGGTGTTGTAAGAAGAAAAAAATGTGGAGTACTCATATGGCATCTTATTATGAATAAGATATGTTATTGTTTCATCTTTAATAGGACTCCCACAATCATCAATATTCATTCTTAATTCATTCACCTTTATGATAAAGTCATGTATAGAATCAAATGCCTTTAGATCTAAGGAGACAAGCTCATCTTAAATTTTGTAAACATCCTTCTCAAACACTTTAACTTATAGGTTTTTGATGGTATCCCAAACTTCCTTGGATGTATAAGACTTTTGGATCTAATAGACAATCTTGTCTTCAACCCTCAAACAAATATCACCTAGGACATTCCTATCTATTGTTTCCCAAGTAGTGATTTCACTTGTAGATACTTGATCACCTATTGGTTTACGAAGGGTGCCATCTACATATTGAGAAACTTCATTATGCATTAAATGTCACTACATTTTAATTGACCATGTAGCATAGTTATTTGGTGTTAATTGTGGAGTCTTGAAGTTTCCCATGATGCAAGAAATGAAAGAAAAAAACAAGAAAAGAGGAACACAACACCAAGAACACCCATCCCTTTTCACTCAATTAATAAAACCCCCAAAAAGAGATGCTTTTGGCACTTTATATGTAGTGCATTTACAATAGCCACTTGCCAATTTTGGCCCTAGTGGACTTCTGATTTTACCTTTTTACAACCTCCTTATGAGTTCAAAACTAGAACATTACAATGTATCTTAGATATACAACAATTATAAATATATATCAAAGCATTATAGTGTAGAAAAGGACCTAATTCTGAAAGTGAGACTCTTGTCCACACAAACCTATAATCTAATTGTATATTTGTAAAGTAGATGGAAAATAATGCACTTTCAAAAAAAAATGGAACTTGATTATGTGTACAAATGAGCTCGTACTAAGCCTTTAAGGTTGCAAAAATTGGGATTTGTGACTTGCAAAACAATTTAGGAATAGAGATCTCAAAACACTTGCACCAATGTATCGATCATGAAATTCTACCACAAAACAAAAAAAACAAAAAAAAAATTGCTTTAAAAAAGGAGTCTATATGAGGGAGATATCTCTATTTGAAAATCACCTCTATTATTATTTTTTCTCAATCACTATTGTTGTGCCTCCAAAAATCAATTAACTTTAGATTTCACCTCAGATGTTCAATTTTGATGAAACAAAAGCTAATTTGGAGGTTTTTTGACCTTCTAAATATGATGCCCATATCTGATTAGCGTGCTAGCAAGCTCCAATCTTTGCCTACAAAAAATCTCTCCTACTGGCCTAATAGCCAAAAGAAAATGAGAAAAATGAAAATCTAAAAAATAATATAGAGAAATTGCAGAGACTGAAATAATGAAATATGAAAATCTAAAAATTAAATTTAGAGATCTGAAATGATCATAACAATTCTACAAATCGGGCCTTTCGGTGTTGGTTTACAAAAAAATTTGCCTCAATTTTGAGTATGCCCCAACATAGGTGAATTTATAGTCAAATTCACCGAATTGATGCTCTGGATGCAATGGTGAGGTCTTTTTTTGGCTTTAGACAATCCCAATATCTACAAATTCTCTAGATCTGGATCAACGTGTTGAAGCATGAATGGTCTCAAATGGTTATGTGAAGAGAATGTCCCCAAGCTCTGATACCATGTAAGAAGTTTCCCTTAGGGAAAAAATCACCCAAGACCATGGAACTCAAGCACAAGCATAATAGTAGACCAAAAGAGTAAGATCAAAATGATGATATGATATGATATTCAATGTTAATTGATATGAATTGATATAATTGTACACTAGGAGAGCCTAAATGTAAAAGCCTCTATGATACATCTAGAATACCTAGGAGTTAGGAACATGATAAGTCATACAACCAGACACATGTCCACTAGGTGTGGATTATCCTCCATTAAGCATAGGAGTAAGTACAATGATGAGAGGATAAGCCTATAAAGGTGTAGCACATAAAATTATGTTGTAGACACCATGTGCTAAATTAGGAGTGTGAATAACTGTGTTGTCTACATGACAACTTATTTAATTATCAAACTCCAATGTTGTAGATAGCATGTGTTGAATAAGAGTTGCTTACTCCAGTGTTGTCAACATGACAACTCATAAGAGTATAAAAACTTCTAAGTGTCTCACCTAAGAAATAATAGAATAATGCATAATAATAAAAGAATGCATTGACCTAAGTAAACTTAAGTAAAGTGTAAATACAAAATACTTATTTACACCAACAATGACCAATATTGCATGCTTGAGCCCATCTAAAGTTCTAATCATTTCTCAAAGATTAATAAAATGTTGATATCAAAAATATTTTATACCTCGATGATGGTCAATATAGTTAATAATATTGACATCCCAAAGTAATGTCAATAAGGCTTTTCCCATTTTAAATGGTTCATTCAGCTATAGCAAGTATTGTATTAACAGCTATGGTGATCAAGATCCATGAGGTTGAATAGTGATGCATAAAAGATGCAAGAATTGCACTCATCATTCAAGTAAGGATAGGATTGAGTTTGCAATACCAAAGATAAAGACAAAGTTCCATTAGCATGGACTCAAAAAAAATATTGAACTATGTCTCCATTTAGTTGAGACTAAAGGTCAACACCTATATCAGTACAAAATTACCAATGAAACTTCTTATAGAAAATGCCAGGATGACGCCTTTGGATTTAGTAGCTAAGGATTGAAGGCTTTGGATTAAATATTCCCTATGAGCTTGTCCACATAGGAGAAACATCACAAGTGTTTGATCAAAACCCCGAGCACAAAAAAACTTAAGGGGTGGGAAAACTATTAGACATAATTTTATGTGAGAATATGAATTATTATGTAGCTTAGGAATAAAATAAGATACTCATCTGAGTCCAACTAACATGGGGATGAGGTGCAAGAAAGTGGGATGTCAATGTATATTTATCAAGGAGAGGACATAGTCAATTGTTGTGCATGATACTCACAAAGAAAGTAGATAAATGTTAAACTATTTATGTGTGGCTTACTAAAGCCCCCTTTCATTTTCAAAGAAAGAATATATAAGGGTGTGAAGTTCTGGAAATATTCATGATATGCTAGGTTACTGAGAGGTGGGGGGGGGGGGGGGGGGGGGGGGGGGGGTGAATCAATAACTTCAAAACTTTAAACAATTTAGCACTTTAACTATTCACCATTCATTCATCTAATCTACTACATATATGAGAAATCAAACATCCATAACACATGTACACAATGATTTGGTAACCCAAAAACCTTCCAAATAGAAAGTAAAACTGGGGTTGGGATGATACCCACAAAAATTCATTACTATAGTATGAAGTTGGCCTATTAAGGCTTACATTGATCACTTCTAGTGATCTACCCTATTAGGAGCACAAAGGACTGTTAGGAACACATTGTTAGAGGATTTATAAACATACACTGAAGTCTACAGTTTGTTAGGAGATTTATACAAAGACTGTTAAGTCTACGTTGTTAAAAGATTTACAAAACTAATTCGCCTGTTAGGATGAAACAGTGGATCTACTTACAAACTTGATTTTTTGATTCGATCCTTGAAGTATAGATCACCTCTTGTGACTGATGAATCTTTACTACTCCTTGTAGATCTTGTTGAATACTTTGCTCTCCTGTTGATTCCATTTCATTCTTCTGAAAACATTACATGTCTATCATGATACATTCACACACACATTGTAAATGATATATTACATTACATATATACCATTCCAATAATTACAATTGCAAGGTCGGCCATAACACAAGTGAACAAAACATTACTAAGTCAGCCAAATAGTAAATAACTTGGGTTCACTGAATTGACTCGGTGACCTTGTGATACTCGGCATCCATTGCATTACTTGCCATTGTCATGCACTCGGTAGAAGTGAAGGCTTGGTCCATACTAATCACTCAATGTAGCTTTGAACTCGGTAACCATAGGTGACTTAGTATATGTAGTGTCACTCGGTAAAAATTGGATCCTTCATTTACCTTGATTTCACTTAGTAAACATTACACTTCCATCACTTGGTAAATGTTACACTTCCATCACTCTGTAAATGTTACACTTCTATCACTCGATAAATGTTACAATTTCATCACTCGGTAAACATTATACTTCCATCAGTCGGTAAACATTGTGAAGCTCAGTGAAAACTGGAATGCTCGATGTGAACTATGATGCTTGATTAACACTAGAATTCTCGGTGTGAACTGCGAAGCCCGGTTAACACTAGAATGCTTGGTGTGAACTGTGAAGCTTGATTAATACTAGAGTGCTCGGTATACACTATAAATGCTCAGTATAAACTATGAAGCTCAATGAGTGTAGGAAACTAAGTACTGAGATCGGTAGTTATACTAATATAGATAAGTGTTGTCACTAATCACAATAATAACTTAATGCCAAAAATCTCCCCCTTTGGAATTTGTTACAAAACACTTATAAGTCAAAACATATGTTCATAACCTGACTCACTAATTTTTGGTTTTTCAAAATTGATCTTTGTAGAACTGTTGCATATACATTTCTATATATAAAGATACTTATGTACACATGCTAACTCTAATGAGTGCTAACTCCCCCTATCACTTATAGTGATAACTCTCCTCATTTATTATGTTGAATCTCTGTATCTCTCCCCCTTTTTGACAATAATGCCAAAGGACTGCATATATACAATTTATATGGCTACACCAAAGTGAGATAGAAATTTTTGATGTACCTTAAGGATGGTTGCAAAAGTGCTATCCCAAGTTTGCTACAATATTTGATAGGTGGAGAGAGCTATTTGAACTTCTACTGATAATTGGATCAAGTGATCAACCACTGAGAAGTTCTAATCTTGGACCAATGTTTTGTAATGAACAAGATGTTTCTGCATTGTGTCCATGATAGGAAGGATCATGTTCTAGATGTCTATGAGTGTAGACCAGATCCTAGCTTCCTCTCTCAATAGTTTTGCCTATACATCTACCAAATATCTGATCTTGGTGTGATGGGAGGTTGTGGAGGAGGATTCCACCTTTAGCTTGGATGCACCAGATTGCATATCCATGTCAATATTATTTATCTTATCCTTTATTTCTTTGGTAAAACCAAAAATATCACAAAGTTTAGCAAAAAGTGATGCTGCATTATTAAAAGAATTTTCAAAATTTCCCAAAAATGTTGACAATTCAACTTGCTTTATTGCTATCTTTTGAGCAATATGCTCTAGCACCTTATTCTCAAATTTCTTTTCAGCTTTCTCAATAAGTTTCTCTTATTTGGAAGAATCCTCATTAAATTTCTATATAGCCTCTTCTAACTGAATCAAAATTTGTTGAGTAGAGTCTACTTCAACACCTATGGCATCTATAGTTATATTCTTGGATTTTCAATTATTCTATATTCCTTATCCCTTTCTGATCTTAACTATTTATGCATAGCTTTCATCTCTATGAGTTGGTTGGCTAACCTCATCTCTTCAATGGTAGCATTATCATAGTCAATCTTAGGAATCACTATCTTTGTGTCTAAGTCAATATGCAATTTCCTTTCTAGTGATTAGAAGTTTTAATGGGTGCTTTTGTTTGACTTTTGTGATGACTAGTTTGACTTTAGGAATAGACACAATAATGGAGATAGAAGGGCTAGCAGTGAAAACTGGGATAAGAATTGAGGATTGAATGTCAATAAGAGTACTAACCGGATAAAAAAAACTTCCAAAAAATGGTATCATATTTGGTAAAGTACCCATAGTAGAATCTGAGCTAATTGGAGTGGAAGTGGATATAGTGATGCTAACAGAAACAAAATTGTTGAACTTCATGGAATTGATGAAAAAAAAAATTGTAGAACTTACTAATACATTCATTGATGGTGAAGGAACTGAGGAGGTTGACTCAGTGGCTGAAGAAGTGACTGACAACTCGGTAGATGAAGTGCTTGGCACCTCTATTTTAGATACCTAGAGCTGGGAGGAGGTTGGTGAAGATTGAGCAATTGATGTAACTATTGTGCGCACAATTACACTTGCAAAAGCTAGCTCCATAGTGGATGTAATAGTCTTTGGTGGAGAGTGAGGAAGGGATGAAATCACTTCTGCTATAATTTTAACTGGATCCTCTTCATCTTTATCTTCCTCATGTGCTTCTTCCTCCTTTTCTTCTTCCTCTTTTTCTTCCATTAGTGCATGCAACTCTCCGGGAGTAACTATGATGGGTGGAGTGCTATCAAAATCATCACTATCACTACTATCATCATTCTTGATTTCAACTACATCTTCACTAGGCTTTTACAGATGATAGATTTCCTCCCACATGTTTGTTGCATCATTTATGACATGTTCAATGTCCTTAATTAAAATCAAACATGTGTGAAATCTAATCATCATTTTACCTTCATGTTTCTTCATAGCTCCCTTAATGTCTGGTCTAGTGAGACTCGGTAGAAGATTCCTCAAGGATTGCTCATATATGTCTTTAGCCATTTGGGTGGCTGACTCCCATCTCAGTTGTAATCTCTCCAATAGTTGTTTGGAGATTTGAGAGGCAAGCTAGTCTGGGGAGTATTTCCATTTACCCATCTTATTTAGTACCAGTTCCTCAATTTGCATTTTCTCAGCGTTAGTTCTTGTTTCAAATTTCAATGTCTTGAAATTTGTGATGCCACCTCCCTCTTCCAATTGTTTAAGCCTTTCCTCAAATGTGAGTGGAGGCCTGACAAGTATAGGTTCCTACTTTTCTTTTTTGGTTCTTCTAGAGAATACTACAGTAGGCTTCTTCCTAGGTTTGGTAATAATTGCCTTACCTTTCTTCATTGGTGGTTCCTCTTTAGATTCATGTTCTTTGCCTCCTTCTTCTTCATCATCTTCTTCATCCTCACCTTTTCCTTCTCTTAGCATAAGAGGGCTGGTAGCAGTTTTCAATTTACCTATCTTCCTCTTGCCTTTGGTTATAGCCTAGGGTAGCTTGATTTCAAGCTCAATTTTGGCCTTTGCCTCATCATATGTTCTAAAAATTTGTTTCTTTGGGTTTACTAGCTCATTCACTAGTACTTCAATAATGTACTTGGCCTCATCAATATTAACCTCATAAGGAAAAGGTTTCACCCATGCAACTCGAGGTCTGACTGCCTGAATGTATACCTTATCACAATCAACCATAAGGCATACCTCATCTTTTTAGTCTTCAACCAAATTTGGTGGAATTTGAAACCTATTATTCATCCTTTCCTTGAATTCTTCAAAATAATTATCCATGAAGCTATCAAAAATTTCACCCATTTTTGCTACAAACTGATTAATCTAATAAAGAATGGGAATATCTTTTCTCCACACTATAGTTCCATTAGATGGAAAGAATTTTTGAATATAGAAAAATAAACAAGTCAATAGAGAACCAAATTTACAGGGATTGTTCTTTGAAGTCCTTATACTATCCATTTTCTTTTTTAATTATTTCAATAGTAATTCTGACAGGTCAAATTCAAGGTTCTTCTATACAATTTTGAAGGCCAAATCCATATCCTCATAGGGTACACTATTCAGTCGACTAGAGCTATAGATTTTGTGGGTAATAACATGAGTGCCAAATCTTAGTTTGACATCAAATACAGTGCTAACCTTCAAAACTCTACCATCCCATTCAGCTAGGGTTTGCTTAAGTAACTCATCCCATCCTAGGGTTTTGGTAACCTTCACTTTGTTGAGCATAGGGAGACCCATGATTTCACGAATGATCTTCTTTGTGATTAACACTAGCTGCTCTAACCATAGTTGCCCATTGTGCACTCGATTAAGAATATACCTAATCCATTTGATTTGGAAGCTTCTTGGCATATGCGAGATATGATTCAAGCCTTTGGTTTCAAGATGCTTATGCTCGAGTTTCAAAGAGCCATCAACACTCATTTCTCCTAAGGCATTATCCATCTCTAGGTTTCCAATCTCTTGAACTGAACATTTAAAATGTGTACAAATATTGTTTATAAGGATTACCTTGGTGGAATTTGAGATTGAGCTTCGTTAGGTTCAAGTGATTTTGCAATGGCCAGAACAATTTTGAAATTGGGCACTTTCCATTCTATACCATTTACCAACATCTCTGAACCTCATTTTTCCTTGGTGCTACTACTACTCCCAGATGCCATTGATGCTTGGTAAAAGATAGAAATTTTTTTTGAACAAATCTTTTGCTAGAAAATCACTTGGAATCACTTGAAATTTCTTGAATTTCACTTCAAAATTTCTTAGCTCTGAAATCGCGATGAAGAATGAAATCAAGTTCTACCTTTTGATGAAAATTTTGTCTTTAATCCTTGGTACAAAGGTAGATGAGATGACATAGTGATTGATAGGCTATCATTAACTTGCTTGGTAGAAGCTTGAAACTCAGTGATTGAACAAAACTTTTAGTTACTCCTAACCTAGCTCAATAAGGTCTTCAACCGACTTTCCTTGGTAGATGCAAATTGGCAAAAGATACGCTTTCTTTGATCTTTGTGTATCTAGAATACTAATTTGGTCATTTTGCTTTCTTTTATTTTTGAACTACTTTAGATATTACTAGTAGATGCAGTTCCATATCCTTATTTGTGGATCTAACTGGAGATGGTGGAGTCACCCACTTCTTGAGTGACATTGCCATCATTTGAACTATCTTGCTCGGTAGATTTTGGAATCCACTGTTGCCTCATCTGCTTCTAAATGTTTTTAGATTTAGCTTTCTTTTCATCTTCAACTCTTCCTATATTCATGCAATTTTTAGCTATATGACCAAGTTATTTACATGTATAACATCTTAGTGTTGTATCTCTTTTTCTCAAGTGATGCCTTGAGTAGTCTTTTCCAATGTGTCCATATTCTCCACAATAATGACATCTACACCAGGTATTGTAGTCCCATCCAAAGATTGCCTGGACTAGTTGTTCAACTAGATTGAATGATTTGAATCTACATTGGAATGCCTTGTGACCATGCTTCTTGTGTTTGTGACAATTGCCTTCAAATTTTGGTTTCTCCTTGCATTCATTAGCTTTATGATCATGCTGACTGCAATTGTAGCTTTTGCCATTGAATTTAGCTTTTCCATTACTCCAACATTTATTTGATGTGTGATCTATCTTACCACAGTGATTGCAAGTAGGTCTTTGATTCCTTTGGACACATTGTTTGGAGGTTTCAACTTCTTCCTTGTAACCAGGTCCAGCTTTACCTTTTTGTCTATGAAGATTCTGCTCACTTTGTTGATTTAATTGAGTCATGTCTGCTTGAGATTTCATCATTCTCTCATTGATTTTCCTTTCAATGATCAATTCATTCTCCAAACTTTCATTGATTTATCTTTTAGATCTCAAGTCACTTTTTAAGCTTTCATTGATTTGTCTTTCAGTGATTAAATCATTCCTCGGGCTTTCATTTTCAGATCTCAAATTCATAATTTCTTCATTTACATTAGATAGTTGATCCACAAGATCTTCATGCTGATTGGATTGATTATTTCTTGCCTCTAAGTCTTCATTTTCCTTGTTTCTCTATTCCAAAACTTCACATAGCCTGATTGATTGGATTTCTTGTTCTCTTTTAAGCTTTCTTTCTTCTTCCTACAAAGAACCATTCTTTGCTAGGAGTTCCTTAATTGCCTCATTAGCTTCATCTGAACTACTTGATGCTAAAAGGTCTTCTGTATTTTCTTCAACAGACTGATGATCATTCATTTGTCTTGCAAGTTCCTTCCTTCTCTTCAAGGATTGAGAAAGATGCTCCTTTGCTTCTTTGAGTTGAGCCATGGCCATTCCCAGATCTAGCTTTTCATTTTCAATAGCTTTGTCAAGTCTGAATATCTCCATTGTCCTTGATCTTTGCTCAAGCTGTCAAGATTTTTCTTAAGAACCAAACTGGTTTGATACAAATTGTTGGAAATATTCAAGATATGATAGGTTACTAAGAGGGGAGGGGTGAAACAGTAACTTCAAAACTTTAAACAATTCAACAGTTTAACTATTCACCATTCATTCATCTAATATAATGCATATATGAGAAATCAAACATTCATAACACATGTACACAATGATTTGGTAACCCAAAAACCTTTCAAATAGAAAGTAAAACTAGGGTAGGTATGATATCCACAAAACTTCATTACTACAGTATGAAGTTGGCTTGTTAAGGCTTACATTGATCAGTTCTGGCGATCTGCCCTATTAGGAGCACAAAGGACTACTACGTCCACCTTGTTAGAGGATTTACAAACATACACTGAAGTATGCACTTTTTTCGGAGATTTATACAAAGACTATTAAGTCTACCTTGTTAAAGGATTTATAAAACTAATTCGCTTGTTAAGATAAAATAGTGGATCTACTTACAAACTTGATTTGCTGTTTAGATCCTTGAAGTATAGATCACCTCTTGTGACTAATGAATCTTTACTACTCCTTGTAGACCTTGCTGAATACTCTGCTCTCCTACTGATTCACTTTCATTCTTCTCAAAACATTACATGTCTATCTTGATACATTCATACATACATTGTAAATGATATAATAGATTAAATATATACCATTCCAATAATTACAATTGCAAGGTTGGCCATAACACAAGTGAACAAACCATTACTGAGTCGGCCAAACAGTAAATAACTCAGGTTCAATAAACTAACTTAGTGACCTTGTGATACTTGACATCCACTGCATTACTTAGCATTTTCATGCACTTGGTATAAGTGAAGGCTCGGTCCATACTAATCACTTGACATAGTTCTAAACTCAGTAACCATAGGTGATTCGGTAGATGTAGTGTCACTCAGTAAAAATTGGATCTTTCATTTACCCTGATTTCACTTGGTAAACATTACACTTCCATCATTTGGTAAATGTTACACTTCCATCACTCGATAAATGTTACACTTCCATCACTTGATAAATGTTACACTTCCATCACTCGATAAACATTATACTTCCATCGCTCGGTAAACACTGTGAAGCTCGGTAAAAATTGGAATGCTCGGTGTGAACTAAAAAGCTCAAGTAACACTAGAATTCTTGGTATACACTGTAGATGCTCTATGTAAATTGTAAAGCTCAATGAGTGTAGGAAACTGAGTCCTGAGCTTGGTAGTTATACTGATATAGATAAGTGTTGTCACTAATGGAAATAATAACTTAATGCCAATAGTGTGTGTTTGAAATGTTCGATGAAATTTCAGTGTTTGAGAATCCCAGAAGAAAAACATTCATGATCTCTATCATGAGGTGCTTGCGAGTGCTGCTATATGTGAAAGGCATGAATTGGCTAATGAATTTTTAGGGAAGTATATCAAAAATTGAGTAGAACTATGTGATATCAATGAGGTTACCACAATTCATTACACATCAATAGGGAAGATCAAGTTTTATGATCGAAGGAAAAGATATATGAATAGATAATTGAAATTGGTATTTGAAGTGCGTAATGGGGAACACTATAATGTGTTTGATAAAAAATGTATCAAACATATTGAATATAGAGGATAATATAACGATATCAACTTACACCATCATGACACACAAATCATATTTAAAATGATACAATCTTGAACACAAAGAAATTGGGCTCTATTAAGGAAAATATGTGTCGAGATAATATGATTAAAGATCTTTTAAACATTTAGAGACCTTGATAATATATGGGTATCTTAGCTACATGAGTTGGGGATGGTAATAGACTCTTTGTCAGGCATCAAAGTGCAAAGAATTCATGGTATTAAGTTGTAGCTCATTTTGGACACCGTTGCTCTTAGTTTCCCTATAGCTTCCTAGGAATTCATAGAAATTGTAGAGCAAGCATTATTTTTATAATGTAAAAGATGATATGGATGCTTTGATAAAGAGACATTAACACTTGTCTTACGAAAGGATCTAGGTTGCACCATTCTATACAAATAGCTCCATTTTGTAAGATGTAGAGTGTTAGGAGAATGCCACATACATGGGAGCTTCCTTTATTTTATAAATTTCATATAACCATGCGAAAGTCATAAAACCAAATGTGGGGATCCCATAACAAAATATCATAAAAAAACTCACGAAGGAAGACCTTAATGTATTCGAGAAGGAAGATATGGATAGACATATTCTCAAGAATTAGTTATGGCAATAGAAAAGAAATTTATTGAAAGGGGGAAATAAGTAAGGCTCATAAAGACAAACAGGAGGTTCTAGTTTTTATTTTTCAATAGACTTTGTGCTATCAAGAGAGCACCATAAATAACATAAAGATAGGAGAATTGTATTTATCTATAGACTCTACACTACATGTGTAAATCTCAAATTGGTTTTGGCAATTGAGTGTCAAGACACTTAAATCATTTACTTAGTTCATACCAAACTTGTAATGCATGCCAAGTACAATGTGTAAATATTAGACCATACCGAGTTGTAGTAAGTGTCGAGTCACCCAGGTGCCGAGTCACTCGAGTGCTAAGAAAATAGACCATGCTAAGTGATTCAAGTGCCAAGTGAATAGTAGATGCTAAGTAGTTCAGATGCAGAGTTAGAAGTAGAATTATAGTGTATGCCGAGTGTCAGTAACCTCATATGCCAAGTAACATAGTTTGGACATATTTGTGTTTAATGGCACAAACAACTATGTAAAACATTTTTCAGCCAAACTAAGGATAGATTATGATCTTTTGAAGAAAAGGATGAATCTATATGTAGATTCCCTATGCAATTGCATACAACCTATTAGAAAATAGGAAGGTTTAAGTAGAAAAATGGATGAATCTCAGCTATAGATTCATACCTAACCTTAAGCCATCAAAATATTTTTAGGAAGGACAAAGCCCTAAAAAATTTATGTGAGTGTATAAGGGGTGAATGAAAGAATTTCAAAAGTGAACAAAGGTAGTTTGCAAAGCTTTCAAGGTGAATTAGTAGTAAGAGTGTATTGTAGAATTAGTTAGAAAAGAATAGAGGATAGAGAAGGATACAACATTGTTATATTTGATCATGAAGGATCAAGAAGGACATTGTATTGAGTTGATTAGTTATTAGGCAAGTAGGTTCCAATCATAAGATGTATGTTGAGACATTCTAATAGGTGATTCTAGTTAAATCTCCTAGGTGGAGTAATCCTAATAGGCTATATCAAATCCTCTAATAGGGTGGAATTCCAAGAGAATGACCTAAAGTCCTTTAACTAGGTACACTTCTAATAGGGTGTTGAAATCTTCTAACAAGGTGGGACTTAACAGTCTTTGTAAGCCTTTAATAGGACATGCCTTTCATAGGACAGACCATGATTCATGGTCAAACCATTGTAATCTTAATTAGCTGCACTTTATTGTTGCAAGAGTAAAGATTTGTGGGTTTCATCCCCACCCTAGTTTTACCTTCTCACTTGGAGGGTTTCTAGGTAATCATCTCTAGTGTTATGTGTCTTTGGTTACTTACATCTTATAGATGCATCTAGTTTACATGTAATTTTAGTTTATATATTGAATGCATCTAATGAATGGTGAAATTTTTATGGATCAAATTTTAAAACTTTTGATTCACCCCCCTCACCCCTTGAGAAGTTTACTTTTCCTATTTGAAATTCCAAAAATTGCTATCAGAGCTACATTCTCAGAAGGAGAGTCTTTGTAGCTTAGAGAAAAAATCTTGAAATGGAAGTCAACAAGTTGGGAAAGACTATTGAGAACCAAGAGATTGAAATAAATCTTATATTACATCAATTGAATGATGCTAGAGATGCTTTGAAGAGTTCTTTGAAGAGAAGGAAAGAGATTTGTATAAATAAAAATAACACACAATACAAAGAGATAGACACCACCAAGCTATTTGCAGATGGAAACTCCAATGAATTTGATGCTGTAATTGTAGATCTAATGGAAAAGAATGGAGCTCAAGCTAAGGAAATCATAAATCTCAAGCCATGATGCTATGTGAGGTAACATAATAGAAGAAGCCATGGAAGATAAGTCCATGATTGAAGAGGACAAAATAATCTTGAACAATAGACTAGAAGAGAAGTCAATAAAGCTAACCAAGATCTCAAATATTGAATTGAATACCTTGAGCTAAATGTTGAATGCTCATCATGAGTTGAATGTCAAACACATTGAGATAACCACATTGAAGTTGCAGTAAATAACTATAGAAATATTTGAAAAGAGAAAAAGAAAATTTTGAAAGTTTCAACAAGCCAAATCAAGCCATCAAACACTTTGAACAATTACTAAAATCCCTAATATCCAACAATGATGTAGCAGGATTAGGGTACACAAGCATTGAAGAAGGAGAATCATCAAAAGTTACTAAAGAAAAAAATATCAAAAGTAAAAACTCCCAACCTACTTATTACTTTTGTGGTAAAAGAGGACATACTACTATTGTGTGCAAGAGCAAGAATACAAATTAGAATGCTAAGCCTATGAACATGACTCATTATCATCAGTGTAATGAACAAGGTTATTAGGTACATGAATGCAAAACTAGGACCATACATGCACCAAGATTTGAAGGATACTACTACAATTGTCATAAGTATGGACATAGAGCTTTTGAGTGTAGATCCAAATCCATGTGGACATCAAATAGGTTAGCAAAGGTAAGAAACAATAGAAACTTTAATAATTGGGATTAAAACACAACATATATCTGTCATTATTGTCAAGAGTATGGACATATCCCTGAGAGCTAGATTAGGACTCACTTCATTGGTAACTACAAATTATGGTAGAGTCAAACCACATGCTTTAGCTATTTGAAGACTGGCTACATCAGTAAGCATTATCCAACTACGTCAAAGGTACCAAGTTGTGAATTTGATAAAGGAAAAAGCAAGGAAGATGTTGAAAAAAATAGGAATGATATGAATAAGACATGGAAGAATAAAGATGGTTGTAATACATCAAATGGAGAAGGGATCACTTCACCCAATGGGTTAGGTGATCAAACCTCATCAAACTAGGCAAATAAGAGGTATGCAAAAATTGATACTCGAGTGTAATATCACACATCAGTTCCAAAGGAAATAGTACTAAAAAGAATACATTAGCATGAATAAAGATGCAAGATGTAAGTCAAAACCTTGAGGTTTTCATGTTGTTGCTGAGCATGAAATATTCTCTATGTATGTAGAGTGGAATACTAGTTAGTGTCAAGCTGCCAAAGTATCTAATTCATGCTGAGTCTATAGTAGCTACCAAGTGATAGTAATATCAATAGATGTTGAGTGAATCTAAAATCGTGTTGATGTCAAGTTTACTATTGTACAAGCACAAAGTATTGAATGCAAGCATTTTGAAGGGTATATGGTCATTTTCACTCAGTTTTCATCATTTTGAATTTGAGTAAAAGAAAGTAGAGCAAAAGGTGATTTAGAATCTCACTCAAAGCATTAGCAAGGATCTCAATGATGATTTTACACCAGTTCTACAATATTTTCAAGGGATTTATCACAAGTTGAGCTACACATTTTTTGTTTGCACAAACCATAATTTTACAAAATGGCATCTAGCTCAAAGAATGTAGAAGGGAAGGAGGTTTTGAATGTCCAACTAGTTATTAATGAAGTAAAAAAACCAATATTCAAGGCCATCTTTAACATAGAGTATAAAGAAGATCCCTCTACCGCACTATCTATTATCTTGCCAAAAGATATTATGGTAAAAGATGTTAGAAAATGTTACAATTTAAAAATGTGAGGAATAAGAGACATGGAAATTAGAGAAGGCTATGAAAGACTATGTGAAAATGGTGCTATTAAAGAAGAATTCAAAATTGTCGAAAGGAAGGGTTTGACCTATGCCCTAAACTTTCCTATTGTTTTCAAGATTAAATGGATTAGAATTTTTTTAAGCTAAATAAATGATGGATCCTTGTGGCTTGAAGGACGACCAATAAAAATTACCAAAAAAATAATCCATAGGGTTACTAGTTTCCCAACCCTAGATCGGCCCAAGACTTTGTAGAATGACTCCAAAGAGGTAATAGAGAAGAATACAAGAGCAAAATAGAATAAAAGTGGAATGACAATAGACACTATAACTGATCCTCCGATAAATTTTTTTGTTAGGGTAAACTCACACAAATTCTATCAATCAAGAAGATTGAATAGTGTACCCTATATTGTAGTGGATGTTGGCTACAAAATTGTAAACAAAGATCATACATATGATCTAGTAGAACTCTAGCTACAACAACTGATGGAGAACCTTGGAGCTATAAGGAACACTAAAAGTGCACAATTCAAATTGGGTTCAATACTTATCTACATATTCTTCTATGTACAAAATACATTCTCGTCTTTTGGTGCAGTTGGATGAAAGACCAATAGGTCAATTACAGTTCAAATAAATGAGTATATTGAATAGATGGGAGAAAATTTTGAGACATTAATGACTAGCTACTTTGAAGACTTTAAGAAGTGAATAAATAAAAGGATGAGGATACTTGTTTCACTAGTTGAGAAATAGTACAAGATTTATGCCTTCTTGTTGATCTTGATTATACCTTTATATAGGATACCACACCAAGGGTGAGATGGTTAAGACCACTTGGATATGAGATCAATATTGAGGAAGCATCAACAACAATAGTTGAACTTCTAGGAGAGGAAGTTGACAAGACTGTAAGAATCTTTATAAATTATGATGTGATGAAATAAAGGATTTTAATGGAGTTGGAAACTACCTCCACACTTAGAAAGAAAGAAAAACTAGTAAAGATGCTAAAGGCCGAATTTGGTGAAGGTGCAGGTGAGGAAGAAGTGGAAGAAGATGAAGAAGATGAAGAATAAGATCAAGAAAAACACAAGATCCTCTTGCATTAACCAAAGGCATGGGAGAGGATAAGGAAGAAGATGAAATAGAAGGTGTTGAGGGAGAAGAAGACAAGGAAGCATCAAAACATGCTAAGCCAAAGAATAGAAAGGCTAAGGCACAACCTGTGACTAAGGAAAAGAAAAATTACAAAGTCAAGCCCAACCAAGCCAAGTGCACCTATCACTAGAGCCAAAACATGTGTCACAACGTAGATGGTAAAGGAGATGTCCAAACAAGTAGAACAAGGAAACCTAGTGTAGATGAAATAGAGAAGAAAATATGTTACACAACCTGACTTAGATGAAGAAAGACCGAATCAGATGATTTGAGTCAATTCAAAGTGGTAGGTCACAAACCACTCTTTGATATTTAAAATATGTGTGAAAATATAAAAAATAATGTATATTTATTAGGTTTAAAGAATATTGATTTTGAAAAACTTGGAAGAGAGGAGAAGAACCTAGTAGAAGGGGCAATATATGCAATGATGTCTAAATTTAAGAACACTCCACTTGAATTTGATTACACTATACCAAAGGGCCTATATGACATTGTTGAACAAAAGTGGCATTATTTTTTAAATTTGGAAAAATAGATTAGAGAATCAACACTGGCCTAGGTAATGCCATAATTAACAAAAGGGAAGATTGCCAAGGAAAACAAGAAATATGGAGAGAGGTTTGCACCAAATTATAGAACTTCTAACATTCTTTAAAATAACATTGAAGATGTTGTAAAGAAATCTGCACAAATGTGGAAATTTTTCTATGGATTAAGTACTGTGAAACAAGGAGAAGAGGACCCCTTTGAGGGGAAGAATGATGACAACAGGATGACAATGAAGATAGTAAGGAAGAAGGAAATACAATTGAGGAGGAGACTGAAAGGATAGATACTAACATGACCATAGTTGAAAAGTAACAAGAGGAATAGAGTGTGCAAGACACACAAATTCTGAGTGCTAGTCCCTCTCATGACACAAGTGAAACTACAAAAACCATAATTGTCAAAGATGTCTTTGATGCATCTACTCAGAATATCAATCCATTAAATGCAGAAGATTTGAAGAAGATTCTAGACCAATTACACTACAAAAGAAATTATGTGATAATCCAATTTTGGTCAGTTAGAAGAACTCTAAAAGGAAGTAATTGAGGTTACAAGGGATAAGGTGAATCCATAGGAACCACCTTCTACCATCCCTTCAGTTACTCAAGTACAACCTTTAACTCAAGTAATAGTAGACACATCTACTAAGGTTGATACTAATATTAAAGTTGATACAAATAAATAGAAACAAACTATAGAAGAAGGAAAAGGGACAAAAATAGAGCAAATAGGACAGATAGATTCATTTGTACCTAAAGCACAAGGACAAAGTGTTATTGAAGTCATTGTATTAGACAAGAGCTAATCTAAAAGAGGTGAACAAACACCTAAGGTAAAGGAGCAAGAATCCATTTAGGAACTAGTAACACTACCAACATCTAGCACATCTCCTACAAAAATTCTTCAAAAGCCAAGCACAAAAGTTATATTATTGTAGATCTCAGTGCCAAGTTCAAGCTTTTCAAAAATTTGATAAGATAACTCACTATGGTGATATCACTTTAGATGAAGAGATAATAATTCCTAAATTTGACTATGAAATAATGATAGTAGATCAAATAAGCATTTTACAACAAGATTTAGAGAAGAAGACACGTCAAGAAATTCTTAGGAAATAATATATGCAAAAGAAAACACGGCATGAAATTAAACACATTCTTTTAGATGCATTCAACTTGCCTACTCGTGAAGTAACAAAGCCACTATTAGAAAAATTGTCAAACATAGTGGAAAAGGTCAACAATGAAGACATTGATAGAAGTGCCAAACTTTTATAGTGGTTAGAAAAGAAATTCCAGAGTAAGGTCAATGAGAAGATACCTGGTGAGATAGCATTGACTCAAGTTGCATTGGAAACAAAGGTTGAGGATGTGAAGAAGGTACTTAAGAATATATTCTCATTGTACACCAAATTGTGTGATCCTACACTCTTCACCTAAGAGACTAGACATCATATTCTGAGCCTAGAAAGAAATCTCAACATATCAAGTACTAGGCTACCTCTAAACCTAGCTCAAAATGAAAAGCACTTGCATACATTACTTCAAAAACAAAGTCAATTAGCTATGTTAATAGTAGATAGGGCCAATATAAGAGCCAAATTGAGAAATATACAAGTGTCTCTCATCCCTCACATAGAAATACTATAGAAGGAATTAGGC
The DNA here is from genome assembly GCA_028749045.1 of Cupressus sempervirens. Taxonomy (NCBI): domain Eukaryota; kingdom Viridiplantae; phylum Streptophyta; class Pinopsida; order Cupressales; family Cupressaceae; genus Cupressus; species Cupressus sempervirens. Next base: position 294,677,269 of record CM053789.1, read on the forward strand.
TATGTAGAAACTATACTAAAGAAAGACCCCAATCTTTCTACTCTAGATTTCCTAGTACACCTTGTTGCTAAGCTTGCTATCCAAATCAAGTCACTACATGTTGCATGTGACAACTGGGATGCAGCTCTAAAAATCATAATGCAAGTCTACAAATCATTTTTGGACAAACACACTATCTATGTATAGCCCATTTGACATAAGTATCAAAAGTAGGAGATAGAAAAGAAATGATAGAATATCCTATGAGGGAGACAACAAAAGGGAGAGAAACAAAATGCAAAGATACAAAAAAGGGGAGACAACAAAAAATGTGAGAGTGAGAAAATATAGAAATAGAAATAGAGTAGCATAAAGAGTATAAGTGCGTTGAAGTCAAAAAGTATCAACAAAGACAAACCTACTCAGAATGGAGAACAAATTTTGCATACAAAATAGACATATTAACTCAGGGGGAGTTATACATTTTAATGTGTATAAGTTATTATAAAATTTTGAAGTTTTGTATGTAAGCCAAATAAAGGATATGTTATACTCAAGAAGATTATATTAATTATGTATATTCAAGTGATTTTTACACTCGTGTCAAAGGGGGAGATTGTTGATCTCAAATTGGTTTTGACAATTGAGTGTCAACAAACTTAAAGTCATTTACCTAATTCGTGTCAAACTAGTAATGCATATCGAGTAAAACACATAAATCTTAGACCATGCCAAGTTGCAATAAGTGTCAAGTCACCCATGTGCCAAGTCACTCAAGTGCCGAGTAGATAGACCATGCCGAGTGATTCAAGTGTCAAATAAATAGTAGATTAGTTCAAGTGCCAAGTTAGCATTAGAATTTCACTATATGCCAAGTGTCAGTAACCTCATATGTCAAGTATCACAAATTGCACATATTTTTTTGTAATGGCACAAACAACTATGTAAGACATTTTCCAACTAACCTAAGGATAGATTATGATCTTTTGAAGATAAGTACAAATCTATATGTGAATTCCCTATGCAATTTCATGCAACCAATTAGGAAATAGGAAGGTTTAAGTTGCAAAATGGATGAATCTGAGCCATTGGTTCATACCTAACCCTAAGCCACCAAATTTTTTTAAGAAGGATGAAGCCATAAAATTTTTATGTCAGTGTACAAGGGATGAATGAAAAAATTGTAGAAGTGAACAAAGGTAGTTTATAAAGATTTAAAGGTAACTTAGTAGGGTAAAAGTACAAAGCTATGTCACCTTTTAGGCTGACTTATCAAACTGACTAAATTTGAGTATTTCTATCTAAAATTCAAATTTTTTAAACATATGATCCAGATAAATTCATTCTAGCTAAGTTATATATGGTCTCACACTTTTCCAATTGGAAATGTCTAGTAAATGCATGTTTCATACTAGTTTATATCCAATTAATAAAGAAATAAAATTATTTCAGAAAAGAGGCATTTCAATAACTCTTACTACTTTTTTATGATTTTTTTTGATAACATATAAATATCATTTTATAGAGCTTAGAGTCAAGAATATTCTCATGTACAGTTTATAGTTTTTAAATTAGATATAGTATATTATAGTTAAAAAAATCCACAACCACACATTTTAACACGAAAAAAGATGTCAATTTTGAGAAAGAAAAAAATATTGAATCATATCCAAAAATAAAATAAAATTAATAACATTCTAGAGGAGAGATTCCTCTTCTAGAATGTATAATTTGATGAAATATTCAAATAGGAAGAATGCTTCTGAGAGGCGAGGGTGAATCAGATGTACTAGCTTTTGACCTATTTTTAAACCCTTAATAACATATTATTGAATTGAACATGCATGCATATAAATATTAAGCAAACATGAGAAACATATATGCATCACCACATAACACTTGAGATTTTGGTAACCTAGAAACCCTCCAGGAATAAGAAGGTAAAATTGGGGTGGGGATGATACCCACAAAATCATTGCAACAATAATATTTGACCACTTCTAATGG